>CM040240.1:144446309-144816440 GCA_022545495.1 Chrysanthemum lavandulifolium
CTTGGTATGAGTCATTGGTGGCATAAGTATCACAGGTTTTCATTCCAAATTTGTTTAACAATTCAAGGGCATATTTGGATCGACTCGAGAAAAATACCACGGGTGATTGATGAACTTGCGGTCCTAGAAAGAACGTAAGTTCACCCATCATGGACATTTCAAAATTTTTCTTCATTGGTTTTGCAAAAGCGATTGAAAACTTTTTATGTGTAGACCCAAAATGATGTCATCCACGTAAATTTGAACAATTAAGATATGTGCCCGTGATATTGTATTAAAAGAGTTGGGTCAACCGAGCCTTTGGTGAAACTATTGGCAATGAGGAAGGATGATAGCTTATCGCACCATGCCCGAGGGGCTTGTTTGAGACCATAAAGAGCTTTGTTCGGTTTGTAGACATGGTTCGGGAACTCGGGATCAACGAATCCATCCGTTGGTCGACATAGACCATTTCTTTAAGTTGCCCATTGAGAAACGCCGCTTTTGACATCCATCCGATAGACCGTCATGTTCATATGAGCCGCGAACGCGAGAAATATCCGAACGACCTCAAGACGAGCAACCGAGCAAAAGATTCTTCAAAGTCTATTCCTTCTTCCCGACGATAACCCTTAGCAACTAGACGTGACTTGTTTGGATGACGCCCTTCAACATCCAATTTGTTTTCCAAATCCATTTTAGACCAATGACGTAGACCCTTGTTGGTCTTTCAACCGATTCCCATACTTCAAGACGTTTGAATTGGTTGAGTTCTTCCGCATGGATTCAATCCAATTGTCTTTAGTCATTGCGTCTTTAATGTTTTTAGGTTCAGATTAGCGAGACGGTGAGTGCATAAATGCAATGTTCACCGTCTCGAGTGAAGACGTTGTCTCGTAACGATTGGTTGATTCGGTTGCCAATAATGTTAGCCGAGGATGGTCTTTTGTCCATCTATGTGTAGAGGTTGATGTTGGTATACATTGTGCGATTCCGAGGATTCAAATGGTTTGTTGAAGATTCGCGACATCCGTGCAGCAGACTCATTAGCAAACGGGTTGAAGAACGACGGATCAAAATCTGCGGTGGGGTACTTCATTCGAATATCATCACCGGTTCATCATTGTTGGAAGCGGTGTGTTCAAGCTGTTGTGTTGAGTCAATCGGGTGTAGGTGCATCTTCAACAAGAGTTGTTGTAGCAGTGTATCGTATAGGAATATTATCGGGTTGTGCGGTGAAACAATGGATACACCCGAGCATCGTTCATCAATATCGTCACGAGCGGAGGAGCAAATAACCTTTCCATTTGTTGACGAGTTAGCTAAGGGTCATCTTCACCGATGATGGGGTTGAGGAAGTTTAAACGGTTGTGACCGGGTTCTAAGTCATATACTCGGAAGCCATTTCCGTGAGTTCATCGAAATGAGCATGAATCGCTTCCATTACCTCCTTAGTTCGACGATTCCATTCGGAAACCTTTAGAATTGTCACAAGATCCAATAAAGACTCCAATATCGCCTTTGGCTTTGAGCTTTCCAAAATCATCACGATCATTATTCGGATAGCAAAGGGATCCAAATACATGAAAATGTTTGAGGTTCGGTTTATAGTTGTGGACAAGCTCGAAGGTGTTTTGTTGTGGCGTTTAGTGATCATAGAACGGTTTGAGTATAGCATGCGATGATACGACACGCCCATAAGTAATCTGGAAGTTTAGCATTGATTAACATTGTTCTTGCGCCCACTAACGTTCGGTTTCGTCTTTCAACAACTCCGCTTTGTTCGTGTGTCCGTGCAATAGATGTTTGATGTCAATTCCACTTTCTCATAAAATTCACGAAGGGTTTTGTTAACAAATTCGGCCTTTTCTGCTCGATTATCCGTGCACGGTGTTGGAGTCGAACCCGTATTTTTGTGAGAAAGGTGATGATCATTTGTGGAGCTTGGTCTTTGCTACGGAAGGAAGTAGACCCAAGTCCATCGTGAGTAGTCATCAACAATTACTAAGATGTAGCGTTTGCCGTTGATTGTTTGCACACGCATTGGGCCACACAAATCCATGTGAAGAAGATGAAGCACATGTCGAGAGTCAGTGTTCCACCTTTGAAGGAAAATGAGCACGAGTGCTTTTCCCTTGTTCACAGTCGAGCAAAGGTGATCTTTTGAATACCGGAATCGTGGTAGTCCTTCAACTAGTTTGTGTCGAGCAAGGTTGGTGATGGTTTGAAAGTTTAGATGTGAGAGACGATGGTGCCATAGCCGTGATTTTGTTGATGTTGCCTTAGAAAGTAAGCGAGATGGGAGAGGAAGCAACCATGTCTTGCATAGAGATAGTGTAGAGACTAGAATTACGCGAGCCGACATAAGGTCATTTCCTTGTAGATCACGAATGAAACAAGTTTTCTCCACGAAGCAACCTCCAAATCTCCATCACAAAATTGACCCATCGAAAGCAGACAGACCGAGGCCTTCCACATAGTAAACCCCGCCGATTTCGATGTTCCCATTAACATAATCTCCGTAGCCCATGCCGGTGTGAAGTGATCGCTCCCGAACTGACGGCGGTGCCAATGAACTTTGCAATAAAGTTTGATAACAGCTTAAGGTTGCTCGTCATGTGTCGGGAACATCCGCTATCAACAATCCAGAGAATGATCAGATCACCTGCATTACACATGCATTTACACGTATGGAATAGAAGTAGATGTGGAACCCGAAATGTTGAGGGTTCCAAAGCAGTATATTAGACATACACACATTAAGAATTTTAGGCATCCACTTAAATCCTAGTGTGTTATATATCCATTTCGCCATCCAGTAACTACTCTTTGCTTTAGTCTTAGTGAAAGCACTAGGTGGTACTACATTCTTAGGAGGTGAAGCGGTAGCTACCGTGATAGCAATGGTTGCCTTAGAATCTAAAGAAGGTGGTTTACCAAGCACGGACTTAGAATGATTAGTGGGCCTAGAGGTATTCCGATTCTTAGGATTCCGTAATCTAGAGATTATAGCTTTAGCAACACATTTGTCATGACAATCGAATTCATACTCTTTCGACAAATAACACAAGGTGCATCGATCGAATATCAAAAGTACTTAACGGTTTAGCATTCGTTACATCACTATTTCTATTACATTTGCCGACGTAACATCTATAGTGGAAGCAACATGAATTTTATTCGAGTCCTAGGGTGTTCTTCTACTTTAGCATTCCTTATTGATCTTGTCTTAGGTCGCAACTTCCTATTCTTCGATTGAGTGCTCCTAGGTCGTGAAGTGCGGACGCTTGGAAAAGATGCAACTATTCTGTGTCGAGAGGGAAACACATTAGCAACTTGTGATTTGGCGGGGAATTCTAGGTTCACGATTACTAAGTGTGACTGGTGCTAATCTCTTAATCACAAGAGGCGGAAGTTGTTCATACTTTCCTAACATTTCCGTAACTTAGAGATGGTGTGAATCGATCTTGATTTTCGTAATCTAATATTACCAAAGAAAATTCATGACTTCTCTAGTGTGAGCAAGATAGTGATCAAGTTCGCTTGATGCTTCATCTCGAGTCTTTTGAGTAAATCAAATATGATACCATATTCTGCTTAACTTTAAAAGTTCTTGTTCATATTTTGAGATTTGACTTTTCAAAGACACGTTTTGATCATCCAGTTGTTCAATTTTAGGATCAAGATTTTGCACTCAATTGAGCGATTTTCTTTTGAAAACTAAGTTGATGGTTGTGAATATCTTTTTCACACCAATGAAGACGACGCTTTGCATTGTAAATTTCCATGTGTAATCGTTTATTTTCACTTTTAAAGACTCGATCCGAAGCACATTATCGGTGTTCTCAACAAGAATAACAGTTTCAACAATATCGGCAGAGATATAATCGATGCAAATGGCAAGGCATGAAGTAACACAACATTATGGATATCAAGACAGATAACATCTTCTAAGAGTCGATCAACATCTTTTCTCAATAGTTTCTTTTGCGTTTTGTGTTCGAAATAGATGTTTCGCTTTCTAAAACGTTTTCATTACCCAAGTTCCTTATGAAAATCCTTTTCCGTGCAATTACACAACTTTTCAAGTTTTAACATTAGGTAAAAGATTTTTCCGAAAGATGTCTTTGTTCTCGCGCGAGGCGATTGAAAATGTTCAACTTTGATTTCGGATCGATATTCTATCTCATGTTGTAAAATTTTGAGGTCACCATGAAAATGTCAAAATATCGAAGGATTTTTCGATTTTCGTGTTTTGAGTTTACTTCACTAATGGAAGGTAAAGGACCATAATTTTGTGCAAATTGCATTTTGGGATTAACATGAGAAGACTCGGTGTTTTGATGATAACCTTGGTGTGTTAGAAGAATCCGTTGGTGTGTGAAAGTGACCGCTTTTATAATTAAAGGTTTGTTGTAAACAACATTTTTAATTTTGATCGACTCGCCTTCGCATCTAATTCCTCTTGACGATGATATTCAACAACACTCATGACAAGATTATCAATTTTGTATTCTGACCGAAACTTAGGAGTTGGTTTGAATGTTTTTAGTGAAAGCTTTGGTTTGTAATCGCTAGATTTTTTCCATATCCTTTTGGATTGGGTTTTAAGGTAAATTTTCAATAGTCATTACGGATTCACCATATTTGTAAACAACAGCTTTTAAACTCTTTAAGTTTGTTTTGCGTTCGAGAATTTCTTCAAGAAGGTCATCTACCCGATTCGTTGAATGCTTTTTGTATGGAGAACTGTTTTGACAATTTAACAACTCATTTTAGATTTTGATTTTCCAAGGTGAGAGCGTTAATTTGCTTTTTATGTTCGTATTTCAGTTGTTCTAATTCGCACAACAAAGCATTCTTTGAGGCGGCTAGATCACGATCTGCTCTCTAAATATTTTTCGCTTTGATGAGATTTTGCAAAAGCGGCTTCAAAACCTTTTTCACTGATTTTCTTGAGTTTTGAAAAAGTTGAGTTGCATTTGTAAACATTCAAAATCCTTGGTTAACGGTGCATTTTTACTTTTTAAGGATTGATTTAATGCATAACATTCCTCCATTTTGATTTTATGGTCTTGAATTAACCGAGCAAAATCCGGATGAGGCAACAGATCATCTTGTTCAACGTGAGTCTCAACATGATCATTCTTTAGATCCTCAAGCACGACCACGGAGTCAATTTGATTATCAAAGGAAACCATAAGGTCATCTTGATCGTCAAATGTAACTACTGAGGTTAACTTGAAAATCATCGTAAGAAGATGTAGAAGACTCATTTGAGCGATCCGATCCGTCTTGGGATTCGAGATATTGGCGGAGATATTAGTTCGAGATATGATGATGGTGTGTTCGGTACACGAGACAAGCCATCGATGTCATACACCGGGCTCAGATCACCATGTGCGGCTCATGCATATTAGCCATCAACATAACAAATGATTCGCCGCAAGTCCTCCATATCATCATCCGAGTCGCATCCGCCATAAAGCTCATTCTTTGTCCGTAAGAGATCCACCACTTCATCCTTAAGAGCCGAGTAAGGCTCTTTGAAATAAGCACCGCCCCTAGTCCTTGGCTTTGGGCATGCATTAGCCAGTGTCCTTCTCATTGCGCTTGTAGCATCTAATACCATTTAACCGATTCGAGCATTTCCTGCTCCACCACTGAGCTCTATTGTTATTCCTACCCACAAGATTAAACCCTTGACCACCACCCATCTCGACGACCATAATCACGATTCTCGAACTTCAACACGCCCATTGTTCACAACACTTGAGTCCGTGTGTTAGATGAGGAACGAATATGATTGTTGGATTTGTTGGTGTAACGACCAAAAGCATTAGCAATCATCACAAATCCTTGTTGCAATGCTTCAACGGATCTGCTTCCTCGCCGCTTCACCGATATATGCTTGAGCATTGTTCTTTGTATGGAACCAATTGATTTTGTTGAGGTTGTGACCGTGAAGGTGTGTTTGAAGCAGTTGGTTGAGTTCTTTGGTTGAGAGGATAATTCATTGAGCATACAAGGCAAGTTGTTGATTGTCCGGTTGTGATTGTTTAGCAATTTGAACTCGGAGAATCCTTTCCGATCAACTTCCTTTTCATGAGGCTTCAAGTAATCGTACAACAATCCATAAGTAGAATGATGCATATTCTTCGCCGACGGAGAAAAATGACATACTTCTCCATTCGACCAAGACTACTCATGAACTTAGTATTCATCGCAATTCTTGGCATGATGATGTTGTGTTTATCCAAATCATTGATGATATCTCGAAAATCGATGATGATAGGACTCTAGTGTCTCTCCGTGTTCAATCATGAAGTGTTCATAAGCCAAATAAATTTTGGATTCCAAATCCTCCGATTGAGTACAGATCCTTCCATAAGAAGACGAATATGATCCCACATTTTTGTGCGGTCTTTTGAGCATCAACACTACGAAGAATTGGGTTTGGTAATCCTAAGAGGATGTATTCCATTGCAAGTTCATCGCCTTCATAGTGTAGAAGTTCAGAGATTTAAATCTGCAATGAGCAATGTTGGTTTGTTCATCTCTTGGTGGAACAATAGCTTGGATCTCCGGGCACAATGACGGTAGGCATCTCAAATGGACCTTCCAAGATAACCTTCTTTAAGAACTTTCCATGTGGCTTCTTCGGATCACAAAACCTAAAGAACCTTATCACCCATTGATCGTAGTTTCGGAGTGAGCATTGGAGGTCTATCAAGTGATCCACTTCATGAATTGATTGTTGGTCGCTTAAAGCTTCACACATCTTTGCAAACCAAGTGGGTTCCTTCATAGTGGTCCGTGATGGATGTTGATTGAAATCGGTTGTGTAGGGTTGAACTTGAAGGCTTGGTTGTGGTTGAACCATTTGTGGTTGTGGAATTGCACCAAGTTGTGGAGTATGTTGTCGATTAAATTGTTGTTGATAAATAGCTTGTTGTTGATTCCATTGTTGATGTTGTGGAGTTAATTGTTGTTGTTGTTGATGATTATAAGTGTGAGGGAAATAGTTAGAGTATGGTGGTTGAGACATGATGATAAACTTGTGTGGTAAAGATGGATCTTTGTAGTCGAATGAACATTTGTTGATGAAGTATCCTTAGGCGAGAAAAGACAAGAACCAAGTAGCACTTATGCGTAAAACACCAAAAGTTACGCGTAACAATGAGGAGTTACGTGAGGTTTTAGCTACGTAAGTAGGGAAAACACTAAAGTTAAGCGTAGACAAAAGTTAGGCGTAGAAACGTAGGCGTGGGATTACCTTATGCGTGACCGTAGTTTACGCGTAAAGTGAATCTTATGCGTAGGAATTCTACGTAAGCTTATGCTTATGCGTAATTTTAGGGTTTTGCTCAAATGATCTTTTACACTTCACAAAGGCAAAAGATATCCAAAGTCGACGATTTTCGGACTTATCCAAGTAAGAAAACACGGATTAAACCGAAAATTGAAGATCAAACCAAGGAACAATCTTACGCGTAATTTTAGGGTTTTGATACGCGTGGGATTACTCGTAACTTTGATTCGCCCAAATGTGTTTCTAAACCGCTTTTTGTTATGGAATAGCTTCAATAGTACCAAAAGAACACAAAAGTGTGAATTTTGATGTACCAAGATCGCTAAACAGTTACGCGAGAACGACACCCGCGAACAAAAACTAGCTTAAAACGTAACCACGCGTAAAGCTTGAAACTTTTGCCAAAACAAGTATTTTAACACCTCAAAACATTGAAAGTACAAGAATCTTGGATTAAAAGTGTAAAAACGAGTTTTTAAGATAACCAAAGAATGCGTTATCTCTACGCGTAAGATCCAAAACCAAAACTTCAAAAACAAACGAGTACACCCAACTATTTGGCGATTGATACCACTGTTAGGTCACTAGTTTTACAACACAAGTAATATAGAAAGAGATGAAGGCGGATGAACAAGTTATAAGCACACACACACACGATATAATATGACCGGTTATGCAACAAGAGTGAATGAGAGAATAACTTGAACAACCAACCCTCAAATGAGGGTTTGCAAGAGTTTATATAGGCAAGGAGCTAGGGCAACACTCCCTCTCCTTCCCTATTCCTTATTGGGCTTGGATCAAGCTTATGGGCCTTCTACATAAGCTTTACCTTAAACAAACATAAAGGCCATAATAAAGCTACCTATTACATATGAAATATAAATACTTGAAATACTGTTTAGGAGTGATTCCAACAGCAACATATTGTAATTATTTATATTTACTATAACTTAAAGAATATTAATTGAAAAATCACAAAAGAAATTTGAGATAATAGAATGAAAGAAATAACAAAAAATGAAAAACTAGCTCAGATTAACAAACTTCTAACACACCATCTTGTAATATGATCACCTTGGTCAAAAGCTTACATAAAATTCCATCAGTGTGAGATTTTATATGCAAAGCTACATAGATTTTCACTGAAGTGTTTCAAAATGAAACATAGAAATATAATTGAAACAAACATTTGTTCAAATACATCAAATTAAACTAGTAAGCATACCACAAGTCATTTGCAATTCATTTAAAAAGAAGGGATACATTAAGAATTTAATATAAAAAAGCAACATACTACTACTACTAGTTTGTACTATGCTATACGCTTATGGATATAGCATCGGTAATTTGATTAAATTCTAACCATTAGACCGGGGATAATAAGCAAATGAACACCGAGTCTTCCTACATTCAGCACACGTCTTAGATAAGGATAATGCAAGACTTGGTCGTCTCTAAGACCGAGTCATGTAGTGTGTATTTTTGTATGTATGTGTTCTCGTGGGGTACATTTGTATTTAAGTGGGATGTGTTTTGTTGTGAAGTTGATTCTTTTATTGGGTTTTGGCTATTAAATAGCCACCTATTTTCTCAAATGTATCGATATGATACGTCTACTTTTTTTATTACCCGGATGGTACGTGTACTTTTATTTTCGTGTTAATATGGTCACAAAGTGACCAACTACCAAATGTTACGTGGATTTTTTTTTTTTTTTTTTTTTTTATCTACATGGTAATATCATAACGTTAAAACCCTTTTCCCCCATTCACTTTACCAAAACGTTTCCTCTTTTCCCCAATTCACATAACCCTAATTATGTAATTAACATAAACACAAAATTGACATAAATCATGAAGAGGATATCCCTTGTTGTTCATCATGAAGGTACATTTACCTACGATCCGTTGACCTACACCAATGGTGATGTTGATGTTGTTGATTATGCTGATTTGGGTAATTGCAACCATGCGAGGTTGTTAAAGATTGTCAAAGAGTGTTGTATGTTTCCTGTTGAAGGTATGTATTACTGTGCTCCTAAACAAGAGTTGGGTAAACATTTGAAACATTTAAGGAATGATAGTAAGTTAGCAAATTGTATCAAATTAGCTTTTGATAATTGATGCAAGGTAGAACTCTATGTTGAACATCATGGCTATGATGTTATAGAAGAGGGTGTAGATGCTAGTGCTGAGGCAGATGAAGATGATGAATCTGATAATGAAATTGAATATGAAAATATATAAGTATATGTAGGTCCAGAACATGTAGGTGAAGAAGATGTGGTTATTCCAAAGGTAGACCTCAAGGATAGTTTTCTAAACAAGCTTGTTGATGGTAAGTACATTAAAGATGATGCTAGACCCAATTTAGGTACAAGCTCTTCCAATTTAGGTACAAGCTCTTCGCCATCGCAAAGGAAGATGAAGCGAGCAAATAGAGATTAATGATGATTTAAGGTGAAAGAGGGTTTTCATATCCTGTTTTGATCCTAATGTAGCATGGAATGAGATGAAACCATTATTGGGTATGAGATTTGAACACCCAGAGCAGCTGAAAGAATGTTTGATTAACTATGGGGTTGCCATTGGTTATCAGTTATGGTTTAGCAGGAATGACTATAGACATCTAGCTGTTTTGTGTGGAAGAGATGTGAAAGAAGGTAGGTGTTCTAGCCAGAGAGGTAAAGGGAAGGTGGATTAGGACACAAGTAAGTCTAAGTCTAAGTCCAAGTCTAAGACAATTGATTCAAGTAAGTCTAAGTCCATCTCATCTAAGACACCTAACAGTTCACAATTAGGTTGTTCTTTTAGATTATGAGCAGGATGGATGCAAGGTGAGGCAACTTTCCAAATCAAAACATTGATTCCTCATCACTCATGCTCAAGGAATTTTGATCTTGGGTCATTGGTTACTTACAAGTGGCTAGCTAAACAGTTTTCATTGGAGGTTATAAGGAATCCTAGTATTAGTTATAGGCAGATGCAAACAGATGTTAAGCAAAAGTTTTTGATTAATGTAAGTGTTGGGATGTGTAAAAGGGCAAAGCAGGGGGCAGTTTATGATCATGAAGGAGGTCTGATATATCTATGGAAAGCTATGGGATTACAGAGAACAAATCTTGCTAACCAATCCTAGTTCTTCAGTGCACTTAGATGTGGACACTTTGGATGATGGAAAAATCAATTCAAAAGGATATATGTATGCTTCAAAGGTAAAAGTTTTTACAAATATAATACTTGTTTAACGAATGCATTAAGAGTTATTGGTTTGGATGGTTGCTTTTGAGATCCACTTATGAGGTGAGTTGCTAACATCCATGGGAAGAGATGCTAACAACCAGATGTTTCCCATGGCTTGGGCAGTGGTAAGCATTGAAAACAATGAGAATTGGAGTTGGTTTGTAAATCACTTGTCTGAAGACTTTAATCTAGCCGTTGGTTTATACTTGACAATTATTTCAGATGGTCATAAGGTAAATCATTCCTGACTGTATGTCTTATTAGTACTGGTTTTAATTCCCACTAATAACAATTATAAAACATGTTACAGGGTCTAATTCAGGCAGTTAGAGAATTCCTACCACATGCTGAACATAGACTGTGTACAAGGCACATTTATGCTAATTTCAAAAAGAAATGGAATGGATTACACTACAAGTCCTTGTTTTGGGGTGCTACTTCATCTACTTTAGAGGTACAATTAAAAAAAATGGAACTTATAAAAAACATTGATCCTGAGGTAGAAAAATGGTTACTTGAAAAAGACCCTAAGACTTGGTGTAGAGCTTATTTTCAAATGAATAGGACTTATGCAACCTTTGAGAATGGTATCTCATTAGCATACCATAGTGCCATAGCAACACTTAGAAGCAAACCTATAATTACTATGCTAGAAGAAATTAGGGTTTACTTGATGCAAAGAATATTTTCTATGAATCAAAAGGCTACAAAGTTAAATGATAGTATATGTCTTGCCATTAAAAAAGAAATAGAGACATTTAGAGATCACCAAAGGTTTTGGGAAGTTTATGCTACTGGATATCAAGAATTTGAGGTTAGAAAAGAAGATCATGCATTTGGTGTTAATTTGAAGGCTAAGTCATGTACTTGTAAGTGGTGGGATTTATCTGGCATCCCATGTGTACATGAAGTTGCTGCATATTGTTTTCTTAATCAAGATCCTGCTATTGGTGTGTCTAGCTATTATAACAAACAGATGTGGGTTGATACATACAGTCACTTTATTAGGACAGTTGGTGGTAGTACAATTTGGCCAAAGACATATAAGATGGCACCCATACCCCCTAAGAAAAGGGTCATGTCAGGTAGGCCTAGGAATAAAAGGATAAAACATCCAACTGGGGAGGTCAATGAGCTTTCTAGGCATGGTAGAATTATGACTTGCACAAACTGCTGGGAGAAAGGGAATAACAAAGCCAGATGTTACAATCAAACAAGGACAAAACCAGTGAAAGAAAAAAAGAAACCAGGTAGGAAACCAAAAAATGCTCCTTATCAGCCATTCAACCCATCAAATGGTGGTTCTGGTCCAAGTTCAGATCCAAATGCTTCTGAACCAAATGTTGCAAATACAAATGATGCAGATCCAAATGTTGCAAATCCATATGATGCAGATCCAGATGAAATACCAATTCCAAGTTCATATCCAAGTGTTTTAGATCGACCTCTTTCAAATCCATAATTTGCATATCCAAATGCAAATCAAAGCTTCATTGGTCTACTACAAAGTGTGGAACAACAGTATAACTTGTATAAACCTTGATCGGTACAAAATCTTATAAATCAAATAAATCTTAGAGTTCAAATCTATTCCTATTGACAAAGACAGGATGCGAGATATATCGATGCAAAATTATGAGACTTGTTGAGATTATCAAGCGTAAGAAACCGCAAAAGAGAGGCCAACAGACAATATCATTAAAAGGATCTTGAACTAGCAAGACTTGGACTTATTAGAAAGACAGGAATTAGGGGACCATCTGAAAGGATCAGAATCAAAAAGGAAGGAAGACCCCAATGCTCCTGGACACACCCCAGATATTGCACTTAGTGTATCAGATTCAGAATGAAGAATATAGAAAGAAGATGAAGACCCAAATGCTCTTTAAAGTATTTCTTTTGTTAGACACTAAGTAGTGGGTCTCTTTAGTTTATGTGTTTTATCTTTCCTAGTAATGCAGACATGTTTCCTTGGACCACTTTAATGTGGCATGTGGATGGTACCACTTTAAACATAATCTTTTGTTTTAGATTGGGACCTAGTAATGCAGATACTATCTTTTGTTTTAGATCGTGGCATGTGGATGTGTTTTATCTTTCCTTATCTGTTTTGACTAATATCTTGACTTTTATTTATTTGACCCATTTTAGTAGTCTATTTTGACTAATATCTGGTAACCCATACAAAAACTACTACTAGATAGAACAATACCTTACATTACATAGATAGTCATTGGGTGTTAACCCATACAGAAACAACTAACATGAAAATACAAAAGACCTAGCATAGATTCATTGTCATTAAACACAAACAACTAGCAGCCCTTAAACATAAACAACTACCAACATTATTCTACTAGGCAGTGTGTTTTTTCCTTTGCCCTTTTTGTATGCAACTGGTCCTGATGGCTTTTTGATTCCAAAGTTCTTACCTTTAATTGCATCCCAGGTATGCTTATTTGCTAGTCCTAGCACTTGGATCCTTTTACCTAGGGTTGGTTCACTAGCTTCTGACTTTTGACTTTTTCAGCTTTTGACTTTTTGGCTTCAATAGCTTCTGACTTTTGACCTTGATCATAGTAATCAGCAGGAAAGTAATAACTCCAAGACAGTGGAGCAATTAGTTCAGCACTTGATTTAGATGAATCAGATGAAATACATATGACATATGAAATACTATTGGAACTCATTGTTAAGGTGTTGGGATTCCTTGATTAGGGTTACTCATTAACTTTTTGAATGCTGTGAATATGATGTCTGTTATGGTGTGGATATAAATGGCAATGAAAGTACCCAAAGTATCTATCTCTCACCTACAATGTAAATGCAATTCAATGAAGGGTTGGTAAGCTACCATTTATGTCTATCTAACCTCAAGCGGTTTGACTTTTCATTTCGACCCTCACATTTGACCCATTACACTTTCACTTGTATTGCAAAGCACCGATAGCACATAAATTACAAAGCACAAAATCCACTTGCATTGCCATTGATAATAGAACAATTAGATAATACATCCATTACACCACTTCAACAATCCTACCTCGACAGCTACACTACATCCATACAAGCTTAAAACACAATCCTAACCTACACAATACATCCATACCAACAAACTTTTATCATCATTTAGTTAGGAAATACATCACAAACACAAGAATAGTAAACACAATCACTGCTTTCTTGTAGCATTCACTAGTGCTAGTTCTCTCATGCAGTTCCACCTCCAATTCACGAATTCTTGACCTATATATGTATTCTTGCACTTGCATTTCTCGCCTTAGGTGTTGGACTTGAGTATATAGACTATGCATCTTAGTTCTACAGTAACCATAGCGATCAGGATCAAGAAAAAATTAGAATCGGCATTGGTTGCCAGAATCCTATAAACACAAAAATTAGAATAAACACAATGTTAATAACCAAAAGATCAATGCTTTTTGCTTACACTTGGATTAGGCCAACGCAGAAATCTTCTGGCAGGGTTGGCAGGGGTTCGCGATGTTCTCTCAGCCACAGGCAAGTCACAGAAGCAATGAGTGGGAATTGGTCTAATCCAGTTGGAGGTAGAAGATGATGAAGACATGATTTAATTGGGTTGGAATTTAGGGATAATATTTGATTTGGGGGAACAAATTAGGGTTACAAATTAGGTATATAAAGAGGGAGTATTTGCAACGGTAAGATTTTGCCATTTAATGGCCACGTCAGTTACTATGCAACGTTAAAAATACTGACTTGGCAAGCCACTAAGGATTTTGCAATTTGAACAAGTGACAAATGCATTTTGTGATCATATTAACACGAAACTAAAAGTACACATATCATCCGGGTAATAAAAAAAAGTAGACGTACCATATCGGTACATTTGAGAAAGTAGGTGTCTATTTAATAGCCAAAACCTTTGTTTTATCTATACTACTTATAATAGAGGAATGAATCTCTCTCCTCATGGTCTTAAAATTAAGACTTACAAAATATAAAGCCTATTGTACAATACATAATCCACTATTAATGATCTTTCTCATCAATCTTAATTTTAAGACTTACAAGTCTTAAAACTTAATGTACAAAATACAAAGCACTATTAATGTGGTCAAAATATTTAATGTAGTTCATTAATTAAATGGTCAATAAATACAATTAATGCAGGTTATTAAAACACCCTTACACAAGAAATACAAATTATCAAACATATTGTACAACCAACTTAAACATAATTCCCGCATTAAAATGTCACTAATACAACTAATAAAGAACATTATACATATATTCAAGCCCGAGCGGCAACGGTCCAAATGGGCCCGAGCCGAACGGCACGATCCAAACGTGCAGGCCAACGGGTCGAGCCCGAGTGAGCCGGGTTAAACGGGCTCGAGCCCGAACGGCACGAGCTAAACGAAATTCTTGAAATCAGTAAATTTATTATAAAAAGAACATAATAAACTAAAATACATGATTCACGAAAAATTTTATTTCGGTATCCGCCAGAACGCCGCGGAACCCCGATTAAATGTCACTAATACAAATAATAAAACACATTATCTGAGATATTCAAACCGAATGGTCAACGGGCAAATGGGCTTAAGCCCAAATGGTGCGAGCCAACGGCTCGAGCCCGAACGGGCATGGGCTAAATAAGCACGGGCCAGCGGGCTCGAGCCCGAACAGCACCAAGCTAAACGAAATTTTTGATATCCGTAAATTTATTGTCAAAAGAACATAATAAACTAAAATACATGATTCACCGTAAATTTTATTTGGGATACCGTCGCATAACGCGCAGTACCTCGCTAGTTATACTAAATTGATGATGAAGTTGGTTCTAAATGAGAAAAAGTTGACGCCAAAATGGTGATGATAAATGTAGTATTGGGTCTCCGAGTACATTCGGTCTTATATTAGACATGTATAACCGTGGAATAGAGGTCGAGCTTGACCGACCGAAACCCGACAAGCCCGACAACCCGACCGACCGATTAGCACCCGACCCGACCGAGTAGTATACGGATGGGACTCGGTTTGAAAATCCCATTTTATCGAGATCGGGTCGGGTCGGGAAAAATCCGAATGAAGCCGAAAAACCCGATCGCCTCAATACTTGTTAGGTTTAGTCCAAAATATCGCCCTTTTTCATTCCTTTCTCGAAACACAAACCAAAATACCAAATCAAGAACAAGAAACACAATCAACCAAAATTACTTTTCGGTCTCCGAAACCGAATACATTCCAAAATTTCATCTCAATAACAAGAACCAAATCAACCTCATCTCAAAATCAAGAACCAAATCAATGTCATCTCAAAATCAAGAACCAAATCAAATGGATAAAGCTCATCTCAAAGACCCCACATGAATCAATCTCATCTTCTTTACCACGTATGAATCATTTGCTTCTCAACAAAACAATGCAACGGAAGTAAGTATTTAATTGATGAATATCTGAATCTTTTTTTTTCTTTTTGTTTTTTTTATGGGATGATCAACGATATGATGAATTTAATTGATGAATATCTGAATTTAATGATTATACAATTTACTTAATTTAATTGATGAATATACAAATTTAATGATTATACAAATTTAATGTTTTTTTTTTTTTTTTTTTTTTATGAACTAATGGTTTCAATGTTTATGAACTGATGTTGTATTATTGAATTTAAGTACAATTGAAATAATGGTAGGATAAGTTTTAAGGTAACATTGAAATAATTGTAGTAACATTTATGAACTGATGTGGTATATGTATTAAACGTGGATTAGTTTTTAAGGTAACATTGAATGATTGAAATAATGGTAACATTATGAAATGATGTCATTCGTGGGTAAGTTACTGATGTGATGTGGTTTAGGATGAGAATGTTGAACATTTATTTCTGTTACCGAAATAAATAATGGTAACATTTATGAATATTATGAATAAATAATGGTAACATTTATGAACACTGAGACGAAGACTGCGTGAATGGCATTTGCTTCTAGCGTCGATAATTAATGATTTGTGATATTGTGGTGAGTGTTTTGTGTAGCGTTTAAAATAGAAGCGTGAACCGATGAAAATGCAATTAAAAACGGTTGTACTATATCGATAGTTAAAGTCTGACAAAATTTTAACATCTATCAAACAACATATAAAATCATTTAATGAAAATGAAAGTAAACATTATATCGGTTATAGGATAAAACTAATAACACACGCTACTTGTTGCGTAAAACCAACAAGGATGAGATTAATGGTGACTAAAATTAGCGTGAATATGATTAGCCAAAATAAAATAAAATTGGTGATTTTGGCTATTTTGTAAAGATTTTGCACATTTAGCCCCATCTTTTTTTAAATGGCGTATTTAGCATATTGAAAAGTTAAATGTGCACTAACGGGCACATATTTTCTCATAATTGTAAACATTATAATTGTTTTTGAAGAAAAACTTATAGATAATATATTTATATAGCGACGGATCGTTTTGTGTTAAAAAAGTTTATGGGTTCTAAGCGAAAAATAAAAAGTTTGAAGATTTGGGGATTAAACATAACGTTTTGAAGCCGGTTCGACCGGGTGGTTCAACCGGTTGAACCGTTCCCGTCGAAAAAGCAGGTTTATTTAAACCGAGTCAATATGACATGTTGGGTCAAACGGGTCAAATTAAACAGGGTCAACCCTTTGGATTTGAAGCGTCTTGTGTCAACCCGGTTTTCAATATGTGTTAATAGTTTCAAATTTTACTTTTTACTTTTTGGTTTTTCCTTTATATATAATGAGAATGATATGCATGCTAAAAATATGCTTTAATGATATGCCTAAAAGTGTGTGCAAGAGTTTATTGGTTGTAGCGGCGGGACCCACTTTTTCACAAACCAATAAACTTTTGCCACATAGTTTAGGCATATCATTAGTCATGTTTTTAAGCACGCTATCATTTCTCATATATAATATAGAGGTACCCGTTGCGGGCGGCGAAGAACTCGTGACTATTAACTCGAGAAATAGATCTCGATGAGACCGATTCACCGGTTGTATCGGTTTTAACGGGCCTCTAGTTCGCTTCCGGATGGTTGTTATTGGTTAGCCGAACCGATGGCGACACCGGTTTCCAGTTGAACCCGTTGGTCCGGTCCGATTTTAAAACTATATGTACCATCAATTTGTTAGCTTGTATGAAGCTTTGTGTATTTTATTAATTTGTATAATGTGTATAATAACATGTACTTTTCATTTTAGGGTGTTTTAAAATAACATTAATTAGTTTGTTTAATTATTTTATATTTAGAATTATGTTGTAGCTTGTTTAAATTGTACATTGTGAAAATTTCATTGTACTTTTTAATAAGGGTGTTTTAATTGGTTGTTTTTAATTTGGTAGATATGCTTTTAATTGGTTGTACAATGTGAATAAATTATTGTACTTTTAAGTAATGAGGTGTTTTAATAAGAGTATTAATTACACAAATATATTTCTCTCTCATTTGACCATTAAACTTTTTCACTTTTCCACTTTTTCACTTTGACTGTTTTTCCATTTTATGTAGTATAGATTATGAAATAATGGTAACATTGACTCATGATGATAACTTTTAATTAACTGTTTGATCTTTTTTATAATTGTTTAGGATGAGAATATTGAAGTTGAGGCGGTTGACTTTGATGAAAATAAACGCAAAAGGAAAGCCTCACCCAAACCAAGGAAAACGACTTCCGAGTGTTGGAAATACTTTGAAGCAAAGTTTGAACCGGATGAAAATGGTCAAGTCATTAAGATGGCCTATTGCAAATGGTGTGATGCGGTTCTCAAAGCCGATTCAAAATTGCATGGTACTAAACACTTGAATACTCATTATGCAAATTGTGATAAAAACCCCGATATTGAGAAAATTAAGAAACAAAAAAAAATTAGCTTTTAAGAAAAAGATTGGGGAGAATGTTGAGGGTGATAGTAGCATTGGTACTTTAGAAACTTGGAAGTATGATGAAAAATTGATTAAAAAGTCGTTGATTATTCTTGCATGAGCTTCCTTTTAAGTTTGTAGAACACCGACATTCATTAAATTTGGAAATAACATGCAACCTAGATTTAATATGCCCTCTCGCTTTACTATTGCTAGGGATGTTTCTAAGTTTTTTCTTGACGAGAGGAAGAGCCTATTAAATTTCTTAGCAACAAGTCCACCACCGTTCATTTAACCACCGATACGTGGACTTCTAGTTGTAAAAGAATGAACTTTATGGTATTAACCGCCCACTTTATAGATGATGATTGGGTAATGCATAAAAATTATTAATTTTAGACCAATTCATAGCCATAGAGGGGTGGATATTGGTAGGGCACTTTTGGAATGTATAAACGGATGGGGTATAAAGAATGTTATGACCATTGCGGTTGATAACATTGCTTCAAATGACAAAGCCCTTGAATACTTGGTAAGATGAGTGGGGGTGAAGACGAGTTGACCAAATATCTAAAAGAACCGCGTCTTGAACTAGAGGATGACGAAGAATTCGACATACTAAATTGGTGGAAGGTAAATAGTCCCAAGATTCCCAATTGTATCAAGGATGGCGAAGGTAATAACTTATTTTTGTTATTAAATTTTAGATATCTTAGATTCTTTGTGCTTTGTTTTTATAAATTTATGTTTTTATTAATAGATATCTTGTGCATCCAAGTATCCACCGTTGCTTCGAATCCGCCTTTTAGCGCAAGTGGTCGAGTTTTAGACCAGATAGGAATTCTTTAGCGCCTAGCATTGTAGAGGCTTTGGTGTGCACACAAGATTGGATCCGTACATCAAGTAGAAAGATCACTTTGGATACGTTAGAGGATTTAATGAAAGACGACGAGGTTGCTAAAGGTAAAGTATTTATATTTTAGTTTATTGGTTATTTGGTTATATTAGTAACTTATGTTTGACTTATGTTCTCATACTTTTTCTAGAAATTCAAGAGGCGTTAGAGAAACAAAAAGGAGAACATGGAAATTTAAGAATGTCGTGAGTAGTATTTGGTTGCTAATTTGAACTTGTATTTCTATTTGGTATTTGTAATTGGATGCATGATTCAAAACATTTGTCATTTGTATTTGGTTTTGGAGCTGTTTTGGAACTTTTGGAAGTTGAACCGACATCATGAGCCAAAATGCCAAATGACATCGATAGCTAAATTTTTTTTTGAAGTTACATCGAGAGTTGTATTTGTAATTTTGTATGCCAAATGAGAATATTAAGTGAAAACATCGCTGGCCTATTTGTTTTTGTTTGGGAAATATTAGGCCAAATTGAAATATTCTCATTGGAAAATGGGCTATAAAGCACGGAACTATTAAGTGAAATCGGGCTAGGCCGTTTGTCTCGACACCCGCCCTATTTGCCCGACAGTTTCCAGAACCCGTCCGAGTATCAAACGGGTCGGGACTCGGTCCAGTTTTAGAGTGTTTTCGGGTCTCGGTTTAGTCGGGTCGGGATCTGACCCGATGCTCAGCCCTACCGTGGAATAATTCTTTTGTTTTTTATACACTAAACTACTATAGATCCAATTTCTTAATAATGTTGCTCAAAAAAAAAATAATAATAAAAAATAAAAAAAATTCTTAATAATGTCAACCGTTGGTATTCTATGTGTGATATTTTTAAAGAATCTAAATCTTGAATTGACGTTCACCTTTTCTCAAACGACATTCTTGATGCTTTTACGCAATAAATCTCATTGACTCGTAGTACCCAATTAAACTTGAATTAAAAAATAAAAATAAAAACTAAATCTGAAAATAGTCATTTTGATCTTGGGTAAGGGTGTAACTATCTACATTATTTCATGTTTTGCTCTGGTAAATCGGTAATATGGAGCATTAGTCCAATGGTTGGAGCACTTGTGCTTGAGTCAATTGACCCAAGTTCAAGTCTCATCCTTGGTATTTGCTTCATATAGGTATCCACCTCCGCAAAACCTATGGGCACACTGGAGAGACTTTGTGGAATAAGAGTTCAGGGGTCCGAGTCTTGACTCGTGCTCACTCCAGTTGGTGCCCCACTAGACCAGGAGAGTTGCCGGAGCTATTCCTTATGAGGTGGACAATGGCTGGTGCCAAAAGTCACCTGAGATCAGGGTGTTCCCGCTAATCTACACCTTTTGTGAAACAATGTTACCAGCCATTTTTACTTACTAGAAATTACTCATTTAGACTTGAATTAGACGTCTCTTAAAGATTAATACCATGTAAAATAATAAAGTTTTATTGATTGAATGCATTACATATGAGATAGCATATGTATTCATATTAAATACATATCTTTGATAATAAGCTACCAAACCCTAAACGACCTAAACCGCTATTGGGTTTGGGCCAACTAATCTATCTAACACTCCGCAGTTTGAGCAGGAGGCTTTCGAACCGACAAACTGTAACATATGTTGAAAGCCATAATTGTATTTGGTGGCATAGTTGTTTATTGCTTGCGACTTCCTCATTTGCGTGACTTTTTTTTTCGTCATGGCTTGCTTTGCCTTTAGGTAGGAGCGACAATTTTGCGACCAACTATTTGCGAAAAATGACAATGATCTTCAACAACGAAAACAATTTGATGAGTAAGAAAAAAAAAATATGGTTGGTTGAAACCAACTCAACATTTCTTTTACGGCTAGTTTGATGAGGAAGAAAAAATATGGTTTGTTGAAGGCAACTCAACATTTTTATTGTTTTGACGGCTAGGGTTTAGGGTTTATGCATTTAATAAGAAAAACAAAATCTTAAAAAATAAAAATAAAGCGAAAATAACTAGGATCCTTCCCGGTCACCGGCGAGTAGCCGATGACCGGAGGATAGCAAATTCATGTAGGTTGATCTTACCTAAAGCTCGGATACCATGTAAGATGATGAAAACCCCGTGAGGTGTTATATTTTATTGACCCATAATTTATAATGGTGACTACACATAAAACCCTAGAAACCTTAAGCCCACAAACGAGCTTGGGCCATATATCTTCTAATACTCCCTCGCAATCCGAGCGGCGAAATAAAAGCTCGGAATGGATGAGAAAACTAAATAAACATTAAAGCAATAAAAACATAATTTGTTGATGAATAATTAGGTATGACGAAGCAATTCTTGAAGAAGCAGTAAAAGCAAATAAATGCGTGAGCAAAAGCAAATAACATATTTGTTGATGAAGACATCCGACAACGGCGGAGATTAATCTTCACCATGCAAAGAAGAGCAAAAGCAAAAGCAGACTCAACGAAACAAAAATAAAAGGGCATTTTTTTGGAAAAGGGATATATAACATTGCTAGGATTGTGGGGTGCTATAAAAGAAGCGGCTCAACTTAACCACCAGGTCGAGGATCGGACCGCTATGATACTATGTTGGATGATGAAAACCCGTGAGGTGTTATATTTTATTGATCCATAATTTATAATCGTGACTACATATGAAACCCTAAAACCCTAAGCCAACAAACGGGCTTGGGCCATATATCTTCTAATAAAATACAAATTAAACATTGTGGTTCAACCCACATAAGCGTGAAGGTTAAAAACCAAAACCCATTCACACATTTTACAACCAATTATCATGTAAACTTTCAAATTTTTATGTATGCTTTATGATAAAAGGGCTAATGACTTGGAAGTGCATCTAACTTTTCAATTTTTATTGTTCCATGTAGTCATTTTCTTCTTTTTTTTTTTCACTAAAACACAAAGCTCTCAAATTTTGACATTTTTGTATATTTTATTTATGTAAAATGACCATTTTACTGTTTTAAATTTGAAAAAGTAAGGATAAAATGGTTCTAAAATACAAACAAAGGTTGAAATTTAAGAGTTTTATGTTTTAATAGTAAAAATAAAAATGATTGAGCGAACAACAAAATCGACAAATTAGATCGTTTTAAATCGTTAGCCAATAAAAACAAAACCGGTCTAGATAAGAATTCCAACACAACATATAAGATTTGTAGTTCAATCCTGCCGTGAAACTTAACACAAGAGGTTAAAAACCTAAAATCCTCGTTCTTAATATAATAGGTCTCTGAATTTTTTGTCGTTCATTAACAAAAAAGTCATGCAAAGAAACAAAACAAGAAATTTGGGCAATTTGAGTGACATTTAAATACATCGATGTCTGTGTTCTTAAGTTTAGTTTTGGGAAGGAAGTGAAAGAAATGGAGTGAATTAAAAAAGTACAGTACGTGTTCTCAAGATTTTTGAAAAGAGAAAAGGAAATGAGGGGATGAAAGTGAGTGGAGCTTTTAATGTTTTTTCTTCAAAAGTCTTTCATGGGCAGAAAGTGAAGGAAGAGTGAAAGTCTTTCATCCAATAATTGACAAAAACACTTCTTTTTCTTTCTACACCAAATTAAGGCATTCCTTACAACAATTCTACGAATCATCCTAATACACAAAACAGTTAAACTAATCTTACACATAACACTAATTTCCAAATACAAAGTCGTCGGAATCTTCCATCCCTTCACCAACGACAGCGGCGGCGGTGAGCATGTCTTGTAGATAAAGTTTTGACTTCCATTCACTTTCTTCTGTTTTTATTTGAGCTTAAGAACACAAAATAAATACCAGTTTTCTTCCCCTCATCTCCACTCCTTTTATTCCCTTTACTTTACTTTACTTTCCCCTTAATAATAAAACTTAAGGTGGAAGGAAATAGTCCTAGAATTATATATCTCGCAATACCATATTCAACTAAGCATAAACTATTTATTACAGTATAAACTTTTGGAGTCACAATGTAGCTCGCATGAATTTGCACTTGTAATTTCTATATATGTATAAACTATCTCTATCAACCAATCTTTATATGTATATATATCTTTGTCAACAAATATATCTAGCTTAAAACATGTTCCATAAGCATTGTACATTTCTATTAAATGTTCAGTTTTCCATTGGTTTGTCTATATCTGTTTACATCATCTTATATTATTCTTTATAATGTGCTTTAACTTAATATATGATTTTCCATTCTTACTTTGTAGCATTGAATATATTTCATTTGTACATGTCATGTTGTTGATAATTGCATAGTAATGTTAAACGGGTAAACGGACGTGGTTTTCCTGTTCAGGTAACCCGGGAGGGTGAGCATATATGTGTAGAGTACTTTAGTATAAAAAATATATAAGTTTTTGTATTGATGGACGGTGCACAAAGGATGAATCGGATAAGGTATCCGGTTATTGATACATCTGAGATCATGGAAATTAGGAGTGATATAGTTGAGAAAATACCTCCTAATCCTAGAGTTGAGGAAGATAATGTATATGTGGCGGTCGGGAAAGAGGTGAAAGAGAGCCAGTTAACTCTGCGTTGGGCGTTAGACAATTTAGGAGGTTCTAAGTTATGCATACTTCATGTTCATCAACCTTCAGAGAAGATCGCCACTGGTATTCTTTTTTTCTTTTCTTTGTGACTCGTATCATTCGTATGTATAGCATAGAAGGTGATTGGGATTGCTTCTGATAACTGGTCATTAATACAATAAATAAGCAATTTAAAAGCTGTTTGGGCATTGCTTGTCTAAACTTTTGAATATCCAATTTGAACCTCCATATTGACACAACTTATATATTTGTTGCTGTAAGCAAATAACCTTTATGATAGCGATTTCCAACACCCCTTAATTAGTCAATGTTCCGAATTCAATTAGTTTGGCAAATTTGTTTTGCAACTTGATAATTTGCTAGATTAGATATTTTGGTTGTTAGGAATTGTACAAAAGGTATATTAAAAGTCATATAATGAATGCCCATATGGGTTAAACCGTTAAGACTTAAAAGGTTAACATCAAAAGGGTATGGCTGCTCAGTGATCATTACTCATTAGGATGTGCAAAGATCGCTGCTGTGAATTCCTCATACTAAGAACTGAACATCAGACCATCTTTAGTGTGTCCTTAGAATATGGGACGCTAGCTGGAAGTGTCACGGTTCTTATTATAAAATCTGTGTGCGCCTTTCTATACATATATTTTAATGTCTATTCTAATTTTCAGGGGTATATTGTATACACATGAGATCGTGGCACACCGTGCAGCGGAACTGCAAGAAATGAACCAGATTCTAGACAAATATAAACAGATATGTGAGAAAGCAGGGTAAGCTTATTACTATTTTCTGCTTTGATGCTCGGTTATGTCTTTTGACAACACAAAACCCTTTTTTTTTTTTTTTTTTTATTAAATATCTATAATTATTAGGTGTTTGCGGAGGTGCACTATATTGAAATGAATTCTATCGAAAAAGGTATTGTTGATTTCATACTTAAGCACAATGTCAGAAAGCTTGTTATGGGAGCAGTTGCAGACAAGCAGTTTTCAAAGTAAGTTGTAAAAACGCTTGAGAGCTTACATCGACATTTCTTGATCTATAGGTGAAGTATCATATTTTGTGCCTAACTTATCATAACAATATAGGAGAATGGTTGACGTGAGGTCCAAAAAGCCGTCTATGTGCAATTAAAGCAGCTGCTATCTGCCAGATTCAATTCATATGTCAGGGAAACATCATTTTCACTAGGCAAGGTACGCTGGATGGAGTTGGTTTTTAACTGCATCTCCGTCAGCCTCACCAAATACAACTTCTGGTACTGATAATCGTAGAGTCATGTCTGACAATCGTGGGACTGAAATACCTACCTTCGCATCACCAAGTTTCAATACTGATTCAACTTCTACCAGTAGATTAACTTCAGGAAGGGCATTTGATGAATGGAGTGGGATTTCACATTCAACAAATTCACGATTTTCACCATGTTCTAGTGAATTGGCGGATGATTTTGGACAGACGCCATATTCAATAAGTGAAGTTAGTGAAGTTCAATCAGACTACGATGCTAAAACTTTATTCATAGAGGAAGTTCAGAATCCTCCACCTTCGAGTGTCATAGTATATGAAGTATTTTCTTTGAGCATCTCTTTTGACTTTTCTATATTTCTAGTATCTATAGAAGTTGATTTTACAAAGTGTTTATGTGAAACTATAGCAGGAAAGAGGTATGAACGATGAGCTCTATGATCAGCTTGAACAAGCCATGGCTGAGGCAGACACTTCCAAACGAGAAGCATTTGAAGAGTCTATTAGGAGAAGGAAAGCAGAAAAAGATGCCATAGACGCTAGACATAAGGTAAGTGTCAAGTCTTTGAGGATACTTTTTAAATGTATTTTATTTAGTTAAAATTTGTGATAGTATATGAATGATATATACGTGGCCATCCTTCTTACAGGTTAAGGCCTTAGAAAACATGTATGGAGAAGAATTAAGGCGAAGGCAAGAGATTGATGAAACACTTTCAAAACCAAGGAAGAAAATGAAAACATCTAGAAGGAACACAATGAAGTTGTTGAAGAACTCCAGCGTGGCACTTGAACAAAAATCCTATCTTCAAAGTCAAATTGCAGATTTGAACCATACCATTCAGGAGGTGGAACAGAAGATGTTCTCTGCTATCGAGTTGTTAAAGCATTACAAAGAGGAACGTGAGGAGATGCAAGTAGAGTGTGATCATGCACTTCAACTAGTAGAAGAACTGAGCGCAAAGCAAGCGGGTGAAGCCTCAAGCTCAGGTGTCTCTCAATTCTACAATGAATTCTCATTTACAGAAATTCAAGACGCCACTCGCAACTTTGACCAGTCACTTAAGATTGGAGAAGGGGTTATGGAAGTATTTTCCGGCGTCCTCCGGCATACTGAAGTTACCATAAAGATGTTGCACTCACAGAGCCTGCAAGAGCCTTGAATTTCAGCAGGAGGTATGATATGATGTGTATTCCTTTTGTTGCTCTATTTTAGTAATATAAGATTTAAGATTACTTTTGTCGCACACCAAACGAGTAGTATGTATCTTACAAGGCTCCTTTTGGGTAAATTGGGCTAAAGCTCATGTACAATTACTGACACTCCATTCAGCTGTATATTTTAATGAACTTTGGTGCACTCATATGCCGAGGTGGCAAAATGGGTGATTTTAATATGATCACACCTGGTTAATTACAAGTTGGCTCACCAAATCTTCTTGTCATTGAATATATATATATATATATATATATATATATATATATATATATATATATATATATATATATATATTTGTGTGCTACTCTTTATACATTTGACCAGTGTCATTTTTTGTACTGCACATTCAATGTTTCTGACCTTATTCTTAACTTTTCAGGTCAATGTTTTGAGCAAATTGAGGCACCCAAATCTTGTAACTCTCATAGGAGTGTGCCCGGATGCTTGGACAATCGTCTACGAGTATCTTTCTGGAGGAAGCCTTGAAGACAGACTCGGTTGCAAGGACAACACTCCCCCATTATCATGGCAAAATAGAATCCGAATAGCTGCTGAACTATGTTCAGTTATTATATTTCTTCATTCTTGTAGCATCATTCATGGTGATCTAAAGCCCGATAATCTCCTCCTTGACAAAAACTTGGTCACCAAGGTAAGTGACTTTGGAATCTGCCGTGTGCTCTCCGGACAAGAGTTTTCAGACAATAACACATCCATTTCAGGCCCCAAAGGCACATCTCTGTATATGGACCCAGAGTTCTTTTCTACTGGGGAGCTTAGTTCAAAGTCGGATACATACTCTTTTGGTGTTATATTATTAAGGCTATTGACGGGCAAACCGGCTTTAGGATTAACCAAGGAAGTCAAATGTGCACTTAATGAAAAAAAATTGAAGAATATATTGGATCCCGCAGCTGGTGACTGGCCGTTTGTGCAGGCGCAACAGTTGGCTGTTTTAGCAATGAATTGCTGTGATATGATTCGTCAAAATAGGCCTGATCTTGCGTCTGAGGTGTGGAGGGTTCTTGAACCGATGGGGGTTTCCTGCGGACTATCCTCATTCAGAGTCGGTTCAGAAGGACAAAGCGAGATTCCACACTACTTTGTTTGTCCAATCTTTCAGGTTAGTTTCACTCATAAAATGAGTGTTTTGGAATATATTTTTTTTTATCTAGCGTGCCAAATGAATTAATCTAGATACATTGTCTAAGATGAAAACTGAAAACGGATCAAATGGATTGAAGGAGTTAAGCTATTCAATGATTGGGTTTGACCTGTTATCCCATCTTTTCGAGCCCACATGTTACCACATTGAAAGCTTGATGACTCCATCCCAAAATCTCACTATAAACAGTCTTAGTTGCTGAAATTTAGCTTCATTACTTCATTTAATCTACTTAACTAGCATGTGTTTTTAACCTCTAACAAGAATCATTTATTGGGATGAAAATTTCAGGAAACCATGCAAGAGCCAGTGGTTGCTGCTGACGGATTTACTTACGAAGCAGAGGCTATAAAGGGATGGTTAGACAGTGGCCATAACACCTCACCAATGACCAACCTGGAGCTAGCCAATTCCAACCTTGTCCCCAACCACGCCCTTCGCTCTGCCATTCAAGAATGGCTCCAATAGCCATGAACTAATTACCTTTAACAGTAAATTATCATATATTACATACATGTCTATTGATGAAAATGTATAATGTTGCATAAAAATGGTATATACTGATTTCTTGTGTGCACAAGTAACACTATTTGATCTTTGTGTTGTAGTTCCATATTTCCTCGACAAGTGAATTGAGCCACTCAAAACATATCGGTGCTGTTTTTAGAGCTGTTATTGAGGAACACTGGTAATTGTTGGCTTTCAGTAATCATGTGTTCCACTCTTTTATGAATTGTATACGGCTTTGAGTAGTGATTGGGGCGCAAAGATACGCTAAACTCATGCTAGCTCGCGTGCCATCATCCCGATGGTTGCGATGAAGGGACCCACTTTTCACAAACCACCAAGATCACGCGCGTATGTTTAGACGTGTTTTGAACACGTAATTAGGTCTCCAAATCATTTTCCTATCGCTTTTCGTTGTTGACTGATTGTTGAAAATTTAAGAGCTAATGTTTTTAAAATCTTAGAAGATATACCAAGAATGCTGCTGTGGCATCTCGACTAATTATAATATGATTGGAATAAATGAAATAAAGGTTAAAGTTGTAAAATTTGAATTAAAATAAAATAAACCCACTAAAAATATAAAAACTAAAACCTCATAAAATATATTAAACCTGGATGTTGAATTAAAGAAGCGTAAAATTTTAGAAAATATGGTGAAATTAAATTATCTATACTACTATATAACGTTTAAAAGCCAAACCTCATTCCAAGCTAACTCCTAACCAAAAATTAAGATAAGGAGCTCCAATCGTGAGATGACATGTGTCGATTCTTAACAAATTTCCGGCTAACTCAGAACCACTAAAAAGTAAGATAAGGCTATAATTATAAAGTGGCGTATGTCAACTTCTCAATTAAAATTCATCTTTATTTTCAAATTGAAATATCTTTTATCTATTTATTTTTTATAATCTAATTTCACCATATTTTCTAAAATTTTACGCTTTTAATTCAACATCCATTTTGATATATTTTATGAGTTTTAGTTTTATATTTTAGTGGGTTTATTTTATTTTTAATTCAAATTTTACAACTTTAACATTTATTTCAATCGATACAATCTTGATTCATCAAATATATTTTGGGGAGTGTTTGACATGTAAGAGATTGCGAGTATTTTATATGCGGAATAATGATATAACGGAAAGCTACGGGTAACCTAAACAAACACATACAAGTGACACATATCATTCGAAGTGTTGTGAAACGAATTCACTAAACGGGTAAGCAAACACGTATAACTATACTTATTGCCGCCGCTGTGCGCGGGTATCCGACTAGTAATATAAATAAGTAGATAAAAAGATATTTTAATTTGAAAATAAAGATGAATTTTTAGTTGAGAAGTGACACATGTCATTTTATAATTGGAGCTCCTTATCTTAATTTTTGGTGGTTAGGAGTTAGGCTTGGAGTTTGTTAGAAGTTAAGCTTGGAGTTTGTTAAGAAGTGACACATGTCATCTCATGATTGGAGCTCCTTATCT
Organism: Chrysanthemum lavandulifolium; assembly: GCA_022545495.1. Classification (NCBI taxonomy): domain Eukaryota; kingdom Viridiplantae; phylum Streptophyta; class Magnoliopsida; order Asterales; family Asteraceae; genus Chrysanthemum; species Chrysanthemum lavandulifolium. Next base: position 144,475,808 of record CM040240.1, read on the forward strand.
TAATTTTAAGCCTTCTAAAATTAGAAAGCTTAATTTTTAAGCCTTCTAATTTTAGAAGGCCTAAATGCATTATAAAGTAGTATAGATCATACTTGCCAATGCCTCTTTTTATATGTATGAATAAAAAATTTTCCTTAACAATACACTAATAATCTTTTTAATAATCTTTTTAATCATTTTATAGGTATCGAATAAAATCTTAACGGTAACTTTTTGTGGTGGTAAAAACCTATGATGATCATTTAACTCTGTAAGTTTGCGAAAATTGCATCCACTGTCCTTAAGGTAAATTACATAAATGGTCAATGTGATTTAGCAAAAATTGCATCTACCGTCCCTAAACTTATTTTTATTTTTGGATCCACTCCTTTTGGTTTTGACATGTTATGTTTTTTATACGTTTTTATCTACGTGTGTTTATATCGTTTTTATCTACTTTTTTATATACGTTTTTGTCCGCTTTTATACACGTTTTCATCCGTTTTTATACGCTTTTGTTCGTTTTTATACGTTTTCGCCCGTTTTCTTACGTTTTATATATTTTTTCTTACGCTTTCATACGTGTTCGTCCGTTTTTATACGTTTTAGTCCGTTTTTATACGTTCTCATCCTTTTTTATACGTTTTCGTCCGTTTTTCTTACGTTTTTATCCGTTTTTATACTCTTTCTTACGTATTCATATGTTTTTATCCGTTATTATACGTTTTTGTTCGATTTCTTAAGTTTTCATACGCTGTTATCTCTTATCATCTGTTTTTATACATTTTTGTCCGTTTTTATAGGTTTTCGTCCGTTTTCATACCATTTCATACGTTTTTAAACGCTTTCGTCTGTTTTTATACTTATTCTTACGTTTCATATGTTTTTATCTATTTTTGTGTGTTTTTATACGTTATCATCCATTTTTATATATTTTCGTCTTTTTTCGTACGTATTCTTATGTTTTTGTACATATGAAAATGGATAAAAATGATTAATAAAGGATAAAAACGTAAAAAACGTAAAAAGTGTACTAAAACATATAAATACGTACAAAACCATATAAAAGCGTACAAAACAGATAAAAACGTATGAAAACGGATGAAAACATATAAAACGGAGCAAAACGTATACGGACGAAAATAGATAAAAACGGATGAAAATGTATGAAGACGGACGAATACGTATAAAAACGGATAAAAGCGGATAAAAACGTATGAAAACATATAAAACGGACGAAAACTTATAAAAACGGATAAAAACGTTTAAAAATAGATGAAAATGTATAAAAACAGACGAAACCGTATAAAACGGATAAAATGTATGCAAATGTAAGAAAACGTATAAAACGGACGAAAATGTATAAAAACGGGCGAAAATGAAGAAAAACGTATGAAACAGTAGGAATGGATAAAAAAATGTTTAGGTGCGGTGGATGCAATTTTCTCCACACGACATGGACCATTTATGTAATTTACCCTAGGGACGATGGATGAAATTTTTGCAAACATACATGGACCATTTATGTAATTTGAAAGGGTAAAATAGACATCATTGGTCATCACTATCTATAAAAGATACAAAACAAAGATTAGTGTACTGTTTTATTCAATACCTATAAAAAGATGCAATGACAAGTATAATACTTTTTAAAAACATTAGCCCCAAATTTTACTATGAATAGAAACTTATCACATATTCTTCAAGAATTTCCCAAGCTATGCTTATTTTGAACTTTTCAAACATTAAGTATGGGTTATATAATGAAACTTTGTGTTGATGAAGCGTAGAATCACATGTCAAGGTTACGAAAGAGGGTATTTGACTAGATCACCGTACCCAGGTGCATGTGTCTGCTTATCATGCATTATGGTAACGAGTACGTTTTGACGATATAATATTACGACTAATATTATGGGAAAAGTATATGAAGGTTTGTTAAAGGATGTAATTTCTCGGGTGGCAATTCCCTGTTGGTAACTCATATTACGTATGTGGTTTTACGCCACTTATCCTGATAGGAACCGAGTAATGTGGTTTGGAGGGAATTATGGTTTGTTTGGGGCAATTCTTTTATATTAGTATAAAAGAAAATATTAGAGAAGGAGAATGTGAAGAGAAAACTAATAGCTGTAGGTGAGGAGGAGTGTAGTTCGTAGGGATTTTTCCCTAGTCAAACTATTATATTTATAGTGTTGCTTATAGAGAGATATAGCAAGAGAAGTGAAGAATGAGAAGTGTGTTTTCTTCCCTTTGTTACATGTCCTATTTATAGGAATGTGAAATGCTCTTTGCTTGCTCCTGGTGACTACTTGCTGAGTCATGAAGAATATATTCGTCCATGTGATACTTAGCCACCTATGTGCAAATGTTACCATTTTTCATTCGTAAATTGTCTATTTATTTTTATATTTATTGGTACCCTATTATGTGTGGAAAAAACCATGAGTTGATTGTTGGTTAAACATACGAGAAAAAAAAACACGTGATTGGTGGCTTGGTTTGATAATCGTCTATAAGATTTACGGCTAATCGAAATCTTGCAATGATAAATAACACCTAATGCGATAAAACTAGAGTTAATTACTGGTCCTTGTGGTTTGTTAGGTTTCACGAATTTAGTCCATAAACTTTTTTTCTTAGATCCTCTCCTTGTGGTTTTGACCTGTAATTAGTTTGGTCCTTTGACCACAAATTTTGTTACTTTGACTGTTAATTTAAAGTTGTGGCATACACTTTAAAGGGTATATTAGTCTTTTCCTGTATTTCGTTAGAAAAATATTAGGGTCCACACCAATATCAACAATTGCACCCTCAACCTCAAATCTCTCACATACACACTAAACTTATACAAATTTAACCTCAACCACTATCTATTTCCACAACTTTCACTTTTTCTTCAATCTCACTTCTATCTCTATAATTTACGCACCCACCTCTATAACAACAACCAACCCATCAGCACTTTACCCCATCCACCACCACCCATCACTACATGTAATATGCCCTCTGCCATGTCCGACCAAATCTGTCCTCATCGGCAGCAAGATCCGGCCAACCGCCGTTGTCTAAATTCATATCCAGAGACCACCTACACCCTTGGTGATGATTTGAAAGGTTATGGTTGAACAAAATCTTGGTGGGCTTTGGTTCACGATTTTTTTCTAGGTTTTTTTTATGTTTTCTTTTGGATATGGTAAGCTTATATTTTGATTTTTTTACTTTAATGTTGATTAAAGTGTAATGATAGGTGAAGTTTTTGCTTACTTTTATCTCAAAGTGGCAAAAATGAAAATGAAAAAGATGAAGAAAAATAAAGTATGATATCTATATTAGATAACGCAAAGTGCTTGATCATATTATTATTAATGTCCCTATATGTAGATTACATAATGATTAGATAAGTAAGCTAACATAATGGGCTTACTAAACCAATAACACTTGGGCCTCATAATCCATTCGGCTAATACACCCCCACAATTGGAGCAGGAGGTCTTTGGACATTCAAACTGGAGCGAAAATCTTGAAACAATGCACGAAGACCCTTGGTAGAAATATCAGCATACTGATAGCGAGAGGGAACATGCATGATAAACATAAGACCCTTTGCCACAAAATCACGAACAAAATGAATATCAAGCTCTATATGTTTGGTGCACTGATGTTGAACCGGATTACTGAAGAGATAGACAACACTAACATTATCCCAATACACCAAATTAGCACTCGACCTGGATAATGTAGCCTAATGCTTAGCATACCAAGAAAGAAATTTATCCCCAAGGAAAACACAATAACCAGAGGTGGAACAACAAGTGATAGGACAAATAGCCCAGTCATCATCCATGTAAGCAATGAGCTGAGCAATATTAGAAACATGCAGCTGTAAATCATAATCAAGAGTACCTCAAAAACTAAAGAATACACTTAAGAGCAGAGAAATGTGGCTCCCAAGGATCATGCATATAAAGGCACACCTGCTGAACAACACATGACAAATAAAGGCGACTAAATGCAAGATACTGAACAGCACCGACTAAGCTGCGATACAAAGTAGGATCCGAAATAAGGTCACCATCGGGACCAAGCTTAGAATCAGTATCAACAAGAGTTTGACAAGGATTACTGTTAATACAAATAAACCGTAAAAACGTTTATTAATATTTAGCGATCTCTTTGTGTTTTGTTGATAACAAATATAATGTTATCATAAGTATAATTATAAGGATACATGTTATTTTGTAAAGCATTTACATATAGTCATTTAATACAAATTGTTGTAATAAATCATTTGTTGTAATAGTTTATTAGGATGGGTAAAATCACAACCCATGGAGCATATCCATAACCCATGGTATTGACCCATACCCATTTGACTAGATACATTGCATCTATTAGATACATTGTATCTAATGAAATACCCATGGACCAACGCATAACCCATGACCCATGACCCATAACCAAAAAACCCATGGGCAAAGAGGAGCGTCCCACGGATCCCTAGGTTTACACTAGACGGATCCCTTAAGGGAGGGATCCGTAGGATCTGTGGAACAGTGGCAAGATTTTGCCTATAAATAGAGAGCCATTTCTTCATTTCTCCTCACTCCTCTTCTTTCTAAATCTCTCATATACTCTTACTCTCTTCTAAAAGATCACTTGATCTAGAGAATTGTTCTTCTTTCTTCTATTGTGATTCTCATATAGGTCCTTCTCTAAGGCGAGATCACGAGCTCACTACAAGTCATCCAAGCAAGGGGTCCTTGATTGATTTGTTCCTCCACAAGATTTCTGTAGCAAAGATATTGTACTTGATATTTCACATAATTGTTGTGTAATAGTCATGTTGGTTTGGTCCTCCGTGTTACGGACTCGGTATTTAGCTTTGTACCAGAAAAAGGTGTAAGCAACGTTGTGTAGGCTTCTCCGCCAAGTTGAAGGAGTTTGTTGACATAGTGCTTGAACTCTCAAGTAGGTGGCTCGGGGAGTGGAGTAGGGCAAGGAAGGGGTCCTTGTAGCCGAACCACTATAAATCGGTTGTGTCATTTCTTTCCCTTGCTTTACTTTATTTACTTTCATTACTCTTAGATCTATACTTTATCTTCATCCATACGATTTCACATAACATCGAATCTAAAGTTTTTAGAAACTAAATTAAAATCGGCAAAACTATTTAACCCCCCCCCTTCTAGTTTTCCACAATTGGCATCAAGAGGTAAGTTTATAAAAGTTTTAAAGTAAACCGTATTTTAAAAACTTTTCGATCACTATGGGTTCTGAAAACTAGAAGGAAAGGAAATCTATGCAAAGACCACCACTACTTGAAACTAATGGTTTTATATATTGGAAAAATAGATTCGAAACGTATGTGAAGTCTAAAGATATTGATCTTTGGTACATCATTGTTGAAGGCAATTTTGAAGCCACCTCAAAAGATGAAAATGGAGTTTTAGTTAACATACCTCATGATAAACTCTCCAATGAAATTAAGAAAAAGCTTTCCAAAAATAGTGTAGCTAAAATGGTTTTGTATAACGCTTTACCCAAAAAGGAATTCGAAAGAATCTCCATGCTCAAAACCTCTAAAGAAATTTGGAACTCTTTAGTTGTAACTCATCAAGGTAATCAACAAGTGAAAAACAATAAAATAGATCTATATGTTCAACAATATGAACAATTTTCAATATCGGATGAGGAAACTATAGATCATTCTTTTGCTAACTTTAATACTATAATTACATCTTTACAAGCACTTGATGAATCTTTTCTAGCCGTAACCATGTTAGGAGATATCTAAGGCACTTCCATCCAAGTGGAGATCTAAGGTGACGAAATCGAAGAGTCAAAGATTTGACAATCCTCACCCTTGATGAACTCATAGGCAATTTAAAGGTCTATGAGCTTGTCCTGCTAAGGATTCCAAGCCTCAAAGGTGAAGAGAAGCACAAATCTCTTGCCCTCAAAGCCAAGAAGACCTCAAGTGATGAAGAGAACTCCTCTTCGGATAGTGATGACGAGGAGTATGCCATGGTGGTAAGGGACTTCAAAAAGTTCTTTAGAAGGAAGGGAAGATACTTCAAACAACCGTATGACGACAAGAAAGGATTCCGGAAAAGCAAAGAGGACGAGAAGCCTAGGGATGATCGTGCTTGCTTTAAATGTGGGGACCCAAACCACTTTATTAGTAAGTGTCCTAAACACGATGATCAAAAGGCATTCGTGAGCGGCTCGTGGGGAATGAGCGAGGAGGAGGACGAAGAAATTTGTCTCATGGCAAATGACGAGGTATGTCACGAATACTATAGTAGTTCATCAATAGATGATGACTCATTGCATAATGAATATGATAAACTTTTCAAAATTAGTTTAAAGTAATCAACAAAACAAGTTTTGAAAAATCAAAACCAACGTTTAGATAAGGAAGTCATAGAGTTAAGGGCAAAATTGAAACGTCTAGAAAAGGGCAAGATAGCAAGTGGCGAATGTGAACTTTATGTTCAACTTCAAACACTAGTTGATCAACTAGATTATAAAATTGCTAGAATGAGTACTAATACTCTAGATATGATATTAAATAATGTTAAACAGAAACAACCAAAAGGTTTAGGTATTCAAAGAACTTAATGCGTCAACTAGTGAAAACAAAGAAACACAATTAAGTAAAAGCAATAGAAAAACAAGCCATTGTTGTGGCGGATCCCACGGATCCCACAAAAGGAACCGGCTAGTGTACGACCAGGATCCGTGGGTCTCTTGAAACAAAGATGGTAATAACATAGCTTCCTCTTCTAGAACCGATTTTGTCATCGTTAATAAGAAGAAACCAACTCATATTACCATTAGAAAACCACCCCAAGATATAATCAAAGTTTTGTAAGAAACAAAGGTCCATCATTTTCAAAACCAAACACATCTATGAGACCTAATAATGTTTACCCGAGAAGTAACCATCAAATGGGATGGAACCCAAATATGCAAAATGGTTTTCCATTTCAAAACTTTGCACCATGGAATGCATATTCACCTTATCCATACATGTCTAACATGAATGGAATGTTTAACACGAATGGACCCATGAGCAAATGGGGACCAAACTTTTGAGTTAATTGTTTTCTTAGGTGTGCTTAAAGGTCGACCTAGATCCGGATGAATGGGTCAAGGATAGCGGGTGCACAAGGCACATGACCGGTAATAAAGATCTATTCTCCACATATGAATCCTTCAATGGAGGAAATGTGGTGTTTGGAAATAGCAAAAGCAAAATCATCGGTAAATGTACGATTTCTAACAAATCTCTAACCATTAATGATGTGTGTCACGTAGAAAACCTAAACTTTAACCTCTTAAGTATAGGACAAATATGTGATAAAAAGTGCAATGTACTTTTTAACGAAACCGGTAGTAAGATATTAAAAAAACGGCATCACCATAGGTAGAGGAATTAGGAAACATGGAGTCTACGTCATTAAAATTGGTAATGAAACTAAAGAAAAACTTTGTCTTACCTCTATGGATGATACTTCAACCTTATGGCATCAAAGATTGGGTCATGCCAATATGCGACTTCTTCAATCGCTATCATCCAAAGATCTAGTAAGAGATCTACCGAAATTAAAATATGAACATCACTTTTGTGATGCTTGTAACATAGGAAAACAAGTCCATTCTAGTCACAAAGCTAAAAACATGGTGTCTACAACTAAGTGTCTAGAGTTACTACACATGGATTTATTTGGTCCATCTGCTATCTAAAGTTATGGAGGCAACTACTACACTTTGGTTATAGTGGATGATTATTCTAGGTACACATGGACTAAATTCTTAAAGAACAAAACTGAAACATTCAATCATTTTGAAATATTAAGTAAGAAAATCCAAAGACAACTAGGAAGTCCTATAGTGTCTATTAGAACGGATCATGGTAGGGAATTCGATAATGAAGTGCAATTTGGAGCTTTTGTGATACTAATGGTATTACTCACAACTTCTCGGCTCCTCGCACTCCACAATCGAATGGGGTAGTTGAAAGAAAGAATAGAACCCTACATGAAATGAGTCGCACCATGCTAAATGAGCAATCCATACCTCAAAAGTTTTGGTGCAATGTCGTTGATACCTGTTGTTCCCTATTCACTATCGTTTAAAAAACAATTAAGTACTTAAAACAATTTAATAGTGAACAATGACTGAAATTAACATAAGTAAAACACACAAAGTAATTTTCAACATCATATTCTTTATTAGAAATCAATCAAAAGAATCGTTACCCAAGTACTTGCGACAGATACTTGGGATTGAAATGACAAAGTTTGGTGACTCTCTCTAAGCTCGGGCTAAGTCGAGCACAACTCTTAGAACCCACCGAGCTATCTCGGGATTAAGTTGTATTTGGAGGAGTGAAAAGATGGCTATGCGTGTATGTGTGTTTTACAATTCACAAGCGTAATATTTTCACTCCATCTCTTATGCTATTTATACATGTATGGTTTTAACTCTTTCCTAAATGACAACCGACATCATACGTAAGACAAAATCTTGATGTATTTTGTCTCTGCTACAAAGACTATTCTAGGTAAGAGACAAGACTACTTTCCTAAGTTCGGTGATGACACCGAGCCCGATCTTTTCCATTCAGGAAAGTTAACTTTGGTTGATAAGGACTTCGTTTTATGTTATTCAAACTTATCCCGCCTTGTCCCGCTCATTCTTCGCCTTTACATCCTTGATCTTCTACTTGGTTTGTCTTGATGTAAGTAGTTGGAGAGGAGTCTTGGGGATTCGGTGAGTTATTGTCATCATTCACCGAATCCATCAACTTCTTCTTGACTCGATCTTCACCCTTTAAGTTCCGCCTCATCGAGTGGAGAGACTTCTTCGCCTCACACCGAGTATCCTCGAAGATGACTCACCGAGACTATGCACTCGGTGACTGTTAGTGTTTAACGGACTAAACACTGGGCTATTTTCTATTCAAATCCTAGATTAAGGGGTTTGGGTATTTATCGAACCCAACAGTCTCCCTATTTAGATATACAAATAGCCTAAGTGTTTGATCGATGTAAGTGAGCAAATGGCTTCTTCTTACATCGAATGTACTAATGAATACAATAAGGAACACCGAGTATTTTAACAAAACATACATCTTTTATTGATCACATTACATGGTTCCTATCACTAGTACAAAAGATAAATCAAAATGATGTCGGTTGAGATGGATCCCAGTGCTTCAAGCTTAGGTTTCTTTTGATGAGTGTTTCTTTGTCGTGGTGCTCTCTTATCTTGGTATTCGGTCTTGGCGTAACACGATGTTTCTTTGGGGTTTGGATCGAGAGGCCACGGTATGTAGCTCGAAGTGCGCCACACTGCACGATCAATATCACTCCATCTTTGAAATGCCGGGTTTCCATAGACATCAATGTGAAATAGCCCTCTTCGTGCTTCTCAATCACTAGAAAGTTCACGAACTTAACACCTTCCGCGTTCCCTGTTGCATTCGAGTCCGTGCACTTTTATATCATGATGGAACTCAACTCTTTCTTTACCCCGTGATGACCGAGGTTGAGATCCTTGTGGTGCGATTAAGGCATCTTGAATTCCAGCCAGTCTTGGTGTATCTCTCGATCTTTCATACCTTTTATCGAGCATCTTCATCGGCTCCTTAACCACCGCGTTTTGCTTTTTCAATTATTGGATCGAGTTCATCGTGTTCGGTGATCCCAAAGTCGGTGAATTTTAGGGATCATGAACCTCGAAATGCCTTTATCATCCCCATGTAGACGTTCATTGCCGTGGTTTAGACACAGGAATGATTTTGACATCGATGATCTTCTCGTGAAGTCTTACGCTTGTCATTGTCCAATTATAATGGTCAATTCTTGCTTTCCGATGGCTGCAGTTCTTTTGTTCTTTTCTTCTAAGCGCTTTTCATTTCGACCATTTTTCTTTCGAGCATCCTTGAACTTCATCTGCGACCCTTTTCAAGCTTCTTAGCATCTATCCCAATGTTTTCGACTTCTTGATGACAACTTTAACCAGTGCTTCTCGATCTTCCTTTCTTCCTCATCAAGTTTCGTTTCCTTTCTACCTTAGCAAGATAGGCACTTAGCTGTTGAGGTGTGAGCAGATATTCAGTGTCGCTGATCTTGTAGGGAATCTTCTCGTGCTCGTGTTTAGGCACTTGGTGTTTGCATTATGGCCTTCCCTTTGTCTTGGCCTCGATGAAGATGATGCAACCAAGGGTGGTGTTGTTGTCATGATAGGTGGTGTATTGTCGGTGTTGTTGTTGTTGATGTTGTTGGTGGTATCGATGAGATAGGTACAACTGGACCTGGTGGTGATGATGATATTGGAGCTACAGATCTTTGGTGGTGTTGGCTCCCCTCGGTGTGAAGAGGAGTTTCTTCAAGAGATTCTCCCCTCAACTATTGCTTGGGCCGCGTCGGTGAGGGCAAGAGTTAATGTTGGTGTTGAGGGGACCGAGCCGCTTGACTCTTGAAGGCGATAAATTTCAAGAATCATCGCCTTGATATCTCAAGTATCTTTTGAATGCCGTGACCTTAGCTTCTAAATTGGCCTAAGATACTTCCAAAGCGGTCATTCATGGTCCAAGATTCCGAGCCAAGGAAGTAGATGCACGAGCCAACGAGCCACCGAGTGTTCACAGAGCCCAATGTAGCTTGAAGAGACTAGATCAAGAATGAAGACCACGAACATTTGTAGATTTGAGCGTTCGATCGATTCGGTGAGGCGGAGGATTTTTCAAGCACGCCTCGGTAGCCTCCAAGACTTTAGAGTCGAGCTTGGGTCTTCTTTGATGATTCTCGATTTCATCTATCTTTGTGCCAAGACCCTAAAGGTGTCTCAAGAATTTAGCCAAATTTTCATCCGACCGTGAATATTGCCATACATCGATCCCCGTGCTCATGAACGTTTTCATCAAAGCTTCTACCTCGCCTTTCAGATCCGCATAAGCGGCACCGGCTTCAGATGTTGTTCCCACAATGTTTCAATGACCCCGAGTATAGCTTCCTTGAAGCTTTGGTGATCCATCGAACAAGCCGCCTCGGTTAGTGGAAGAACATTATCAAATCTTTGGAATTCATCGGTGGAGGAGAGAGTCATTATTGTCGCCGGAATGGTGATTCAAGATGCTCTCGTGGATCAGCCGAGGTTCTTGTTCGCTTTGAACCTCAACGTCCACTTCTTCCCCGCCGATAAAATTTCATCATCTTTCACAAGAAGTTCATCTTCGATAATAGCAAACCAAAGAACATCGGCAACAATTAACGGGGGTTGGTGATGGGTTCCATATCGCCAGTGGTATATTTCCTCTCGAGTCTTTGTCCCCGTTGACCCTCGGACATCGGTGGAGTTTCCAGTGCTCTTGTAACACCCCAAAATGACTCGGTGAAGCATACAAGCGTTGGGGTGCTACTAAATTGGTATCACAACATAAGCATAGAACAATTGGTTTTCATAAATAAACTTTTATTCATTATTAAAAACAATGTTTACATTATTAAGTAGTGCGGAAAATGGCCCATTATAAACAAGTGGTCCCAATACATAAATCGTAGTCGCCTATGATCATGCCATGCCTTTGCCTTGCGCCCAAAGATAAGCTATCACCTCGTAACACGAAGATACATGCTAAAGGGGTCACTTACTGTTGGTGAGTTCATAGGTTTATTTAAAAGGGATTTCAGTACACTGTTTCAAATTTGGTTTCTGATGATCATTACGTCTTGCATAATGTCATAAGGTTCATGATTTCAGTTCATAAAAGGATTTCATAAAAGAGATTTCATTTGTGGACCATTAGTAGGGTATATGTACATTACAACGAATATAATGTCATATATTGAATCTATTACGCTAGCACTAAGTTCATGCAACCGAAACTACGACAGTTCTTGTATGCACAGAGAAGTCATACAAATACGGAGCCCATGGCGAGTGTTTATCCCAATACACTCGGTCCCGACATGCTATATGTTTCGCCTTGACCCAAGCGGGTCAACCGAATGAGGAGTCACCTCAATAGATCTATTTATAACATTCACGCTTCCCAACAGAATTAACGGTTCATGAAGAGGCAATTTGGGATCTAAGGACTTAGGCTAAGTCTGCGTAATATTCTAGGTCAAACATTTTGGTATGCTCTATAAAACATCTATGTATGATGAAAACTTTAAACATGTAAAAGCATAGTATGCATGGAATGCACAAGTAAAATAATTTAAGTAAAATGAGCATGTATCTTCCCCCAAAACAAGTATGAAGCAGTTAAAAGTAGGGGCTATGAAACTCACCTTGGCAATGTGCAATATGAAGTCTAAAGGGAATTAAATCAAGGAGTGATAGTGCACGGCTCCGACACGTAACCTAATTAATACGGCAATTTAGTCTTTATGTTTAAGACTCGATAAAGTTTAACTAACTTTATAAGTTTTAAATGTTTGACTTGTTGTTGTTGTTGTTGTTGTCGTTGTTGTCGTTGTTGCTGTTGGTGTGGCATCGTTTATCTTAAAACAATTTACAAGATTTAGGTGGATTTCGGCTTATGAAGGATGACAGGAAGGAATCTCGAAGAAGGATTACGACTTTGGTTTAATGATGACCGAATGATAATACACGAAAGAATATTAAAAGCGAACAAGACCTTGGCTTGATGATAACCGAATGGTGATGTACGAAGGGTATTATGTATTAATAAACGTTTAAGAATTATGAAATCTCCAAAGGTTCATCTATATAACTAAATGTATATTACATTTATTAGATTAAATAAAAGTATTCAAAAGTCTAAGTGATAGCTTTGATCAATATCCCTTGTATATAACTAAATGTGTGTAAGTTATATCTATTATATCACTATTGTTAGTAAAAAAAAAAATAGGGTATTCAAACGGTTTAGGTATACATTTGCATTTTGTAAGCAAGTGTTTAAAAACGTTTATTTTCAACAACTTGGTTTAGATGTACGAAAATGTTTAATTTTTGTTTATACAAAAATATCCATTTATGCTTTTATAAGAACTCCTTAGACAATTATATTATCACTAATAGCTTTGTGACTTGAGTTTTTAACGATATGGACTACAAGTTTCGAGATGTCATGTAATATATTTATGTATGGTACACATTCTGTCGTTTAGAATGGATCACGAAAGAAGTTGCGCCACGGACATATTTTAACAAGTCGATAAAGTGTAACGGTATAGGATGTAAATGAGAGTTGACGCAATAAAGTTAAATGCTCCCGCTACGACCGTTGCAACCCAACGCCCTGGTGGGCTTGACATAAGACAAATGGACCCCTTGTGGGCTTCATAACCCCACTTGATTCTGAATTTTTTTACTCAGCATATCTTGGGCTTTAGGCCCACGTACAACACCAATCAGATGGCAAATGGGCATTGGTGCAGACGCTCTTATATGGAGGAAGAGTACAAATTGAAATGAAACATTGAAATGGTACTAAAACATAACGAGGCTCCGAGCTTCTTTTGTGTTCAAGTGAGATCATTGGGTAAAAATCACCCTTCGGGGTGTTTTCCCTCTACTCGAAACCAAGCTTAGCATCACCCCTTTGGGCTAGCTTTATGGTGACTCAAGCGACACAACACGGGAATTCTTGAGTTTGCTAGTATACGTAAGTCAACAATGGTATTTGCTGTTTGTTACTTCTTGACCTCGTGACCGTTACATTCGGGTACTACCCAAGGACGAGGACAAGGATCGACTAATACTCTCCAAATTCAATCTGAAGTTCCGACTTGTGACCAAAACTAGACACCACCCAGGGTTTGTTTACAAGTTAGTAATAGCTTATTCATCTTTTATATTTAACATATGGACAAAAGACCAAACTTGCTCTATTGTGATATTTGCAAGAAGAAAGGGAACTAGAAAGGGACACCCACTGTTGGGGTTGTGTGACAACCAAACAAACACCCATGTTGGGGTTGTTATACACAGGACCAAACGCACTCCTTTGTGCAGAAGTAACAAGCAACACACGCCCTTTAGGGGCTGAACTAAACCGATCCAACGCACCCTTTTCTAAGCTGAAAATTAGCGAACAAACACACCCAATATGAGCTGGAAATCAGCAGCTTAATGCACCCTATTTGAGTTGAAAGATCATCAGATAAACGCACTCTTTTTGAGCTGTAAATCAGTGGACGAAACGCACGCTTTAGGGGCTGAATAAGCAAAACAACCACTCCTATTTGTGCAGAAAATTAGTGGCAATTGCACCTTATTTGGAGGAAAGAAAAAGAAAATAATAGACAAACAATCACGCCCTTGGGGTCCCCTTTGTACACTGAAACAACATCACAACAATAGCCAACCAATTTTCCTAATGACTACGACATAAGTATTAATACTAGGGCCAACGAAGACATGAAGGCTTAAAACAAGCCTTGTCTCGTTATGACCCGACACGAGTAAGGGGACTCGATACCAATCACCCTTTCGGGCCTAGGTGTCGTACGAGTCAAACACAATTAGGTAGAACAAACACCCTCGAATGGGGTTTACTTTCACAGCCAAGTAAGACCCCGAATATCAAAGAAATAAGCCGAAACAATGAGCATAAATCCAAGTTAAGTCAAGACCAAATTTTATTAGCAACCATTTCCGGTGTTCTCTTTCTTGGTCCACGACAAAGAACAACAACAATTTAGTAAGTTATTTTTCCAACATCATTATTAATAAACTTAATACCAATATAAATCAACATCTCTTTTTATTTTATTAATCGGCATGAACAAGAATTTTTACATTCGAATTAGACAAATGGTATGACCAACTCAAAAAAAATAATAATAATTATGTTCTTACAATGAAACCCATTAGTGGGTCGGGTAGATGAACACCGAAAACAAGGAGCTCAATTAGAGAGGACCCGAGATGGACTGGAGAAATTAATCACTTGGGAAACCTTCCTTATGCATCCAATAACAAAACCCCCAACTCAATTTCAAGAAACCCCTTGATTTCAAGAACCCTAATTATCAAGAACCTTAATTTCTGAATTTATTTTGAGGAATGGATGGAGTCTTCCACTGAAAAAAACCAACCTTTTTATAGATGTACAAAGGGAAGGTCTTGAATCCACTTCCTCTTCTTGATTGAAACGTGGCACTCTACTTGGATTCCATCTCCTTTCACAGCCGAGCTAGTGTCCCCTTAGGGTAGATTATGTGGCTGCAATATGTGGTG
Organism: Chrysanthemum lavandulifolium; assembly: GCA_022545495.1. NCBI lineage: Eukaryota > Viridiplantae > Streptophyta > Magnoliopsida > Asterales > Asteraceae > Chrysanthemum > Chrysanthemum lavandulifolium. The sequence continues at coordinate 144,491,018 of CM040240.1, forward strand.
ATGGATCATGGTGACTGAAGAGGAAGGGGAGCAACTTCATTTTTGGTTCCTGGTTTTGGATGGAAGCGAGAAAAGGAAAGACAGAGAAGACAAAGAAGTGAAGTGGGCGCTAGGATAGATTTTGGGTAATATTTTGTATTTTTGTTTTTATCATTAATACTGTATAAACTGTACCCCGTGTTTTGTTGAATCCTCGAGTAAACGTACCTTCCTGGTACCCGAAAGATATAGAAATTATATATTTGGAAACGATTTCTTAAATGTAATAATATGACTTTATTATTACGTTGAAATTTGATTATAATTGTTTGCCGTTATTAATTTGGTGTCGGTATGCGTCTGTGTCGTGACTTTTGGAATTCACGAGATAACTCTCGTTTTCTTTCAGAATTATTAGTGATTGATAAAAAGTGTATTTTTCTCTTATCTTAGTATTTATTTTTAGTTTTGTTTGCTACTGCGCTGTAGTGTGCGAAATAACTGATGGATTAAGCTTATGTATGCTTAAATTTTAACTTGGACAATAATAAATTTCACATATACTTTGTAGGCAAGTATTGTAAGTGCGGTGTCTTATTTCTAAAGGAACGAAATGACCTCTCGTTTTTAAATTTTAGATATTGGCATTTTGTCGGAAAATAATTGATTTGAATTTTCTGACGCGATAAATATTATTAAAATAATCCGAAATTTTACGGGTTGTTATAGTCTACCCACCTTACAGGAGATCCGTCCCGGATCTCAGTTTACGTTACCCGATAGGGTGTCGGGAACGAGGTGATGGTGTTTGGAACAAGTTTTGAATTGTCCCTTGGTTGTTTCTAGGGTTTCCTCTTTGGGTATGGTTACTTAGGTGTTGTGCCAGGAGCACATCCTCTATGCGAGGTGCCATGATTTTCTGGGATAGGTTCATTGGGTGAAGGTTCAAAGTTTTGATGTTACGAGGTTTCACTATGTTGTTAGTGTGAGTTCCTTTAACTTCTCATGGTTTTATCAAAACGTACCCATTTCTGGTGTTTAATGGTTTTAAAGTATAGTGGTTGATTCTTAAGGTTCGCTATGGGTTTGTGTGCTTTCCTCTTTAAAGGGGTGAAGAAACATTTTTAAATTTTCTTTCGACTAAATGTTTATACAAGTTTGACTAAGACTAGATTTTAAAATCGCTAACGTGTAAAATGATGATTTTGTAAACCGGTTATTAATTATGGGGTGTACAGAAAATTTTATGAAACTTTTAGTGTTTCAACATTTTGTCTCATTTAACGAGGATTTTTGAAAGTATTATTATTGGATTCTAAAGGGGAATCCTCATATTTGGAAAATATATTGTAGCAAGGATACGTAGCAGGATATGATTTACCCATAGCCACGGGTAGGGTTTAGTTGTCTAAGTTGGTAAGGTTAGGGATTTAATAGTTGATGACCCTCATGGTTATCTATGTTTTTAGGCGGCGGTGTGGAATACGTCCCTAGGTTAGGCTTAGTTACCAAGGAAAACATTGGTCATTTCTATTTATGAGGTATTAACTTTAAAACATTTTTCGAGAAAGTAAGTGATTAACAGAGTGATTCTTGAATATTTTTCAAGGTATTAAGGAAACACTTTATTTTGGTAAGGTAGTTTATATTATGGTGAAATGGTAAGGTGGTAACTTGGTTGGTAGATTGATTCATGAAGTGATTCATGAAGTATTTTGGTTATAATGGCTTGAGGGATAATCGGAAATAGTTTGTATGACAACTCTTTTGTTTGTAGGAGAGTGACAAGGTAGGCACGGTTATTCTTAAAAGGTATGTGGAGCTTCTAGGTTTTTAATTCTCAATATAGGGCGTAACGTTTTCAAGTTTCTATAGGATGATAGGTCCTTTATCATGCCCTTCTAGATTTTGCCAAAGGTTTATTGTATTTTCTCATAGGTGTTATTGAAAGGTTGCTCCTAGAATGGTTTGATTGTCCACGGAGTGTAAGGTGTGTGGTAGGAGTGACTATAACATAACCCGATTGTGATATGGAATTATAAAGTTTATGATTAAAAGTAGTATGACCTTGATGAGTGGCTTATGATTAAGAAATATTGTGATGCCAGTGAGTGTTTTATGACTAAAGTATGCGGTGAGTGGCTTGTGATTAGGGTATGCGGTGAGTGGCTTGTGATTAGGGTATGCCGGTGAGTGGCTTGTGATTAAGGTATCTTGGGTGAGTGGCTTGTGATTAAGGTATGCCGGTGAGTGGCTTGTGATTAAGGTATGCCGGTGAGTGGCTTGTGATTAAGGTATGCGGTGAGTGGCTTGTGATTATGGTATAGTGTGACGCCTTGATGTGTGGCTTTAGTGTAACCGTCAATGTGTGACTTATTGAAATGTTACATGTTTATCATTTCTCACTTGACATAAAGCTATTATAACTATCCTAAGCATCGCAAAATTCACCTCCGAGTCGGACATAGGTGATCAGGCTATGTCCCACTGTCCCTGGTTGAATATAGGTGATCAGTCTACATTCACCCGAGGTTCAATGAATTTTGAAATACTTAGCTTAGTTACGCTAGTAATATGTCACAATACTTTTAAAGATTGTCTTGAAGGATTTGAACAATTATTCTCTTTATGTGAGGGAAAAGTGTAGTGCAGTGATACGTAATTATACGTATAGGGAAAATAATTATAACCTATGATGAAATTAGGTGAGCAGTGATAAAACATGCATCTTAACAAGTATGATCTCAACAGATCATAAGTGAGGCATCGACTTAGCGAGCGTGCACGTGTCGGTCATAGGGTTAAGTTTTGTAAAGTGGTTATAGTCTAGGTTTTAAAAATTACCCAGTTCTCTATAACCTAGGCTCTGATGCCAATCTGTAACACCCCCAAAAATGACTTAGCGGAAGCATACAAGCGTTGGGGTGCTACTAAATTGGTATCACAACATAAGCATAGAACAATTGGTTTTTCATAAATAAACTTTTATTCATTATTAAAAACAATGTTTACATTATTAAGTAGTGCGGAAAATGGCCCATTATAAACAAGTGGTCCCAATACATAAATCAGAGTCGTCTATGACCATGCCATGCCTTTGCCTTGCGCCTCCAAAGATAAGCTATCACCTCGAACTCAAGATACATGCTAAAGGGGTCACCTGTTGGTGAGTTCATAGGTTTATTTAAAAGGGATTTCAGATACATCGTTTCAAATTTGGTTTCGATGATCATTACGTCTTGCATAATGTCATAAGGTTCATGATTTCGTTCATAAAAGGATTTCATAAAAGAGATTTCATTTGTGGACCATTAGTAGGGTATATGTACATTACAACGAATATAATGTCATATATTGAATCTATTACGCTAGCACTAAGTTCATGCAACCGAAACTACGACGGTTCTTGTATGCCTGAGAAGTCATACAAATACAGAGCCCATGGCGAGTGTTTATCCCAATACACTCGGTCCCGACATGCTATATGTTTCGCCTTGACCCAAGCGGGGTCAACCGAACAGAGGAGTCACCCTCAATAGATCTATTTATAACATTCGCGCTTCCCAGCAGGAATTGACGGTTCATGAAGAGGGCAATTTGGGATCTAAGGACTTAGGCTAAGCTGCGTAATATTCTAGGTCAAACATTTTGGTATGCTCTATAAAACATCTATGTATGATGAAAACTTTAAACATGTAAAAGCATAGTATGCATGGAATGCACAAGTAAAATGATTTAAGTAAAATGAGCATGTATCTTCCCCAAAACAAGTATGAAGCGGTTAAAGTAGGGGCTATGAAACTCACCTTGGCAATGTGCAATATGAAGTCTAAAGGGAATTAAATCAAGGAGTGATAGTGCACGGCTCCGACACGTAACCTAATTAATACGGCAATTTAGTCTTTATGTTTAAGACTCGATAAAGTTTAACTAACTTTATAAGTTTTAAATGTTTGACTTGTTGTTGTTATTGTTGTTGTCGTTGTTGTCGTTGTTGCTGTTGGTGTGGCATCGTTTATCTTAAAACAATTTACAAGATTTAGGTGGATTTCGGCTTATGAAGGATGACAGGAAGGAATCTCGAAGAAGGAATTACGACTTTGGTTTAATGATGACCGAATGATAATACACGAAAGAATATTAAAAGCGAACAAGACCTTGGCTTGATGATAACCGAATGGTGATGTACGAAGGGTATTATGTATTAATAAACGTTTAAGAATTATGAAATCTCCAAAGGTTCATCTATATAACTAAATGTATATTACATTTATTAGATTAAATAAAAGTATTCAAAAGTCTAAGTGATAGCTTTGATCAATATCCCTTGTATATAACTAAATGTGTGTAAGTTATATCTATTATATCACTATTGTTAGTAAAAAAAATAGGGTATTCAAACGGTTTAGGTATACATTTGCATTTTGTAAGCAAGTGTTTAAAAACGTTTATTTTCAACAACTTGGTTTAGATGTACGAAAATGTTTAATTTTTGTTTATAAAAAATATCCGTTTATGCTTTTATAAGAACTCCTTAGACAATTATATTATCACTAATAGCTTTGTGACTTGAGTTTTTAACGATATGGACTACAAGTTTCGAGATGTCATGTAATATATTTATGTATGGTACACATTGTGTCGTTTAGAATGGATCACGAAAGAAGTTGCGCCACAGACATATTTTAACAAGTCGATAAAGTGTAACGGTATAGGATGTAAATGAGAGTTGACGCAATAAAGTTAAATGCTCCCGCTACGGCCGTTGCAACCCAACGCCTGGTGGGCTTGACATAAGACAATGGACCCTTGTGGCTTCATAACCCACTTGATTCGAATTTTTACTCAGATATCTTGGGCTTTAGGCCCACGACAACACCAATCGATGGCAATGGGCATTGGTGCAGACGCTCTTATATGGAGGAAGAGTACAAATTGAAATGAAACATTGAAATGGTACTAAAACATAACGAGGCTCCGAGCTTCTTTTGTGTTCAAGTGAGATCATTGGGTAAAAATCACCCTTCGGGGTGTTTTCCCTCTACTCGAAACCAAGCTTAGCATCACCCCTTTGGGCTAGCTTTATGGTGACTCAAGCGACACAACACGGGAATTCTTGAGTTTGCTAGTATACGTAAGTCAACAATGGTATTTGCTGTTTGTTACTTCTTGACCTCGTGACCGTTACATTCGGGTACTACCCAAGGACGAGGACAAGGATCGACTAATACTCTCCAAATTCAATCTGAAGTTCCGACTTGTGACCAAAACTAGACACCACCCAGGGTTTGTTTACAAGTTAGTAATAGCTTATTCATCTTTTATATTTAACATATGGACAAAAGACCAAACTTGCTCTATTGTGATATTTGCAAGAAGAAAGGGAACTAGAAAGGACACCCACTGTTGGGGTTGTGTGACAACCAAACAAACACCCATGTTGGGGTTGTTATACACAGACCAAACGCACTCCTTTGTGCGTAATAACAGCAACACACGCCTTAGGGGCTGAACTAAACCGATCCAACGCACCCTTTTCTAAGCTGAAAATTAGCGAACAAACACACCCAATATGAGCTGGAAATCAGCAGCTTAATGCACCCTATTTGAGTTGAAAGATCATCGATAAACGCACTCTTTTGAGTGTAAATCGCTGGACTAAACGCACGCTTTAGGGGCTGAATAAGCAAAACAACCACTCCTATTTGTGCAGAAAATTAGTGGCAATTGCACCTTATTTGGAGGAAAGAAAAGAAAATAATAGACAAACAATCACGCCCTTGGGGTCCCTTTGTACATCGAAACAACATCACAACAATAGCCAACCAATTTTCCTAATGACTACGACATAAGTATTAATACTAGGGCCAACGAAGACATGAAGGCTTAAAACAAGCCTTGTCTCGTTATGACCCGACACGAGTAAGGGACTCGATACCAATCACCCTTTCGGGCCTAGGTGTCGTACGAGTCAAACACAATTAGGTAGAACAAACACCCTCGAATGGGGTTTACTTTCACAGCCAAGTAAGACCCCGAATATCAAAGAAATAAGCCGAAACAATGAGCATAAATCCAAGTTAAGTCAAGACCAAATTTTATTAGCAACCATTTCCTGGTGTTCTCTTTCTTGGTCCACGACAGCAACAACAACAATTTAGTAAGTTATTTTTCCAACATCATTATTAATAAATTTAATACCAATATAAATCAACATCTCTTTTTATTTTATTAATCGGCATGAACAAGAATTTTTACATTCGAATTAGACAAATGGTATGACCAACTCAAAAAAAATAATAATAATTATGTTCTTACAATGAAACCCATTAGTGGGTCGGGTAGATGAACACCGAAAACAAGGAGCTCAATTGGAGAGGACCCGAGATGGACTGGAGAAATTAATCACTTGGGAAACCTTCCTTATGCATCCAATAACAAAACCCCCAACTCAATTTCAAGAAACCCCTTGATTTCAAGAACCCTAATTATCAAGAACCCTAATTTCTGAATTTATTTTGAGGAATGGATGAAGTCTTCCACTGAAAAAAACCAACCTTTTTATAGATGTACAAAGGGAAGGTCTTGAATCCACTTCCTCTTCTTGATTGAAACGTGGCACTCTACTTGGATTCCATCTCCTTTCACAGCCGAGCTAGTGTCCCCTTAGGGTAGATTATGTGGCTGCAATATGTGGTGATGGATCATGGTGACTGAAGAGGAAGGGGAGCAACTTCATTTTTGGTTCCTGGTTTTGGATGGAAGCGAGAAAAGGAAAGACAGAGAAGACAAAGAAGTGAAGTGGGCGCTAGGATAGATTTTGGGTAATATTTTGTATTTTTGTTTTTATCATTAATCTCAGATAAACTGTACTCGTGTTTTGTTGAATCCTCGAGTAAACGTACCTTCCTGGTACCCGAAAGATATAGAAATTATATATTTTGAAACGATTTCTTAAATGTAATAATATGACTTTATTATTACGTTGAAATTTGATTATAATTGTTTGCCGTTATTAATTTGGTGTCAGTATGCGTGCGATGTCGTGACTTTTGGAATTCACGAGATAACTTCTCGCTTTCTTTCAGAATTATTAGTGATTGATAAAAGTGTATTTTCTCTTATCTTAGTATTTATTTTAGTTGTGTTTGCACGCCTGTAGTGTGCAAAATAACCGATGGATTAAGCTTGTATGCTTAAATTTTAACTTGGACAATAATAAATTTCACATATACTTTGTAGGCAAGTATTGTAAGTGCGGTGTCTTATTTCTAAAGGAACGAAATGACCTCTCGCTTTTAAATTTTAGATATTGGCATTTTGTCGGAAAATAATTGATTTGAATTTTACGACGCGATAAATATTATTAAAATAATCCAAATTTTACGGGTTGTTATACTTGAGATGAGAGATTGGTTTTGGGTTCCATATCGGTGGTTGTTCCTTTTCCTCCCAGTCTTTGTCCCCTTAGACCCCGAGACACCGATGGGTTTTTCCCAAAGTGCCTTTAGCAGTCGATGAAAGTGATATCCCTGTCGCCGGGTTGTTTGGTTCCTCTACGAGTCTTTGGGATCATTCAAAGTGTGCCTCGACAAAGTCTTATATTTGCTAATGTCATCACCGGGAAAGGAAGGCGCTCCCCTACCGGGTTGTTTGTTTCTTACGATCTTGGGAGTAGTAGTTGGGACCAAGCGGCACGCGATTGTGATTTATCGGTGTCCTTCGTTGTCACTGGGTAGATGATTGGCCTCCGGTGGGTGTCAAATCGTCTTAGGTCTTCTTTGCCTTTTGGCGGTGCTCGAAGCCTCAGGCCCCGAGACTTGGGTTTGGTCTTAGTCCCATCCGAGACTTCCCTTTCTTTATAGGAGCAGGGTTAGGAGACACTGATTCCCTCCGTTGTTTACAAGAACTATATGGGGTCAATTCAATATTTGTGACAAGGGATAGGTCCTTTTGAAAGTTTGATTGGCTCGGGATGCCGGGTAAAGCACCAAATTGTTCTTCATGAGGATAATTTGAACCCAAGAACGTTTGCAAAGCACAAGAGACAAACCTAGGATACGAAACGATTTCGTCCCTAGTTTTGCTCAGAGCTTAGTTACGAGATCATCGTAAATGATCTCCCTATGTCGATAAAGTGACCCCATTCATCGTGCAATATGCCATCATCAAGCTCGAATAGAGTTAACTTGTTTAGTGGATGAGTGGTTCCAATCGAGGACCGAATCACAAAAGTGAATAGGATCCTCCAAGCCACGGGAATGAACTTTTAGTGACGGGGTCTTGTCCAAAAAGTTGGATCTAAAAGATTTGTTTTAACCCATCCTTCATCGTGGAGGGTTCGTGATGGGCGACATAAACTCCTTTGTTATAGTCTAACCTCGTTGAAGTGCAAAACGTTTTATAATCCAGGTGAATTCTTGCCCCCGATTAAGATGAACACGATGAGATATTCCCGAGTGGTCTAAGGTTATTCTCATCAAGAGGGTGTCGGGTCAAAGGTCTTAGTTGTTGCCCAAAACTCCCGAGGAGGTTTTGGTACATTATTGAGGATCTTGAACAAAGGCCGTTTCAGTTAGGCGATTATAAAAATTTCATAATGTCTTTATAGGTTGGGACAGTTTGAGGATATTCAAAATTGCCTATGACATTATTTGTTTTAAATTCAACATTGCTAAGATCACGTACCACTGTGAAGCAAACCAAGAGATTGTGTTCTTGCCATTTCCATTAAAAAGGTTTTAGGGTTTTGAGAAAATAACTTGACAAGAACAATCAAAAGTTTTGAATCTCTTAAGTTGTGATGAAAACTTTTGTAAAGGTTTACAAAGAAGATTTTCAAGAAGGATTTGAAGAACACAAAGATTTCGGGTTTGAAAATAGATTTTGAATGAGTTTTGTTAGCGTAAATCTTTGTGTGTGTTATAAGGATTTTATGAGGGTATTTATAGGGTGTTGAGAGGGTTGTTTGTGCAAACTTATGGATTTGTAAATTCGGTTTTTGAAAACGTTTTGAATTTCCACATTTAATGCCACCCTCCACTACCTGCAGTAAAATCCCGTATTTCAAGGAAGCAGTTGTAGTGTATAGTAAAAGTGCACTTTTTGCATTAATAAAATATCCACAGGATATTTTATGTGAGAGGGCATTTAAAGCCAAGTGGGATGAGGTAAGTTTTTTTTAGGGACCCATGATATGGTTGAAAGTAAGACAAAGAGACATATATTCCTATATTAAATTGGCATAGTTACCAACCTAGGACATTTAAGTAACAGGTACTTGGATCATTTAGTTACTCATTCAATGCTCAATATCAATCGTCGGGGTCCCCGAATGAGTCTTACTCATTCGGTGAGAGGTTGTTTGTGGGTTTCGTTCAGGAGGAGGAACCATTTCGAGAACTTATCGAGATTGGTTTTCGATGCGACTTTTAATGTCAAGCATTCCCAATTCAACTTTTCGCCTCCTAAAGGTAGGTTCATCCAAGGGTTTGGTGAAGATATCGCAAGTTGATATTTAGTAGGGACGAAATGAAGTTCTATGTCTCCTTTCATTATGTGGTCCCCGATGAAGTGATATCGATATCAATGTGTTTGGTTCTTTGATGAAGGATAGGGTTGTTGGAGATTGCAATGGCACGGTGTTGTCACGAAGATGGGTACCATTTTGTAATGGATGTCATAGTCACCTGAGTTGACTTTTCATCCATAAAACATTTGCACAAACATCTGCGGCCGCCACATACTCGCCTTTAGTCGAAGACATAGCCACCGATTGTTGCTTTTAGCACTCCAACAAACCGTTTCCACCAAGAAATTGTGGGACCACGAGGTACTATTTACATCCATGTTGCGACCAAGATAATCGAATCGAGTAACCTTTGAGATCGAACCACGAGCACTTTAGATAATAGAGTCCAAGGCTTGGTGTTCCTTCTGTACATAAGTATTCTTTTGGCTGCAGTGAGATGAGACTCTTTGGGATTGACCGATATCTTGCTATTGACAGATCGAGAATTGTATGTCCAGTCCGGAAGCGATTAGATACATCGATGATCCAACAATCCCTATGAAATGAGTTTGATTGACCGACTTGCCGGTGAGATCGGTCCAAGGTTGTTAGGTGGGACCATTGGTGTCTTCACCGAGGCACGGTCGGATATATCATATTTCTTCAAGAGATTTCTTATGTACTTCTCTTGACCGATGGAGATTCCTTTATCGGCTTGCACGATTTGTAGTCCAAGGAAGTATGTGAGTTCACCCATCATGCTCATTTCAAACTTCTTTGTCATTAGTTTTTCAAACTGTTTGCAAAGAGTGTAGTTTGTTGAGCCAAAGATGATGTCATCAACATATACTTGGACCGAGATCACATCTTGTTTTGTCCTATAGATAAACAATGTGTTGTCTATCTTTCCCTCGACAAACTTGTTTTGAATCGGGAAGGTGAGAGAGTTTCATACCATGCCCCGGGAGCTTGTTTCAGTCCATAAAGGGCTTTATCAAGCTTGCGAGACCTAGTCGTGGAATTCACTACTCTCAAAGCCCTGAGGTTGTTGAACATATACATCTTCCTTGAGTTCACCATTTAGGAATGCACTTTTACATCCATTTGGTAAACTTTGAAGTTCATGTAGGTAGCATATGCAAGGAAGATCCCGATGGCTTCCATTCTTGCAACACGAGCAAATGTCTCATTATAGTCAATGCCTTCTTGTTGATCAGAACCTTTCGCTATAAGTCGGCTTTGTTTTTAATGAAAGTGTTGTTTTCATCGCTTTGTTTCGAAACCCACTTCATTCCTATTACAATGACATCCCGAGGACATTTGATCAAGGTCATGACCTTGTTTTTATCAAACTATTGAAGTTCTTCTTGCATGGCTGAACCCACTTGGGTGTTTTAGAGCCTCGATGACACTTTTGGGTTCTATATCGATAGGTAATCGGCATATAGACATTCATTGGTCAAGTGCGGTTAACTTAGACCATGCTTCTAGTGAGCATGCCCTCGTGGGTTCACCAATGATGTTTACAAGCTCAATGTCCCGAGATCTTGTCCACTTACTTTGTGGTCTAGGATCCGAGCTTGAAGAGGTCATGGAGACTCGTGGAGTGATTTCAGTGCATGAGCCACGTAATCATTAGGAACATTTGTTGAGATGTCTTGTTGGGTTGGGTTTCATGAATCACATGTTCACGATCATTTGGATCGATGTTACCTATCCCAGCAGAGGACCGATCGATTATCAATGAATTCACCGATAGTTGGGTCGTGTCGGGTTGTGAGGCAAGACATAACATGAGATGTCGACATCGACTTGGTATAAGGAATTGATTTCGGTGTTATACTCATCGGAGGATATCTTGATGAGTTATCAATTCAATTTCCTCCACCGAGGTGTTGGTGAACCGATGCTTTCTACACTTTCATCAAAGGTGACATGAAAGGTTTCCTCAACTTGTTGTCTCCTTGTGTTAAATACCTCAAGGCTTTGGAGATCGGTGAGTAACCTAGAAAGTATCCATCATCGCCTTTAGCATCAAACTTGCCTAGATGATCCTTGTGGTTATGGATAAACATAGGACATCCAAACACATGAAAGTAGCCGATGTCGGGAAGTCTAACTTTGAATATCTCATATGGGGTTTTGTTGTGTCTTTTGACAATGATTGACTGTTTTGAGTGTAACAGTTGTTTTGATACTTTAGTCCGAAATGCTTTGAGAGAGTGAGCCATTTAACATGGTTCTTGCGACCTCAATGAGACTTGCTTTTCCTTTCACCACCCCATTTTGTTCGGGGGTGTAAGGAGAAGAAAATTTTGGGAGATTCCCTTTTCATCACGTAAGCTCTCAAGCTCATCATTTCGAACTCGGTACCATTGTCGATTCGATTTGTTTCTGATGATGTCATTCGGTTTTCAATGTTCACGATGAATGACATTATAGTATCATTGCGACTCTTTTTAGAAAGAAAGTATACCCAAGTGTATCTTGAGAACTCATCAACAATGACAAGAGTATACTTCTCATGCTAGATTGATCTAGGACCCGACTAGTCCAAAGAGATCCATATCACGAAGTGAAGGCGACTTTTGATTGAGAAATTTTGTTTTGTTTTGAAAGATGCTCTTTGATGTTTGCCTTTCTCACAGTGAGCATGGTTTATCTTTTGCAAAAACAAGTGATGGTAAGCCAATGACCTTGTTTTGTTTTGCCGTGTTGTTGATGTTTTTGAAGTTTAAGTGAGAGAGTCTCTTGTGCCCACCCGGTTGATAGTTTCAGATGGCTTTGGCAAAGAGACAGTTCCATCTTGAGAAAGAGTAGACATGTCTAAGACATAAACATCATCTCTTCTAGGAGCTATCAAAACAACTTCTTTATTGGCGTTGAAAATGGTACCTTGTTTGTCATTGAATTGCACAATGTACTTAGCATCACATAGTTGGTGATAATCGATGAGATTGTATTTGAGACCATTGACATAAGCTATTCTAGAGAAAACTATTCCATTGCGTTCTTGAACCATAACCTTGATGGGACATGATGAGTTATCACCAAATACTACTTTGGGTCCTGGTTCCTTTACATACTTGTGCAGCTACTCCTTCACACCTGGCCATGCTTCTTGAGCATCCACCGTCTAGATGCCAAATAGGCTCCTGGCGTATCTCTGCACAAGTAGTAAACTGAATTAGTTTCTCTTAGTGACCCACTTACTAGTGGGCTTGGATCTCAATGTCTCTTTGAATTTGGCAATCGACTCATGGTCAGTGGTTGAGTGCATTGTGCTACCACAGGTTTTGCATTTAGAGACTGAGGATGACTTAGTGATTTTGGGTTGCTTGGAACTTCTCTTTGCATGGATGACACTGTCATGCTGGGATGTCTTATGAGTTATATTACCACAAATATCACAGCATGTGTTCATAAGACAATCATCAGGGTGATGATCATGAAAGCCACAGTGTGGGCAAGGAGGAAAAGGTTTTGCTCTAAACTTTTGAGCAGGCTTGGATGTAGAAGCATACTGATGACCAACTTTGGTGTAGTTTTCTTTACTGAGAGAACTTACATATTGTAAGTGATCAGCAGTTCTGTGATCATCCTTTTTGCAGATCATACAAAAGAGGATTCTATAACAGTTGTCGATGGTATGGTGGTATAGTGGCACAAATCACACTTCGCTTGTTTTTGGTGGGGATTTTGACTTTGAGGTACTAGAGGAAGTCGACTTAGTTTCCTTGGTGATTCGAGGACTTTTCGATGAATTCCATCTTGTCGTTAGCTTCCTCACGAGTTCGATCGATTCTTGAATTTGGTCGACTTCGATGGGGACAGAGGATGTGGAAGTTTTAGTGGGGGTAGACTCTTGTTGAGTTGGTTTTGATGGTCTTTTGAGGATAGTTCTACCAAGTCTAGACCTTTCTTTTCGTGAGTGTGTATTGTATTGTAATGGAGTAAGCTCACAGCTGGGAGCAGCACCCTGAAGAGGTTCCAGGGGTGAAAGTGGTGCTTGAGATTCAGCTTCAGACTCAAAGATGTGTTAAGTACTACTAGGCACATCAAGGAGTCCAAGCATGCTCTTTAGAGCTTGACTTTCAGGCTCTAGAATTCTTCTAGAATCAAAGTTTGAAACTTACTCGGGATTAACCCGTTCAATCCAATCACCGGGCTTGGGACTAGTCAACATACGGTAATCATGCCACCGACACAAATGGCTTAGGACACGGTCTTTGAGAGAGTCGGGAAGATGATCTTCACCTAAGACTCTCTTCTTGCTACTGGGGGCTCCCACAAAGATCAAAGACCCCGAGATTCTTAGATTCAACTATTAAGGATATCTTGAAACTTTTGAGTTCGTCTTGAAGAGCTCGATTTCTTTTAACTAGTTAAGTGTTTTGAATTTGCAAAGTGACGACCTCAAGCTTAGCTTGTTTTAAAAGAAGGTTCATCCCTACACTTGTTTAATTCAAAACTTAGCTTGTTGTATTTTGAAAAAAATCGGTCTTTGCTCTTCTACGAACTTAAGGTCAACATTAAGATAATTCATGTAAGATCGCCAATCGAGTCATCATCCATAGAAAGTAAAATATTTACCTTCTTCATTGTGATATTGACCCATTCTCCATTCCTGGCATGATTCTTTCCAACGACTAGCTTGTCCTCTTCTCGAGAGGGCCATCGAGTAATCGACATGCACCATTTCATCATCGATGACACCGCTCTTCATCCCGTCGAAGTTTTCAAGAACAAGGCCTTTGTTTTACCCCGCATGCATTGAACACTTTTGTTGTTTCGAGGACTGGCCTCAAGCAATGCAAGCTTAGCTTTGACTTTCCTATACTTAGCTTCAAAATTAGCAGTTTTGTTTTGATCAGATTTGTTTTGAAAGTTTTGATGAGACTGATAGATTTTTGGTTGAAATTTGCTAAAGCCTGAGGACTGATTTGACCCTGATGGTTTATAGGAGGGTTCAAAAATTGTTTTTGAAAAACAGTTTTGTAATACCTGAATTTCTAAAATTCACAAAAAGACCAAAATATCCCTACAATCAAAAGTATGAAAAAATTAATTCAAAAGAATACCAAGTAAGCTATGTAAATTCAGAGAATTTTAAGAAATATCCCACATGATCTAATTAAATATTAAACACTTTGTAAAGATAATTTTTATAGTTTATGATTTTATAAAATTAGTTTTGTATTTTACATATTAATGAAAATATTTAAAATAGTTTATAAAAGAAATTTATTAGTAAAAGCCCAATATAAATTTATATTAGTAAGAGACCATTTAATTTAAGTCCAATACATTATAAAGCCCATAATAAAAATAATAAATCAAGTATATATATAAAATTCGGTTCCCATAAAATCCCTTATTGTCGATAACCCTAAACCGACTTCAAAACCCTTCATAAATCGAATTCCAGTTTCAGAGCTTGAGACCATTTTTCTTAGACAAGTTTGAAGGTAAAGAAGGTGGGAAAAATAGTGTTCGAGTTCCTAGGTCATTGTTTTAGTCGTGGGTAGTTTTGGATGAATTAGGGTTTCGACAAGTGAAGGTTTTGTGCTTCTTTTGTTCTAACGATCCAAGCTCATCAAGGGTATGTTTCTAATGTTGATTTCAGTCCTATAAGTCATATATAACACATAAAATTGGTCATGCATGTTTAATATGTCGTATGAAATTATTTGGAATCAAAACCCTAAAAGCGTATACAATTAACGAATGAGCTTATAATATTTTTAGAGATCATGAATTGATTTTTCCAGAAGTTGTTACATGTTATAAGACCTGTATAAAATACATGTTTGTGAATTCGAAGCTTATGTGAATTATCTTGGGTTTTCTTGTTCGAAACGCATAAAAGGAAAGGTTTTAAAAGGGGCGATTAGGGTTTTTCATGAACTAGGGTTTCTTATAATCACGGAAGGTAATTAATGAAGTAGTAATGATAAGCTAATGATTGTTTATACTTGGGTTTAGGGCTTGTACTTGAAATTATACTTATTCGGTTTTAAACAAAAGTGTTGGGTTGGTTTTGTAAATTATGAAACTTAAGGGTTATTTTTGTAAACAGTAAAATAAAGGTCTTAAACGTATAAAAATAAGTGTGGGGTTAAACATGTAATTTTGGATATTTAAAGGGCTATTCGAGTTGTATTTAATTTATTAGGATACGTTTTGTAAATTCTAAAACCTTTGGGCTAAAAGTGTAAAATCGATAATATAAGGTTAGGTCGTTTAATTAAAGATATTAAGAGTGTAATATGTAATTCAAGTAATTGTGGGTCAACATGTGTAAACAAATTTCGTAAGGACACACATGAGGTTGAGTTAATTTCGGTTTGTTATCATTTGCGTTCTAGGTTAAATTGGGAAATCATTAAAGGAAGTAATATGTGGATTTAATCGTAATTAGTAATATTTAAAGAGTAAGGAAACCCTAGTACCTAAATAGGAAGTTGGTTAATTAATGGGAATACTCTAAATGTTGTAATTTCGTCATCACTAAAATGAGAATATTCGACAACTCTAAAAGTATTTAATGCGATAAATCCGTTATAATATTAATGATGTTAATAAGTATTAAATAAATCATAATCCGTGTAGATTCGTTGGAGGAGACGCGACTTTACATCTTCATATTCGTTCATTCGTTACTTTTCTCTCAAATTGCTTTAAGGTGCGGATATTACATCTTACTTTAAGACACTTGTGTTATCATACGATATTCGACCTTTTCAAAAAGGTTCCGTATGATGTTCTTTTCGTTCGCTTTTCTATTTTACTTATTAGGATTTCGATGCCATTGCTATGAACCCTTTTCGAATGTTTGATCATTACTTATCCGAACTATGTTCTAGTGAACTATGAAATATCGATGTGAACTTATGTTAGGAAGACTCGATATACACATTTGTTGAACTTTGCTATGGTTGATTATGAACTTCGATTATGAAATTATGCTTATGAATGTATGATATGTCACTATGATATGAACCTCGACTTGACTATCCGAATATGAACCTTATGATGTGAACTATCGATAAGTTATATGTGACCTTTATGATGAATTATGATCCGTGTCATTTATGATAATCTGTTTGACCTAAGTTAGTTTGACACCGAGCCAAATAATAACTAATCATGGGGTTCCATGTCCGTATCGATGATGTACCTCGATATGACTCTAGGGCGAGAGAGTGATGTTCGCCGTCCCTTATCTCGTTATTTGTTATGAGCTCGGTTGGTATTATATTACCTATATTTGTCTCGGGCGTATGGATGCATCCTAGATCGATCGTTATCCGATATGATTTGTCGGTGAATGATGTCGTGTGCAATCTGGCGTCTTCACAACTTCGGGAGCTAGCTACTCCAATGGTTACTTATGATATGTTATGATCCGATATGTTTACGGGCTCGTGGTAGTTGACTAAATCTTTATCTGTTATACGTGTTAAGTATTACGTATGATTCGGTATTTCGAGTGTTTATATTATGTATTACGATATGATATGTTAGAGAATGTGCTTATGACGATTTGTTCAAGTGATTACTAGTTGCCATGATAGGATACGATTAATATGTTTAAATATGATTCGCATCTCGCCATCGATTGTCTGTTAACTTATTGTTATGTGAACTTTTGATCCGAGTGATGACTACATTAGTGATAATCAATTGTTCGAAAGTTTAGTAAGTATAATTGTTCCGTTAATCGGTAAACTTTACTTATCGTTAGGGTATTTATCCGTTTATGATTTGGTCCGCCATGATTGTTTGCTATTTCACGCTATAATATTGAATTGAGTGTTTTAAATGTTTCTTCATTGATTTGTATGAATGCCATGTTTATTTTCTAGGACGGTTTCGTTAGCTCTTAGATTTTCCGTTTGGCTTATCGTGTCTGTTATTTTGGTATGCAATGTGTTTGGTTGTTTTGATATGTTTGTGTTTGTGTGATTGATGTGCTATGTGATGTCTAAACTGTTATGTGTTTGTTTGGATTTACATATATTTGTGCTTCCGTAATCCTAAAGATCCTTCGTCATTATTTCATTTTGATTTAGTATTTGTATATTTATTCTGCTTTTAGCTTTTGTTTCGTTATATCATGCTTTGGGCTTTGTAAGCTCACCGCACTTTTCTTTTCTGCGGCGGTATTAAGCGTTCAAGATGAGCTTATGGGATAGCCGATCGGGTTGAGAGTAGAGTGAGAGCAAGACTTTGACCATAGAGATCTTAGATTTATTTTGAATATAAGTTATTTATTTTATCTTTTGTAAGTTTTTGTAAAGGCTTCCGCTATTGTACACTAGTTAAAGTTCTGATGTGCAACCGTATTGTGATATCTTTACCCTTGTCGGGTCGGGGTGTTACAAGTTTTTGCAAATGACCTCTTTTGTGACACTTAAAGCATTCAAGTGTCCTCATTTGCTTTAGCATTTGAAAACCTTTGTTTCTTTTTATAAACCTTGAGAGTTAGCAAGGGTGCCCTTTCACGAAATTCAACGTTCGGGTCATTTAGGTACTCCTCACTTGATCTCTCATCGGGCTCATCATCGAATTTTCTTGAAAGTCTTGAACCACATTGTTGGAAAAAAAGCGGTTGATATAGGTGTTGAGGTGGTGGTGGGGACTTCTTGACTTCCGAGACTTCTTTAAGTCGGTATCGTTTGTTAATGAGGTTTTCCTCATAGACAAATTTCCCATAAATTTCGGAAGTTCAAGATTTTGGATATGGTTAGCATTTACGAGTCCCCGAGAGAAATTCAACCACTTCGTGGAGACTATTGACAAAACCAACATTGATTTCATGTTTGGACAACTTAACACCATCATTAGACAGTTCATTTAAAAGAGTTTTGTCTGGGTGTAAGTTTGAGACGAGTTTTCGAGTCCTTAGCCACAAGGTGTTATACTCAAGTTTCGTGTCCATTATCCTGCTTTCCTTGGTATGAGATGGGCCTTCATGACTATGAACAAGGTCATCCCAGTTTGTTTAGTCAGTACTACATGACTTATAAGCGACTCTATAATATCATCGGAAGACATGATATGATGATACTTTTGAGTCTTTGTGCTTGGTTGACCACTCTTCTCATCCACGAGTCCATTGAGCTTGTGTTTAGGCAAACCTTGATGAGTCTTGGGATAAATGGACCTTCATTTATACACTTGATATAATAAGGTTCCATCCCAATCAAATAGCAAAGCATACGCTTTTTCCATTTGTTGAATTTTCCAACTTCAAGTCTAGGGGCAACAACTGAATAAGCTCCACCCTTTTTATCGACTAGTTGGGGTACATCAATTTCAGCCATAAGGATCCTGATTTGAAAACGTTTTAGAGCGGCTTAAAATTTTATAAAAGGTTTTATAATCAGCCTTGCTCTGATACCACTTGTTGTTCCCTATTCACTATCGTTTAAAAACAATTAAGTACTTAAAACAATTTAATAGTGAACAATGACTGAAATTAACATAAGTAAAACACACAAAGTAATTTTCAACATCATATTCTTTATTAGAAATCAATAAAAGAATCGTTACCCAAGTACTTGAACAATGCTTGGGATTGAAATGACAAAGTTTGGTGACTCTCTAAGCTCGGGCTAAGTCTCGAGCACAACTCTTAGAACCCACCGAGCTATCTCGTGGATTAAGTTGTATTTGGAGGAGTGAAAAGATGGCTTGCGTGTATGTGTGTTTTACAATTCACAAGCGTAATATTTTCACTCCATCTCTTATGCTATTTATACATGTATGGTTTTAACTCTTTCCTAAATGACAACCGACATCATCTGAAGACAAAATCTTGATGTATTTTGTCTCATTCTAAAGACTATTCTAGGTAAGAGACAAGACTACTTTCCTAAGTTCGGTGATGACAGAGCACGATCTTTGCCATTCAGGGAAAGTTGACTTTGGTTGATAAGGACTTCTTTATCGATTCAAACTTATCCCGCCTTGTCCCGCTCATTCTTGCCTTTACATCCTTGATCTTCTACTTGGTTTGTCTTGATGTAAGTAGTTGGAGAGGTCTTGGGGATTCAGTGAGTTATTGTCATCACTCACCGAATCCATCATCTTCTTCTTGACCCGCCTTCACCCTTTAAGTTCCGCCTCATCGAGTGGAGAGACTTCTTCTTCGCCTCATCCGAGTATCCTCGAAGATGACTCAACGAGATACTATGCACTCGGTGACACGTTAGTGTTTAACGGACTAAACACTTGGGCTATTTTCTATTCAAATCCTAGATTAAGGGTTTGGGTATTATGAACCCAACAATACCTCAACATACATACTTAATCGAGTCTTAATTAGACCAATTTTAAGTAAAATCTATACGAGTTACTTGAGGCAAAAGCCTACGTTAGATCACTTTAGAGTCTTTGGTAGCAAATGCTTTTACTCAACACTAAAGATTACCTTACAAAATTTGATCCTAAATCAACCGAAGGTATCTTTTTAGGTTATTCTCCTAATAGCAAAGCCTACGTCATATTAAATAAAGAAACAATGAAGGTTGAAGAGTCATTAAACATTAAATTTGATGAAAGTCCACCCAAACCCTCTCCACCTCTTGTCGATGACGAGATTGTCGAAAGCGAAGCTATTGTAATAAAGAAAAAGATAAACGAAGAAGAAGAACCTTTAAATGATGAAATCATAAATATTAAAGAGTCCAAAGATCACCCCGTAGATAAGGTCATAGGAAAGTTAAACGAAAGAACCTTAAGGTCTCAAGTCCAAAACCAAAGTAGCCTATTTTGTTTTGTTTAAACCATAAAACCTAAGAATACACAAGAAGCCATAAAAGATGAAAGTTGGGTAATGGCCATGCAAGAAGAGTTAAATCAATTTGTTTCTAATGATGTTTGGACACTTGTCCCTCCACCTAGTAGTCAAACCATAATAGGAACCAAATGGGTTTATAAAAACAAGTTAGATGCAAACGGTGTAGTGTCTACAAACAAAGCTAGACTCGTTGCCCAAGGGTATAACCAACAAGAAGGAATAGACTTTGATGAGACCTATGCCTCCGTGGCTAGATTAGAGTCTATAAGAATACTTCTTGCTTATGCTTGTGCTAATGATCTTAAGCTTTATCAAATGGATGTCAAAAGTGCTTTTCTAAATGGTTTTATTAATTCGATATATGTAGCTCAACCTCGGGCTTCATCGATTTTGAAAACCCAAACATGTGTATAAGCTAAAGAAAGCCCTTTACGGTCTCAAACAAGCTCCAAAATCTTGGTATGATAGACTCAAGTCGTTTTAATCAAACACAACTACACCATGGGGTTAGTTGATAACACACTGTTAATACAAATAAGCCGTAAAAATGTTTATTTATATTTTACGATCTTCTAATGTTTTGTCGATAACAAAAGTAAAATCATATTAACGAAACAAATAAAATACGTAAATGGTTTGAACTAATAGTTTTCTAACATATTCACATCTTCACATAAAACACTAAAACAAGTATAAGTATTTTTATGATCTAGATATATATATGTACAACAATTAGTGTTTACATATTGGGTTAGCATATACTTAAACTAAGTATACTAAAATGGGTAAAAGCATGTAAATACTAAAATAAGGTAAAACATGTAAATACTAAAATGGGTAGAAACTAGCAAATGGTATTGAACCATAACCCATGGTTTTATATATACCACTTATCTAAGTTCATTGTATCTAGAAAGAAAACCATGGATCAACCCATAACCCATGACCCATGACCCATGACCCATAACCAAAAATACCCAAGGGCAAAGAGGCGTTCCACGGATCCCTAGCTTTGTGCTAGCCGGATCCCAAGTGGAAGGGATCCGTGGGATCCGGGAAGCAGAGAGAATTTTCTCTATAAATAGAGAGCCATTTCTTCCTTACTCATAATCCCTTTACACATACTTCCCCAAGTATTCTAACCTCTAACCTCGGATCCAAGAGATCTATGTAGCTTTTCTCTTTTGTTTTTGTGTGATCTTGTAGGTTCCTCTTAAAGGAAAGATCACCACATCTTGAAGACGTGCAAGCTCAAGTCCATGAGTTGCCATGCCGTCATCATCAAGACAACGAAGGTTCTCTTGTTGATAGTTCTTCCTTTCTCCATAGATGTTGGGTTGAAGGCATTAGTGAAGAATGCCGAAAGTGTCAAGATGAAAGCATTAGTGAAAGGTGCTCATCATCCGAGTCAAAGTATTAGTGAAGAATGCTTAAGGTGTCAAGACGAAGGCATTAGTGAAGGATGCCAAGCGTTGTGTCAAAGGCATTAGTGAAGGATGCCGAAGAATCAAATCAAGTAGCATTTGGGAAGAATGCTTAGGTCGTATAATCGATGAGGTGCATCGTTATACATATAAGTGTTTATTTATTCACAAGGATGGTGATATCCTTGATGGTGTTGTAACAAGGAGTAGATCTCCTTGATAATAGGTGTTGTTGATAACGCTACACGCGTCGTTCGGGGTCAAAGGAACTTCCTTTTCTTCGAGCAAGTTTTATAACACCTAGGCAAGTGAACCTAATCGTTGTAGTGTAGTAATTAGGGTAAGCCACGGGTATTGATATCGTTCTCTGGGGAATAGGAATGCTAGTAGGGAGTTACTACGCTAAGGTTAAGGTTGAGGAAGATTATTTTTATCTTTTATATTTTATGAAAATGGAAAGGTACGAATCTCGGGTATTGGATTTGGGGTTGGTATTTCACCGATTACTCTACTATTATCTAATTATCTAAACTAAGGTTGTGGGAGTCTATGTCTAATTAATGTGCTCGTATGATAGTTTAAAGATGTGTTTACTTAGTTTGTATTATTCCTTAATTATCTCCTATTGATGGTTGAGTGTCACGTCTTATTCCTAGTTGCGTTGTGTGTCTAAAGTTGTAGGGTATCGTTTCTCCTAACTCTTGAACTTACCAAAGGGTCTTGTCTACATACCCACAAGAGATTATAAACTCCTACTCTAAGGCGCTCTTTGATGGTTTAGCCTACAATTACTCGTAATTATACTCTAAGGTTCACAAAGATGAATCAAGCATTAAGTACACAACGAATGACCTATCGCATTACTAGATCATTAGGCAACTAAGATAAGAAACAACCAATCAATATTCAATAATTAAGTTTCATACTTCCTAAGCAAACACACAAATAAATTAGCGGACATGGAGAACATGCAAGCATACACACAAATAATCAAAGACATAATTGAATTAATGAAGCAAAGACTTATCTTGATGTAAGATAGGGTTAAAACCCTAAAATACTGTACAAGACACCTTAGGTTCGGTTTAGGTTTTACTCCAAAGACTCTCCACACAAAGACCGAAAAATTCGGATTCTATATATAAGATTACAATTGCGACGGCGTCACCTTATGTTTAGTGACGCGCCGTGTCGCCGCCATTGGGGTTTCGTCTTGGCCACGTTAACCTTGCGACGGCGTCACCTTATGTCCGTGACGCCGTCCTCTTGACTTCCGACGTCGTCTCGGGTGCATCTAGGCCGTGCGAGTAGTGACGGCCTACTCTTCCACAACTAGACGTCGCCACTTGAAAATGCGAGTTTTGAGACTGTGATCGTCACAATATTTTGGGACGGCGCCGCCAATAGCACCCGGCGCGCCGCCTTCTACTTTCAAAGAAGCTGTGAGTGTCTCGATTTTGACTTTGGCCTTTTCTTCATATATTCGCCTTTTCGTCCAAATAAGTGCCATTCCAAAGATTTTGCCTTCACGAGACCTAAAAAGTGAAAAGGAACGATATTAAGCAATAACGGATACAAAGTGATCAAATAAGGACTTAAACGACCCTCAAAATGGTACCTTTTAAAACCTTATCAAATATCCCTACACTTGTTATTTGCTTGTCCTCAAGCAAATGTGCTTTTAGCCAATTAATTTATAAGTTAGGGGTCATGAAGCATTAATTGAAAACGGTCCACAACACATATAAGCCCCGCAAAAGTCATAACAAGCACGGAAATTACATACTAGCACCTCACATGGGGTGTTTGGATACTTGATCTGTGCTAAACCAGTCAAGTCTAATCACACAAGCTAGCCACTTGTGAATGGCTAACCGTAATAGACTTAAACCGCTTAAAACACAAATGCAATGAAGATCGAGGAATACGAGGATTCCTGTGTCGTTAAGTCCCACGGAGACTCAATGGTGTGTAAAACACTTGATCGATGATAGAATGATCATTAAGGATAGTGATCGAAGAAGGTTTTGGATTGAATATTACACTCACCGAAAAAGTTTATAAATTAAAGCGACTTAAATACAAATTAAGAAGATTAAAAGATAAAATATATTAAATAAACGCTATCACTATATTTAAAATTGATGAACGTTTAAAACTTAAAACTTAAAACTTACGTTTAAATAAAATTACGTAAACGTACAAAATAAAAAGTGATATCTAAGAAATAAAAGTCCTAAAAATATGAAAATGACATTTTTACAAACCTAATGATAAAAGAAAATATATAGAAAAAGAAAATTATTTTTATAACTAATTATCTAATTATTATTAATTAAAAACTATTTTTAACTATTAAATAATTACCTAAAATACAAGAAATTAGGAAATAAAGCTAGAAAAATAAAATTTTGACTTAGAAAAATCTAAAATATCAAAATGGAATTTTCAAAACTATTTTTGTAATTTTCTGATTATTTTTGTATTTTTTTTTGAATTAAAACTAATTAAATTATTTAAAAATACAAATTTAACTAATAAAAATCTGGAAAAATATTTTTGGCTTTTATATTTATCTAAACTTAAGAAAATTGAAAATTATTTTTTGAACCTTTTCTTAATTTTTGGATTAAAAGCTATTTAAAATGCTTAAAACTAATTAAAATCAAGAAAAATAGCAAACAGGCTTGGAAAAATATGAAAATTTCAGGAAAAGTCTAAAATAATATTAGGAAGCTAGGAAAATGGAAAAACATGGGGTTATGTGGAGGAATATGAAACTGATGTGCAAAGTGCTTATAAATAAGCACTTTGAATAAGCAAATGGAGACCAATAAACACCAAACCAAAACAGGAACTTGGATAAGCTAAAAGAACCTAAATGCAACAGATCTTAACAAGCCTAAACCACAGAATTGCAATCTACAAAGATTTGATGAAATAAGCTATTGAGCTAAAAACAGTTTTAGGTAGGCAACTTTAAGCATAAGCACAAGCTACACCATAAGCTAAAAATGAAAACCAATACTTGGGATCTAAACTAGACCTGGGTGGCTATGCATAAGCCAAAAATCAGACCTAGGTGAGCTCAAATGAGCTTTGCACAAGCTCGCAAAATCCTGTCAGACTTAATGCCTCGCAGGGCATTTAGTCCCATTTTGACAAGCTCATATGAAGCTTATAGAAAATTCACAAAATTATGCAAAATGACAACAAGAAACTAGAGCAGTTGAACTTTTAAAAGCCACAAGTCTCACTTGAAATGACCTAGAAATGAGCTCATTAAAAATCAACTCGGTTGGCCATAAACCGAGTTGTTTCAAATTTGACTTTTAACAAACCGAAAGTTTGACTTTTTGAGATTTCGATTAACTTTGTGAACTGAAAATGATATCTTATGATGAAATAAACTTAAAGTAAGCTAGTTCCATGAATTTGAGACACAAAACAAGTGATTGGTTTACCAAAATCACAACAGCTAAGGACTCAAGACTGATGATTCATGAATTTGACTTTGAGCAGTGCAGATGCAGTTTTTAAGACAGATAAGAATCAATATTAGCTAAACTAACCTAAACCATCAAGTATCTACTACTGAGCCAACATCTAATGTAGTTTACATGCACAATCCAAACACCATTTTAAAACTGATGTGCAAACTTAAACTGATAAAAACACTGAACCAGCTAAAACAAATGATCAAACTAAGTCTAAATATCCTAAATACAGCTACTTAAACAGGTTAGAACCAGTTATAACTACAAATGACGATTATGCAAAGAAATCTTGAAAATCACTTACAAAGGGCCCTTAGCCACAATGGCTTGAAACAATGAACCCATGAACGCTATCCTATGTTATCCAACCCATTAACTCAGAATCAACCCAAAGCTAGCACTGCTTCACCCATTAACCATATCTGCATCATTTTTGCCCCACTTTGACTTTTGTTGACCAATGTCCAAAATGAATTGAAGCTTAAACTTAAGCTTGTAAAAAGATGTAATAAGCTTATATAAGCTTGTTGGAGCTTAAAAATAAGCTGCTAAAGAGTTGAGCATAGGAGTTTGAAAATCAAATTTGCAACAGTAAATAAGAAATATGAAAAATGAACACAACTTGGAATTGAAGCTTAAAATTAGATTAAACTGATAATATTACTTGAAGTTGATACAATAAAACAAAAGATAACAGATTTGCAACTAAACTAAGACATTTATTATAAAAACAACATTGATGAAAAAAAATAAAAACTAGTAGCCCCCTTTCTCTTGCTCCTTCTTGCCTCTTTTATATCCAAAACTCTTTCTCTCTCATCTCTGAACAGTTCCCATCATAAATTAGGACCATTGGATAGCTTAGAGTGATCTTGGCCATTGAATGGATTTTTGGCGCCAAAAAGAGTTTATCCACTGGGAGGTTGAGTGAGGTGGGAGGAGATGCATTAAATGATTTTTGTAGTGTTGTTGAGTGGGGGACGAGGGAGTGAAGGAGGTGGGGGATGGTGTTGAGTGATTCAGGGGAAGCAGGTGAAGAAGAAGAAAAAAGGGCGGGTATGTTGAGTGTTTGACTGGATGGGTTGACTGGCTATATTGAAGGGGGTCAAATTGGAAGGGTCTAAATGGTTGGCAGGGTCAAAAGGGGTTGTGACAAGGTCCAAATGGCTTAGGCTTATTAATAAACAAGGACTTGTTTTGTAAATCCTGAAAATTGAGGGACCAGTTCTGCCAATTCTGCAAAGATGTTTCAAGGGACCAAAAGTGACAAGTTTTAATAATATAAGGACTAAACTTGACATTTTCAAATTTCCAAGGACTATTTTTGCCACTTTTCAAAGTTGAAGGACCTTTTCCGCCATTTGACCAAAGATTCATTCAAGGACCGTTTTTGACAATTTAAAATATTTCGTGGACCTTGAATGATATTTTTCTTTATTTAGATATACCAGTGGACTGCTTTTGACAACTTTTGAAACTTGGGGACTAAAGCGCCAATTTTGCAAATTTGATACGTTTTCATCCGATTTTGATCTTTTGCATTTAAAACACATAAAACACCGATTTGTGATATTTTCATCATTTTGATGCATTTTGAGTATTTTCGGATGTTTTGCGATCTAGATAGTACAAAATGATGAGTATTAGACACTCATCAATACTCACATCTCTCGGTGTATAAATGAAATATAACAATATAGGAAATGGAAGATAAACACTCATTAACCGGTCCTAGTACATAGATTACCATAGGCTTGAGAATAGATCAAACCTCCATCGCTTTGGCGTAAGCACCTAGGAAAGACTATCAAAGAGGTCTTTAAAGGGTTGTAACGTTAGGCTTACGGTAGGAAATAAGGGTTTGGTGGGATAGGCTATTTGGTGGTGGCAAGTCAAAAATCTCTATGTTAATCAGATATGAAGAATGGCGTTGCTAAGCCAAGACTCGACACTCTAAACTCTAGATAACCGAAATAAACAAACATAAATTTAAAGATAGATGTAGGATGGTAGGTAGTATGTTTTTTTTTTTTTTTTTTTTTTTTTTTTTTTTTTTTTTTTTTTTTTTTTTTTCTTTCGATTTTTTCGATTTTTTTTTTTTTTTTTTTTTTTTTCATACATTTTTCTATTTCTTTTCTATTTTTTTTTTTCGATTTTTTTTTTTTTTTTTTTTTTTTTTTCATACATTTTACTCCACCATCCTCTATGATAACATCAAAATACTAGGGATTTCTGGGCATATCCCTACACTTGAGTTTTATTACTCTAACACTAATTTGACCCGAATTAAAAGATCAAAACACTTGGGGTACATTATTATGCAAACAAAGGGAATTTGAATTTAACGTTCCCTTCCGTCATTTCATAAACTTTAACTTTTCCCATGAATCCCAATCGTCCCAAAATCAGTATACAAAGGATATGACTCGACTTAGCAACTTATGCAAGCAACTAGATAATTGAACTAAGGTTTTGGGGTGATAACAAACATTTGCACTAAAAGTGAGTGCATAAGGGTAGGCTAAGGCGATTTGGGTGTATATTTGGGGGTGGGGTGTAAACAATGCTTTCATTGATATTCCGAAAACCGAAATATCACGAGAACCGCGAAAAGATAGGCTCGAGGGGTTAACTAGGGTATCGTGTACTAAAGATGAGTACAACGCAAAGGGTGTGGGGAATTACTCAACCAAGTGGAAGAAGTAATTATATTACGGGTATCAAACAAGGGTTATCCTAATGCCTCTTATCATTTAGTTATTCCTAACTACACAAGTGTAGTCTCACTTGCGATCTCGGAATGCATCACAAAACAAGTTCTAGAATCTAATATACTACCGGTTCACACTCTAAGCATTAAAGATGAATGCTTTAACTCCTACTAATCTAAGGGTGATCCTCACATTTTGGGTGGAGTTTAGGTGGTAAAGGGTTTTGTGCTAGTCATGCAACTTCCTATCCATGAGACGCTTTTGTTAAGACTAATGGCCCACTCCTATATGTCATGAAAATTTTAAATTTGGTGCGTAATTACCCTAACCGACATTTTCTCATGGTTTATTACACAATCACAATTGGACAAAGCAAATAGTCAAGGATAAGCATAGTTTCAAAGTTCCGCTTTATTTTCCCTCCCTACATTTAAACCGAACATTGTCCCCAATGTTCCCGAAAGTATCAAAGTTATGATAAAAGAAGGTAATCAAAAACGAAAGAAACTAATACTCCCCGATTAGCTCGGTAGGATCCGTGTAAAGTGGTGGTTAAATCTTTTCAAGAAGAATTATTGCATGAAAAGCTCCTTCCAATCTTATGTAACTTCTTCTCGACAAACTAAACCTGCACACTTGAAGAAAACAAACGAAACCTTCGTAAAATCGGCGGTAATAATATATATAAGACTCGATTTAAACTAGGATATAATGCTTGTGGAATGGATGTTTACAATTTCTAAGAAAATTAAGACCGAAAATTCCAAAATTTATAAGTAGCTCGAAAACGAGAAAAGTAATCGATGTTTTACTCCTTCCGACGCCGTCGAGTTGCGATCTCGACGCCGTCAGTTATCCCGACAAAAGCGGTGCGATTTTCTAGAAAAAATTCGAAAATTTACATCTTTAGAATCGGAAAATTTACGCAAAACATCCATTATGACTCGATACAAGCATTTGACTCGAATAAACAAACATAAATATCTTTTAGTTAATTGTTATTCTCATGTTTACGTTTCTTTTGAAAACGTGTGTAATCCTCCCTACACTTATCCCTTATGTAAAATACCTTTATATGCAATTAAGACGGTTAAAAACAAAATAAAGCATTTTCACAAATTTAAACATGAGGATAAACAATTAATAAAAGATATATGACACTAACAAGCAAACAATTAAGCATGGGTTGCCTCCCACGAAGCGCTTTTCTTTATTTAAGAGTCTTGTAGCTAGACTCGTAGTCGTGCTCCTACGTTTTCTCACGCATCCTCAATGAGAATTCTATCATGTTGACAAAATCTTCATCAACTCTATACCTAGGCCCTAAAGTCAAGCAATCCTTATAATAATGCCTCCTTCTTTCCCATATGAATTTATAACCTTTTTCAACATCTTCCTTGCTTTTGTCCTCAAAAGCTTTGATGTTGTCTCGATCATAAATGGACAAGTGGCCATACTCGGTTGTTTTCCAAGGCATCCTATAGGTGATCTCATCGGTTCCTTCCTTGAACCTAACTGCTCCATCATGCTTGTTATGGCTCATTCTAGATGTTTCAACAAACGGTTTCCTAGCACTACTTGGGATAAACTATAGTCAATGACGATCCTACATCTTCTAGAACCATAAAATCAACTAGGTAGGTGAAATTTCCTATAAAGACATGCACGTCCTCGACTCTTCCCACAAAGTTGCAAACTCCTCCGGATACTTAGGGTCTCTCCTAATATTGAGTCGCTCATTCATAATGTCATTGTAGGCAGCAGATGACATTACGTTGATGGGGATTCCGTATCTATGTAAGCGTGGTCGACACTCCTATATCCGATCATACAAGGGATTTTAGGTTCCGTGGATTTCTCTCCTAATCTTTGGGCATATCCTAATGATGGGTGATCGTGGATTATCGATTATGTATTGATGGTACGCAACCTTTTCCTTAGTGGGGTAAAGATTGAAGTAAGCACTATTTTCCACATCCACGTTGTTGTTTATCATGCCATTTTCCGACCATCGCTAATCATCGAACCAACTATAGCAAATACCGACTACTTTCTCAACAACTTCCTAATTGTACTATCGAATATTTTCGCAAACTCAAGGTCGGTGTTTCTACTCACATATCGGCTTCGACGGTTGTGTTGGTTATTAGGTTGGGTTTGAGTGACATTGAAATTTTTGTGTTGGGTTATTAAGTGGTGGTGGTTATCATTCTTCATGATGAAAAGTGATGGGGTTCGAACAAAGGTCACGAAGAAGGGGATAGACTAAGAGAAATCTAAAATGAGAAAAAGTTTACTTGATAGGAATCAAGCAAAGAAACCTAAACGAGGTGGACTACTAACTAGCTATTCTATTCCCGCAATGCGCCTAAAACTTGATAACGCTACACGCGTCGTTCGGGGTCAAAGGAACTTCCTTTTCTTGAGCAAGTTTTATAACACCCAGGCGGTGAACCTAATCGTTGTAGTGTAGTAATTAGGGTAAGCCACGGTATTGATATCATTCTCTTGGGGAATAGGAATGCTAGTAGGAGTTACTACGCTAAGGTTAAGGTTGAGGAAGATTATTTTTATCTTTTATATTTTATGAAAATGGAAAGGTACGAATCTCGGTATTGGATTTGGGGGTTGGTATTTCACCGATTACTCTACTATTATCTAATTATCTAAACTAAGGTTGTGGGAGTCTATGTCTAATTAATGTGTGCTCGTATGATAGTTTAAAGATGTGTTTACTTAGTTTGTATTACTCCTTAATTATCTCCTATTGATGGTTGAGTGTCACGCCTTATTCCTAGTCGTTGTGTGTCTAAAGTTGTAGGGTATGCGTTTCTCCTAACTCTTGAACTTACCAAAGGGTCTTGTCTACAAACCCACAAGAGATTATAAACTCCTACTCTAAGGCGCTCTTTGGATGGTTTAGCCTACAATTACTCAGGTAATTATACTCTAAGGTTCACAAAGATGAATCAAGCATTAAGTACACAACGAATGACCTATCACATTACTAGATCATTAGTCAACTAAGATAAGAAACAACCAATCAATATTCAATAATTAAGTTTCATACTTCCTAAGCAAACACACAAATAAATTAGCCGGACATGGAGAACATGCAAGCATACACACAAATAATCAAAGACATAATTGAATTAATGAAGCAAAGACTTATCTTGATGTAAGATAGGGTTAAAACCCTAAAATCTGTACAAGACACCTTAGGTTCGGTTTTAGGTTTTACTCCAAAGACTCTCCACACAAAGACCGAAAAATTCGGATTCTATATATAAGATTACAATTGCGACGGCGTCACCTTATGTTTAGTGACGCCGCCGTGTCGCCGCCATTAGGGTTTCGTCTTGCCACGTTAACCTTGCGACGGCGTCACCTTATGTCCGTGACGCCGTCCTCTTCGACTTCGACGTCGTCTGGATTGCATCTAGGCGTCTCGAGTAGCGACGGCCTACTCTTCCACGCCTAGACGCCGCCACTTGAAAATACGAGTTTTGAGACCAGATCGTCACAATATTTTTGGGACGGCGCCGCTAATAGCTTTCGACGCCGCGCCTTCTACTTTCAAAGAATCGTGAGTGTCTCGATTTTGACTTTGGCCATTTTCTTCATATATTCGCCTTTTCGTCCAAATAAGTGCCATTCCAAGATTTTGCCTTCACGAGACCTAAAAGTGAAAAGGAACGATATTAAGCAATAACGGATACAAAAGTGATCAAATAAGGACTTAAACGACCCTCAAAATGGTACCTTTAAAACCTTATCAGTTGTGTCGTGAAGGGTAGTAGTTCCTCCATAATGGAACTAGGTGCTTAGCCTAGTACCTAACAAA
The DNA here is from genome assembly GCA_022545495.1 of Chrysanthemum lavandulifolium. Taxonomy (NCBI): domain Eukaryota; kingdom Viridiplantae; phylum Streptophyta; class Magnoliopsida; order Asterales; family Asteraceae; genus Chrysanthemum; species Chrysanthemum lavandulifolium. Next base: position 144,522,791 of record CM040240.1, read on the forward strand.
GGGTAGGCGACGTTGTGATAGGATTAGTTCTCCTAAGGTGTGAAAGAACTCGGTGGTTAGCCTAGCACCGTATAAAGGGTAGGCGACGTTGTGATAGGATTAGTTCTCCTAAGGTGTGAAAGAACTCGGTGGTTAGCCTAGCACCGTATAAAGGGTAGGCGAAGTAGTGTTAGGTGTGGTTCGCCTTGGTGTGAAAGAACTCGGTATTTAGCTTTGTACCGGAAAAAGGTTAAGCGACGTTGTGAAGGCTTCTCCGCCATAAGGAGATTTGGTGTAGTGCTTACGAACTCTCGAGTAGGTGACTCGGGGAGTGGAGTAGGGCAAGGAAGGTGTCCTTGTAGCCGAACCACTATAAATAACTTGTGTCGTGGTGATGTGCTTCTTACTCTTTATCTTTCATTTTACGTTTATATATCTACCTATCAACGTCCAACATAAATAACCAAATAGATTGACATAAGTCGATCTAAATATTTAAAAGGGTTTTAAATTGGTAAAACTATTCAACCCCCTTCTAGTTTTCCACAATTGGCATCGAGCTTCAGAACCAAGTTTCTTAAAGTATATTGTACTTTAAAGACTTGATACGATCCGTATGTTTGAAAACTACAAAGAAGGATTTTTTTTGGGATCATATTTTCTGTTAAATCATTTTGTTGGACATTGATAGATGATTCTAACAATATTCCGTTCTCGAGTAATTTTCATGCTAGAATTTTCCAAAATCTTCATTCAAAGATGAAGTCAACATTCAAGGAAGGATTATTAAAGTAATCACAACTTAAGTACATCAAGTACAAAGGATTACTTTAAAAGCTCATGAAGTATTTTTGGTTTTATACCAAATCAAGAAGCATAAAGGTATGTTCTACTTTTCATTAGATAGGATACTTGAGTTCTACTTATTTTCACAAGTACTACTTTGATTATTAAATCACTAAGAGCGTTAGAAGTCTCTTTCGTCACTCTTCCACCTTTCTCGTCATCGGAATAATATTTTTTAACGCCATCACATCCTCGATATGAGATTCATCAAAAGCCGTCATCCAAAACAATCGTCATCTAAAACCTCCGAACTATTTTTTGGTAAGCTATTCCATAAGCATACTACAAAAATAATGTCAAACAACCTCTTTTATGTTCATATTAGCGGATCCCTCTAGTTGTACTAGCGGATCCCAAATACAAAGGATCCGGGGAACCGTGGAACAGAACTCAGCTATACGCTTTCAAAAATCACCACTGATCTTTTTCCCTCTATTCTCATAACACAAAAACGACCAAGCTACTGAATCCATCCTCATTGGCTTCCATAACCTCAAAGTATTCCTTCCTAGAACACCATTGTAAGTAATTACATTAACTTGTTCTAATTTCTAGGGTTTATGGTTCCTTAAATTATAATCAAATTAATTTAATTAGGGTTTTTCAAATTAATCATGAAAAGGGGCTTTTTAACTAAATCACATTGTGTTCACAACATTGTTAATACAAATCAAAAACCATAAACCCATTTCCAACTAATTTTACCTAATTGGAAAAATTTGTATTTCTAGGACCAACCATGCCCAAAGCCACTCAACAAGATCATCATGACACCGTCCACTATCTTACTCACTACTATCGTAAAAGGAGCCTGACCAAAACTAATCGTAAAATTTTCAAAAGCCTCACAAAACGACTTATTCACGAAGGTCGTGTAGTCAAGAAATGTTTCCTTGAAGACACCGACATTCGTCAAGTTTTCTCGACAATCAACTTTGATTGTCTTCTTGACATTGATGAACAAATTTGTCCGGTTTTTATTTTTGAGTTTTACAAAAGCTTTAGGATCATTAGAAACACCGATAATAGCATCTCAATTGCCTTTATCATCAACACACAAAACTTTACTCTTCCTCTCAACACTTTTACTCAAATTCTTCGCATTCCTTGTGAAGGAATTTGTATGTACTCTCAAGATTGGGCAATTAACGCTCAAAACCTTGCACTTGATCCTAAGCCTCTTTACAACACTCCTCTCGACAATCCCGAAACCATTCGTGATACTATCTTTAAAATTAGGACCAACCAATCCCGTTACGATCGTAACAAAAGCTCATTCACCGTGATCCCTTTAAAATGGAACTTTTGAAATGCATCCCATGTTTAGAAAATGGGAAGAAACTTAGGAAAACATCATTAGCCTAGTTGGAAACAAAGATCATCCAAACGCATGCCTTGTGCAAATGATCTATTGTCTTATCCACCAAAGGCCATTTAATCTTACCTATTACATGGTAAGGAGAATGGTGGGGTATTCAAAGCTTCCAACATGGTACTCCCATATGGTATGCTCCTAACACGACTTTGTAAGCACGTTAGTGCATTGCAACCATCCCCTATCAACGATGACCATTACCTTTCCGATCACGCCATGGTACCCTTACCAAACAACCATCTAAACGGTTCATGGTCAATGGAGAGAAACCGAAGTTCTCTCGGACTCCTCGGCCGGAGAAGAAGAAGAAGAAGATGAGGAGGACATCGACCCGTATCCAACATCAAATTGGACATTCTTGAATACCACGAACAACTTCCAACCATTCCAAACGAGACCGCGAATTCAAACAAATAAGAGGCATGATTCAAAACCTCGCCATAATCTCACTAAGTCGTCAAAAAAGGAAGAATTGTGAAAGAGACAATAGGAATATGCTTATTTTCATTTATCTTATGTTTGAATGATTTCTTTTAGCATTGTTGGTTTATGGTATTTTGGATATTGTTTCGGTGCTATATGATGGCTTGCTTGTTCTTATTGCTTGTTTTATAGACGTAATAATGTGCAAAACCCGCACATCATTTACGAATAGGTTCGATCTGCAGATGCGGATCCCTAGGAATAGCTGAGACGGATCCTCCAAGAGGGAACCGTGGGATCCGTGTCGCCAGATAAGCAATCTGCATTTCCTACATCAAGATTGCTTTCTAGATAAACTTCACATTAGCTAAGCATCTGTTTTAGAACCCAACTAAGTCTTATTCCATGATAAGAAAAAGCTTAAACTCACTAAAGGCTTACTTAAGATCTTAGTCTAAATACGTCTTGATTTACTAACACATCAAAAACCACCATATTTCCGCTCCATTACTCACAAGCCAAATTTTCATCTTTCAAAACACTTAAGTAAACAAATTAAACATTTTTAGAAAATTGTTTCAAGTCATTCTTATTTCAAAATGAGTCAAAAATTAGTTTTTCAATTCCTATAATTTTAAGGATTTTCAAATTTCATCACAAGCTTAAATCGATCACTAGGATCATTTATTATGACTTAACACCTCCAAAACACTTAGTGTTAACCTTGGATATCCATTGGTAGTCATCTGTCCTATCCTTCTTCCATAAGAAACAATCATTAGCTACAAACACTTATTACTCATGATCATTCAAGTACCCTCTCATCCTAAAACACTTAGGAGAGCTGAAACACCCAAATCAAGATAGGCTTTAGCTTCTAGAAACCTCATTTCAAATATGTCATAATCTGCTGAGAGCCGGATCCCTAGGAATAGCCTAGACGGATCCCTCCAAGGAGGAACCGTGGGATCCGGTGACAAGATATGTCTAACATTGCTAACCCAAACACTCCATCTCATCTTAAATGAGTTCCTAGATCGATGTAAACTCGAACATAAACTTTGTGCATGTTAATCATCACATTTCCAAGAACATTAATGGATTAAGTCTTAAAGGCAACTACCAAGCTCTTCCCTTATAAGCCATAGAACACCTTAGTTATCAAACACTAAACATCATTGCTTATGGTTGAGATTTCCAACACTAGAGACTTCAAAATTGAGTCAAAACCTCGAAACCCATTAATAATAATGATCTTACCTAAAAGCGTCGATAGCCGGATCCTCGGTCTTTAACAAAGCGGATCCTCACGAGAGGATCCGGGATCCGTAGTGCAGCAAAGCATAAGTCAACTTCCATATTCGAATCACCTTTTGGTTTTCTAAACCACTCTTAGAATTCATTTATTATCTTCCTAGAGATGATCAAAACCCCAAGAACATGCCTATTCCTCTAAGTAGTCATTAATTTAATCATCCTTTATAAACCAAACAACCTTAGGGTTAAAATCATCACTCTCAATCACATCCCTAAAATCGAAACTAAAAAGTTCTTGCTTGTATCATCATCATGACTAAGGCTCCTAGTGCTAACTCATCCACTCAAAGACCACCCAAGAAAATAGCTAGAATCACACATGAAGTTTCCTCAACCGGATCTTCTTCGGGTAAGCCCACCAAAACTAGGACCTCTCCCACACTAAGAAAACCAATCAAACTAATTCACAAGAAGAGTGCTTCCATGAGGACTTCATCATATAATTCTACAAAACCCACCACACAATCATTTGAAAATCTTCAACCCACTTCACTTGAACCTCCACTTCAAGAAACTCAAAACCATGACAAAGAGTGCGATCATTGCAAACATGTTGAAAGAATGAAACATGAACTAGATGTATTAATACATGACCTACAAGCTCAAACTGAGAATAGTTAGGAAACCTTCCTCATCCTTAATCTTCAATATGCTTTTGGTCGAATCTTAAGTTTGGGTTAACTTATTAGCATTAATAGCATCTATTTGGCTAGTTCATTCTCTTAGTTTTTAGAGATTTGGTTGTGTATCTCTTTGTTTTATTGAATGAATACTTTTATGCCATGATTATTATGTGTGTTGTGCTTGTTATATTGTACTTTATCTCATTCCCTCAAGTTGCACTCCTTGACATTTCTTCATCAAGAAAATCGTAATGATAGCCGGATCCCTTCCAGATAACTAGACGGATCCTCCTGAAGGGAACCGTGGGATCCGTGGTACAGAAGCACAAATTTCTACTAACTTGAGTCTCTTTTGCAGGAAATTATGCACTATACTCTTGTTTTTCTAACCTTTGTTTTGTAGATTTTCAAAATAACACATGAAGATTTTGACACCATAAAAGCTAGGGGGAGCTTTGTGTCAAACAATATTGCAAAATCATTTGCAACTTAATCCAATTTTGGATTACACTTCATGATACCCCATTGCAACTTTGCAATATTCGAGGGGAGCACGTTTTACTTAGACGAACCATTTGCAAACTTAATTGCAAACACAAGTAGCTTATTTTACACTATGTCCTCGACGCCCTTTTCAAAGGGATGGACTCGTCAAGGGGAGTTAAGACGAGTACCATTCCGCCACTTGCTCTCGTTACATCTTTTATAATTTTCTTATAAAAATTGTGTTAGTTTCTTTTAACACTTTTGTTTCGACAAAAGGGGAGAAGAAAGTAAAAACTACAAATTAAACGTTACTAATTTTAGCTTTTCCTTAAAATAATTTTATGTTTTGTCATCAACAAAAGGGAGATTGTTAATACAAATAAGCCGTAAAACGTTTATTTATATTTTACGATCTTCTAATGTTTTGTCGATAACAAAAGTAAAATCATATTAACGAAACAAATAAAATACGTAAATGGTTTGAACTAATAGTTTTCTAACATATTCACATCTTCACATAAAACACTAAAACAAATATAAGTGTTTTTATGATCTAGATATATATATGTACAACAACTAGTGTTTACATATTGGGTTAGCATATACTTAAACTAAGTATACTAAAATGGGTAAAAGCATGTAAATACTAAAATGGGTAGAAACTAGCAAATGGTATTGAACCATAACCCATGGTTTTATATATACCACTTATCTAAGTTCATTGTATCTAGAAAGAAAACCATGGATCAACCCATAACCCATGACCCATAACCAAAAATACCCATGGGCAAGAGAGGCGTTCCACGGATCCCTAGCTTTGTGCTAGCCGGATCCCAGTGGAAGGGATCCGTGGATCCGGGAAACAGAGAAATTTTCTCTATAAATAGAGCCATTTCTTCCTTACTCATAATCCCTTTACACATACTTCCCCAAGTATTCTAACCTCTAACCTCGGATCCAAGAGATCTATGTAGCTTTTCTCTTTTGTTTTGTGTGATCTTGTAGGTTCCTCTTAAAGGAAAGATCACCACATCTTGAAGACGCAAGCTCAAGTCCATGAGTTGCCATGCCGTCATCATCAAGACAACGAAGGTTCTCTTATTGATAGTTCTTCCTTTCTCCATAGATGTTGGGTTGAAGGCATTAGTGAAGAATGGCGAAAGTGTCAAGATGAAAGCATTAGTGAAAGGTGCTCATCATCCGAGTCAAAGCATTAGTGAAGAATGCTTAAGGTGTCAAGACGAAGGCATTAGTGAAGGATGCCAAGCGTTGTGTCAAAGGCATTAGTGAAGGATGCCGAAGAATCAAATCAAGTAGCATTTGGGAAGAATGCTTAGGTCGTATAATCGATGAGGTGCATCGTTATACATATAAGTGTTTATTTATTCACAAGGATGGTGATATCCTTGATGGTGTTGTAACAAGGGTAGATCTCCTTGATAATAGGTGTTGTGTCGTGAAGGGTAGTAGTTCCTCCATAATGGAACTAGGTGCTTAGCCTAGTACCTAACAAAGGGTAGGCGACGTTGTGATATGATTAGTTCTCCTAAGGTGTGAAAGAACTCGTGGTTAGCCTAGCACCGTATAAAGGGTAGGCGACGTTGTGATAGGATTAGTTCTCCTAAGGTGTGAAAGAACCGGTGGTTAGCCTAGCATCGTATAAAGGGTAGGCGACGAGTGTTAGGTGTGGTTCGCCTTGGTGTGAAAGAACTCGGTATTTAGCTTTGTACCGGAAAAAGGTTAAGCGACGTTGTGAAGGCTTCTCCGCCATAAGGAGATTTGGTGTAGTGCTTACGAACTCTCGAGTAGGTGACTGGGAGTGGAGTAGGGCAAGGAAGGTGTCCTTGTAGCGAACCACTATAAATAACTTGTGTCGTGGTGATGTGTTTCTTACTCTTTATCTTTCATTTTACGTTTATATATCTACCTATCACCGTCCAACATAAATAACCAAATAGATTGACATAAGTCGATCTAAATATTTAAAAAGGAGTTTTAAATTGGTAAAACTATTCAACCCCCCCTTCTAGTTTTCCACACACACTTTTTACTAAGAAAAAGGATTCACATATAATCATTGTTCAAATATATGTAGATGATATTATATTCGGATCTACTTGTCAAGACATGTGTGATGATTTCTCTAAAATCATGCATGACGAGTTCGAGATGAGTATGATGGGAGAACTTAGTTTCTTTCTTGGTCTACAAATCAAACAAGTAGAAGATGGTATCTTCTTTAATCAATCTAAATTCATTAAGGAAATGTTAAAGAAATTCGGTTTAGAAGAGTCAAACCAATTAGGACACCAATGTCATCCGACACCAAACTCACAAAAGATGAAGACGTCGAATCCGTTGATAACACAAAATATCGTGGCATGATTGGTAGCCTTTCTACCTCATGGCTAGTAGGCCGGATATCATGTTTAGTGTTTGTCTATGTGCTAGGATTCAAGAAGATCCTAAAAATCACATCTAGAAGCCGTCAAAAGGATATTTAGATACATAAAGGGTACGACTCAATTAGATTATGGTATCCTAAAGGGTACGGAGTAGAAACAATTGTATATGCAGATTCGACCGTGCAGTGATTATGTTGACCAAAAAGTACAAGTGGGTATGTACTTTTATGGGATGTTGTTTAACATCTTGGTTCTCAAAGAAACAAACGGCATTAGCAATATCAACAACCGGCGAATATGTCTCCGCGCAAAGCATGCCAACAAGCACTATGGATGAAACAAGCGTTAGTTGACTACGACATTCACCTAAGTGACATAGCCATTCTATGTGACAACAAAGGTGCCATAGATTTAAGCAAAAATCCGGTATTACATTCTCGCACAAAGCATATAGAGATCCGTCATCACTTCTTAAGTGACAATGTTCAAAAGGGGAACATATCTATTGAGAAGGTAGCATCCGAAGACAACATAGTCGACGTCCTCACCAAACCATTGAAGCGGGAACAATTCAACCTACTTCGTCTTGGTCTTGGTCTCATGGAACAATCGTCGTAATTTGCTTTTTAACTCTACAAGGTATGTAAACACTACCCTTCTTCTTTCTGAATCTAGGATCTCTATTTCACGCATAACTCACAAGCAGTACGGGAATTTTCAAAACCCAAAATAAGTTTTTCACTTATAACTCATAGTTTTCTCTTATTTTTTCAAAATAAGTACAAGTTGCAAATACGTAATTACATACACATCTTCTTTTCAAAAGATAAACGTTTTTATTCACACATAGAAACCTATTTTCAAAATGTTTTCTAAAATGATACCTCTTCCCGTATCAATTTCACAAAAAGCCATTTCTTACGTCTAGGACAAATCGCTTTTTCATTATTAATACAAAGTAAAAACCCGTTTTCATTGCATCTCATGTATTTTGAATGCTAAAGAGGACACATAAATAATATGTGTTTTCGGGTATATTCATTTAAGCAACAATGAATTAGGAGCACTCGGGTTATCTCACATAATAGTGTGCTTTTTTCACTTCTAGTTTATTTTTTTTCTTATTTCTTTTCTTTTTAGGAGTCGAGATAACCGCAACTCCAAATAGTTTGCATATAGGCACACACTAGGCACAAATGTTTCCAAAAGGAAATTTTTGAGCTTCTCGAATCACCAAGACCACGGATCCCGGCTTTAATGTCGGACGGATCCCTCGAGGAAGGATCATGGGATCCGTGAGACAGAAGCTAGCTTTATCTTCTATTTTTCTCACTTTGGATGAAAACTTCAATATTTTTCATCATTCATTTTTCTTTCTTTTGGAGTATGTTCTTTAATGCTTGTGTTCTCATGATCACATGCCTTAAATTCATATCTAATCATTAGATTTTAATCCACATTTTGAGTCAAGCATTCATTACAATGCATTATTTTTCTATAAATAGGATTCCCAAAATGCTTGCATATTCATCTCAACTTCACAATCACACACCACCATGTCATCCAAAATATCTTCCAACTTAGATGAATCACCTAGTGTAAACAATCCCTTTCAAGAAATCCAAATTTTTGTCCTCCCACCTTCCAAAATACCACAATCAAAATCTAGGAAATCCGCACGGATTAGCATCTGGCCTTGTTGTTTAGCAAAACCATCATCGAATGGCTCATCACCAACTACTAATTCACCACAAGATGCTTCCATTATAGCACCTCCTTCATCACCAACAAGTACACCAACTTCATCACCCATCAACTCACCACCTAAGGTCACTCTTTTGGAACTCCTTAAGACTCCAACAAGATCTCAACAACCAAAACAAAAAGAAATAGTCTTTTTAACACCTCCTACTTCTCCAAACACACTTTTCAAAGACCTTGAAACCTCACCACCCTTAGCTCCCATTTTGTTACAAGAACATCTAGGTTCTTTTCCACCACCACTTCCAAACATTTCGGACTTTGATCTGCTTTTTTAATCTTTTCCACCACAACTTCCGCATCTCACAAATCAAAGTCGTTCGGAGAACTACCTCACTAATTACCCACATCACCTACATTGTGAACATTGCCAATCCACTAGGGATATTGCAATAGAAATTAGGGAAGAAATGCGAGTCATACTCAACCTCATTCTTGATCGTATCAATAACATTACTCATCAAAACCTCCATACATAAACTTATGCAAGCATGGAAGGAATCATTATTACTATTTTTATTTCTTTTTGTACTTTCCTTTTGAGTCATTTTTAAGAACAAGTCTTGTTCTTACTTTTTCATGTTTGTATGTGGCATAAATACCACTACATGTTGTTTTATTACAAGGCCTTGTTTACATACCTTGGCTCCTAATCTTGATTCTCGCCATTCACAAGAATATTTATGCATGTTACTACTAACCTTTTCTTTGTAGGACTTTTATTTTTCTCACTTGACGCCCAAACTAGGGGAGCTACCGTCAAGGGGAGTAAGCGCTACGTGGACTATTTTTCCACCTTTTATTTCTTCGTTGGGTTAACTTTTGTTTCGACAAAAGAGGAGAAGAAGTAAAACTTAGGCTTTCAAAACATACATCTAATCTTAAGTTTTACTCATCATAATATTATGTTTTGTCATCAACAAAAGGGGAGATTGTTAATACAAATAAACCGTAAAACGCTTATTAATATTTAGCGATCTCTTTGTGTTTTGTTGATAACAAATATAATGTTATCATAAGTATAATTATAAGGATACATATTATTTTGTAAAACATTTACATATAGTCATTTAATACAAATTGTTGTAATAAATCATTTGTTGTAATAGTTTATTAGGATGGGTAAAAATCACAACCCATGGAGCATATCCATAAACCATGGTATTGACCCATACCCATTTGACTAGATGCATTGCATCCGTTAGATATATTGTATCTAATGAAATACCCATAGACCAACTCATAACCCATGACCCATAACCCATAACCAAAAACCCATGGGCAAAGAGGAGTGTCCCACGGATCCCTAGGTTTACACTAGATGGATCCCTAAGGAGGGATCCGTGGAACAAAGGGCAAGATTTTGCCTATAAATAGAGAGCCATTTCTTCATTTCTCCTCACCGCTCTTCTTTCTAAATCTCTCATATACTCTTACTCTCTAAAAGATCAATTGATCTAGAGAGTTGTTCTTCTTCTTCTATTGTGATTCTCATATAGGTCCTTCTCTAAGGCGAGATCACGAGCTCACTACAAGTCATCCAAGCATGGGGTCCTTGATTGATTTGTTCCTCCACAAGATTTTTGTAGCAAATATCTTATACTTGATATTTCACATAGTTGTTGTGTAATAGTCGTGTTGGTTTGGTCCTCCGTGTTACGGACTCGGTATTTAGCTTTGCACCGGAAAAGGTGTAAGCAACGTTGTGTAGGCTTCTCCGCCAAGTTGAAGGAGTTTGTTGACATAGTGCTTGAACTCTCGAGTATGTGACTCGTGGAGTGGAGTAGAGCGAGAAGGTGTCCTTGTAGCCGAACCACTATAAATCGGTTGTGTCATTTCTTTCCATTGCTTTACTTTATTTACTTTAATTACTCTTAGATCTATACTTTATCTTCATTCATACGATTTCACATAACATCGAATCTAAAGTTTTAGAAACTAAATTAAAATCGGCAAAACTATTCAACCCCCTTCTAGTTTTCCATAATTACAATTCCGCATATAAGCCCGCTCAAGTTCCTCATCATAAGTAGCCCGAGATAAAAATAAACATGCAGTAGAACATTGAGAAAAAACACTAAGAAAATAATTAAGTGAGCCCAAGTCAGTCATAAAAAATTCTCCATGAAGTGAGGATATCGCTCTTTGTAGAAGAGCTATAGAAGAAGCGAGAGAATGATATCATCAACATGAAGAAGCAAGTATGAAATATTTGTCCCACTATGAAACATAAACAATGACAAGTCGGGCCATCGTCACGAAACTAACTTGTGTAGCATAAGAAGCAAAGCATTGAAACCATGCATGAAGGGCTTGATTAAGCCGCTAAAGAGAACTCGCAAGTGGTAAACATAATCGGATGATGAGGGTCCACAAAGCCGGTGGATGATGCATATAAATTGTCTCCGATAAATGACCATGAAGAAAAGCATTCTTCACATCCAAATGATGAATAGGCCAATTCCTAGAAAATTCAAGACTCAAGACAATGCGTATCGTAGCGGTTTAACAACCGGGCTAAAAGTTTCATCAAAATCAATACCAATCACGATCAAGGTCCATTCACCACAAGGCCAACCTTGTATTGACTTAAAGATCCATATGCATTAAATTTATGCCTAAAAGCCACATAGAACATAAAATATTCACATTAGTAGGTCAGGGCATAATAACCCACCCTTCGTTAGCAATTAAAGCATTATACTCATCTAACATAGCTTTTTGCCAAAAAGGATAACGGAGAGCATGAATATGAGAACACAGAATGGGTGAGGTGGTGGTTGTGTGAAGAGACAAACGATTTACAGGCTTAGAAATGCCATCCTTAGCACGAGTGACCATCGGGTGAGTATCTGACGATATAGGAGCGGGTTGTTGGTGAACCAAAATTGGTTCGGTTATGGGCTGGTGTTCAGGTGTAGGCTGCAGTTGTGTATGCTGGCGTAGTAAGAAATAAAGAAAAATTAAAAGTAAACGCAAGGGTTGGGAATGCAATGACAAATGTTGGCCTAGCAACCAATAAAGAACAATTATTATTGTTCGTGTATTTTGGTCAACAATTATTGACCGGCACAACGACAATTCCATGAATCTAGCAGAGCCCATAATATCACGCCACGTGTTATTTTTTTCTCCTCGACGTCCACCACGTGGACCATCTTAAACCATTATATCGGATTTGTAGGTAGCACGAAACCCTAAATGCATCTTTATAAATACTCATTCATTTCCATGAAATGAACCAAGTCCAAACCAACTCGAAGCTAATTTATCTCCACATTTACACACAAAACAAAAGACACTTTATAGTTATATGTGAGTGTTACCCCAACTCAAGATCTTACTTTGGGTCTTTATCGAACATATGATTATCTCAATCACACCCCAAACCAATGATTATGTACCATACACAAAAATAAATTATATGTCATGATTGTTTGGTGTGAAAAGCATCTTTAACGTGCATGTAATTCAGCTCATAACGAATACATTTCTATGAGTAACTTAAACACGTACTAAATTTACTTGTCTTAACTTGTTGAATATGTCTAACTAACCCATAAACGGCAATTAGTCATACCTCATCTACCTAATTAAGATGTAGTTCAGGACTTCATAAGGCCGTAAATATTTAGATTAGACATGAACACGTATATTTTTAAAATAATGTTTCATGACTTCATAAGTCCGTAATCTTGATTACGCAAGTGGTCTACTTGGATTTTACAGAATTAGGAGGGTGTTTGGGATTGATTATTTTTTAAGCTTATGCTTACGTGTAGAAAAAATGTATTTTAAATTGCTTAAAAATAAGTTCTTTTAGAAACAGTGTTTGGATTTGCGTGTTTTTGTAAAACATGTAATAATACTTGAAATTTTCTTTTGACGAAAATATTCAATTGTATGCTTTTATTAAAGATTTTGTGTTGAATGTGATAGTAAAAACTAGTTTTTGTTTAATATCAAATAATTAATATGAAATAAGCAGTTACTTGCTTATGAAAAACTATTTTTGTTTATAAATAAACAGAAAAGTTTGAATAAAAAAACGTTTCTTTATATAAAAAAATAATAATAATAAAAACAAAACAAATAAGAAAAAAAAAAAATCCACTAAGAATCATAATGTTTTGGTGAATTACAAATGTGGTCTTTCGAATGTTTAAAAATTCATACGTTTTGACAAAGTTAATTTTTTACAACGGCCTCACATTTGAAATCCGACCTCCAAGTTAAACCATCCAAATGGGCAGGTCCCGTGATCCGAACCACTGTGAGAGACCAGGAAAGAAACCCTTAACTCGTGACTTAACACCGAGGAAAATCCGGATTTTCATTGTCCACTGGAAACTCGAACCCGAGTAAAACCCTCCCCAAACTCCGTAAAAACTTGGTTACTAACCGAAATAAGCCACTGATTTTTGACAAAGGTAACGATCAAACTACATTTTTCGCTTCTTTATTTTTGGACCTTGCAAAATTATAATCCTATATACATACAGAATAATTTTAAAAGTTGGCGCTGACTATATCTAATTTGAACACCAGAATAATCATGTACCTAACAAAAGTTTCTAAGTCGTAGACTCGAATCAGGAGTAGTTTTCATTTTTTTGCACGTACATTTTAGTAAATTGACCTCTTACAAAGAATATTACACCATATTTTCATTTAAAACAATTGACAAAAAGAGATACTGTAAATAAACACCGACATGTTTAATTCATGGACCCTATGGAGTCAATGTAGGCCCACATGAATTTTTGCACATGTAATTTCTCAAAAGCTTTGTTTAGTGGTACCTCCCAAATTTACAAAGTAACACATTATTTATTATTATTATTATTATTATTATTTTTTTTATTTATTTATTTTTTATTATCAACATCACTTCATTAAAATCATAGAAATTAAGAAATTAGTGTGAATGGTAAACTAATCGCCCACCTCAAAGAATAAGAAACAAACCCTACTAAAATATAATTGGCACCACGCGCCAATATCTGAGTGATAAAGAACTTTGATTCGCTTCACAGGCCACCGCCTTCTCGAGTTCGCCAAACGAAGAGAAAGATAAGGGATGAACCCATATCCAATGTCGTCAAGATTTGGTTTCAGATTTGACACGTTCTTACTTGCAGCTTCAACCACGCACACGCCCGCCACAAAGTCACCATACTGGGTTTGCGTCGAGGCGATGACCAAGAAGATCAACACACACATCCGGGCCTCTCCCATGAGTATAGTAACAAGTCACCGGGCGTAGGTGTTTGTCCTCTCCGTGGAGCCCGATATCAACTTTACGAGTGAAACCCTACCCGGAACAGATATCGCTAGGGTATCGTGTACCACATTATGTCGATGTTTAATACCAATAATGCTGCGCATGATCTGAAGATGATCCCATAGATATCACCCAAAAACCTTGAACAAAGCGAGACCAGATCTCGAGTGGAGAAAAGGGGAACACCAGACGATAGATAAACACACGGTAGAGGTTTTAGCATTCATGGTCCGCCCACCCAACCATCGGACTACTCCGAGCCGGCCCAAGTATGGTCTTCCATTTGCGATCTCCATAGGGCCATCCGCTCAGCAGAGCAAGGAAGGTGGATTCACCTCTTTGGTGACACGTGAAATATAACCGCCAATTTCTTCTAGGTTAAGGGCGGCAAGAATCACACAAGAGCTACCCAAAAGGTCTGGTCTCCATTTTCTCGTTAAAAACATGCAAGGCATCATCAAAGGAAGGTCCGAGCACCAACACCGGATCACGAGGAGGAGTTCATCAGAGGTCACCGATCGAGTCTAGACGCAAGGAAGATAATTCAAAACATCACCAAGAAGATATACACCAAGCCCCCAAATTCAAATGGGAGAGTGGCCAATTATTATTATTATTATTATTATTATTATTATTATTATTATTATTATTATTATTTTTTTTTTTTTTTTTTTATAAATCACACTTTTATTAAAAAACTCATGATTATTAAAGATTAGTGGGAGCTCAAACCAACCTGTTGCACACCTCAAAGAATAATAGAAACCAATCCTATTAAAGATAAAACCAATCCTATTATTATTATTATTATTATTATTATTATTATTATTATTATTATTATTATTATTATTTTTAATCATCAAACTGTGAAATAACAAAAATATAAAGTTTAACCACAAAACTACGGAGTACAACAACAACATACTAGAACACTTTCGCAAATATTCAACACAAGTGTCTGATCAAATTTAATACTAGTATCTACGTACCTATCACAGTCACCATACGTATCATTGTATTTTTCCATTTACGTCAGTTTCAGTACGTTTTCCATTGGTTGTTTACATGTGCTTACATCATTGTCCATTCTTTGTAATGTGTTTAAATCTTATATAATTACCCATTTGTTAAGTAATTCATATTCATTTGTACATATTATGCTGCTCATGATAGCATAGTAGTAACCATGAACATATATGGATAACTTTAGTATAAGAAAATATTAAGTTGTTAATGTCAGACACCTCTGAGATCATGGAAATTAGAAGTGATATAGTTGAGGAAATACCTTCTAGTGATCCTAGAGTTGATGAAGATAAGATATATGTGGCGGTCGGGAAAGATGTGAAAGAGAGTCAGTTAACTCTGCAGTGGGCGTTAGACAATTTAGGAGGTAGTAAGTTATGCTTACTTCATGTTCATCGACCTTCAGAGAAAGTCCCTTTTGGTAATCACTTTTTCCTTGTGACTCGTTTCTTTTGTTGATTGCTTATTATAACGGTTTATATGCTTATTAGATTTTGTAACAGTAGATAAGGGAGTTTGAAAGTGTTTAGAATAAGTAGATTAGCTGTCTTAGAAAGCAATCTTAGACACCCTCTTAAGTAATTGTCAGAATTCAATTACTTGGGCAATTTTCGATACATGCTATTGTTTCCAACTTGATAATCTGCTAAGTTAGATATGTTGGTAGTTTAGAACTGTACGCAAGATATATTAAAATCATAAAATGAATGCGCATATGGGTTAATGTAGGTATTGTTCGTTTTCCAGGCTCCATACTTCCAGGATCATCATAACCAAACAAGCATCATGAGTGAAACATCATCAAGAATAAAATAAGAACAAGAGAATGGGTTTGAACCCTTGAATTGATTAATGATATAAAGATTCAGAAGGGTTGAATGTTATGTTACAGATTTGTACCTATCTATATCTATACTACTTTATAACGATTTAGACTTCAAAATTAGAAGCTTAAAAATTCAGACTTTTTACTTGCTTATCATGAAAGAGTTTTTCTAACAAAAATTAAGATAAAGAGCTCCAATCGTGAGATGACGTGTGTCACTTAACAAACCCAAGCCTAACTTTAACAAACTCCAGTTCTAACTCCTAACCACTAAAATTAGGATAAAGAGCCCAATTATAAAATAGCGTATGTTATTTCTCAACTAAAAATTCATTTTATTTTTAAATTAAAATATCTTTTATCTACTTATTTTTTATAATCTAATTTCACCATATTTTTAAAATTTTATGCTCTTTAATTCAACATACATTTTGATATATTTTTATGAGTTTTAGTTTTATATTTTTAATGGGTTTATTTTATTTTAATTCAAATTTTTACAACTTTAACCTTTATTTCATTTATTTCAATCAATATAATCTTGATTCGTCAAAATCATATACTTTTGGGGTAGTGTTTGACGCGTAAGAGATTGCGAGGTATTTCTATATGCGGAATAATGATGTCGCGGGAAAGTTCTGGGTAACCCAAACAAACACTTACAACTAACACATATACATTCAAGTGTTGTGAAACGAATTCACTAAACGGGTAAGCAAACACATATAACTATACTTATCGTCTTGTCTGTGCTGGTACCGGTTAGTTTATACTTAATGAATCGTTGCCTCCAAGGGACATGTCGATTCATAAAACGTGTAAAACATATAACCGCTTTAACCTAATAACTACTTATAACTGCCTTCTTATGGGCCTGTTTTGGGTTTACAGATTTCGACCCATATTGCAGACATAATACTATGACCCAAACACTAATAATACATATGAATTCATAT
This sequence comes from Chrysanthemum lavandulifolium, assembly GCA_022545495.1. Taxonomy (NCBI): domain Eukaryota; kingdom Viridiplantae; phylum Streptophyta; class Magnoliopsida; order Asterales; family Asteraceae; genus Chrysanthemum; species Chrysanthemum lavandulifolium. The sequence continues at coordinate 144,540,098 of CM040240.1, forward strand.
ACTAACTAAAGTCTTAATACTTAAACAATAAAACATTTGATCTAAATTATTAGCAGGCTAACAGGTATAAGGTCAAACTGTCAAAGGAGGTATGGCTGACCAACGATGCTTATGAATTTATGATGTGTAATCCTTGCATCATGGTTCCCAATCAGACTATCTTCAGCGTGTCGTACGTTAGAATATGGGACTCGAGCTTGAAGTGTCACAGTTCTTATTATGGAATCTGCGTGGGCCTTTCTACACCCTTTTGTTTCTCACATATTTGTTTTAATGACACCTCTAATTAAGTAGCCAATACATGAAAAGAATATAGGGGCATGAGAAACATGTCTTGCAAGCATAAAATGGTAAGGAATGCAGATTTTTAAGCACCAGTAGTATTTTTGGATATAACCACTAACTGATGCGTATGTTGCCGTTGCTTTTGTTATGTAGTTAGTTCCCAAAACTATTTTGTAAGAACAAGTTGTATTTTGTATACATATGTTAATGTCTTCTTATTTTCAGGGGTATATTGTATACACATCAGATCGTTGAACATCGTGCAGCAGAAATGCAAGAAATGAACAAGCTTCTAGACAAATATAAACAGATATGTCAGAATGCAGGGTATGGGTATTCTTATTATCTACTTTGATGCTCGGTTATGTTTTTGACAACCCAAAAGCCAATTTTTAACCAATTTCTAAATTGTGTAGGTGTCTCATGGAGGTTTACTATATTTCAATGAATTCTATTGAAAAGGGTATTGTTGAGTTCATACTGAAACACAATATCAGAAAGCTAGTTATGGGTGCTGCTGCAGACAAACAGTTTTCAAAGTAAGTTATAAAATACTTCACAGCTTGCATTTCCTTAGTCGTTTATAAGCGAATATCAAATTTACCACTTTCGGTGCTTACCTTACCTTGATACAATATAGGAGAATGGTTGACGTGAGGTCCAAAAAAGCCATCTATGTGAAATTAAAAGCAGCACCTTCCTGTCAAATTCAGTTTATATGTAAGGGAAAAGTCATTTTCACTAGGCAAGGAACGTTGGATGGAGTTGGTGTTTCAAATGCATCTCCAACGGCCTCACAAAATACAACTTCCGGTACTGGACCGAATACCTCGATTCCAAGATCGGTTAGTGAAGGAAATAATATAAGATTACAACCCAATAGTCCAACTAAAGACTATGGAAGAGTCACGTCTAACAATCTTGGGACTAAAATGCCTATCTTCTCATCACCAAATTTTGATATTGCTCCAACTTCTACCAGCAGTTTAAGTTCAAGAGGGCCTTTGATGATTGGAGTGGATTTCTCATTCAACCACTTCACGGTTTTCATCAAGTTCTAGTGAATTCGCGGATGGTTTAGGACGGAGCCATATACACTAAGTGAAGGTAGGGAAGTTGGATCAAACTACGGTGCGGTGACTGTATTCAAAGAGGAAGTTCAGAATCCTACACCTTCCACTTCCAGTGTCATAGTATTCGAAGTAATCTCTTTGAGAAGCTCCTTTTGTATATTTGTAGTTTATCTGTGGAATACTGGAAGTTGATTTTTAATTAAGTGTTTTGGATGAAACTATAGCAGGAAAGAGGTGTAAACGATGACCTATATGATCAGCTTGAACAAGCCATGGCAGAGGCTGACAGTTCCAAACGAGATGCATTCGAAGAGTCTATTAGGCGAAGGAAAGCAGAAAAAGATGCCATGGATGCTAGACGCAAGGTAAACTTCAAGTCCTCAAGGCTCTTTTAATAATCCTTACCTTCAAAAAGGTGTGCTCAGTCAATGATACTAGCTAGTTTTGAATTTCTTAGATTTTGTATAATTTTGAAATATATTTTAATATAATGAATATATTAAATATATTTTCCGCCATAAATCTTACAGGTTAAAGCATTAGAAAATATGTACGGAGAAGAATTAATCTGAAGGAAAGATATTGAAGAGACACTCAAAAAAACCAAGGAAGAAAATGAAAACATCAGGAAGAAATACAATGAAATTGTAGAAGAACTCCACATGGCACTTGAACAAAAATCATATCTCCAAAATCAAGTTTCAGATTTTGACCATACTGTGCAGGAGTTGGAACGAAAGATGTCCTCAACATTAAAGTTGTTGCAGGATTACAAAAAGGAACGTGACGAGTTGCAAGTAGAGCGTGATGATGCACTTCGACGAGTAAAAGAACTGAGGGCAAGGGAACCAGATGAAGCCTCACGCTCAACTGTCTCTCACTTCTACAATGAGTTCTCTTTTACAGAAATCAAAAATGCTACTCGCAACTTTGACCCGTCGCTTAAGATCGGAGAAGGGGGTTATGGGAGTGTTTTCAGAGGTTCTCTTCGGCATACAGAAGTTGCCATTAAGACGATGCACTCACATAACCCGCACGGGCCTTTGGAATTTCAGCAGGAGGTATAATATGATATTTATGCCTGCATGTTTCTCGATTTTAGTCATATAAGATTTTAAATTACTTTTTGTCGCACACCAAATTAAACGTGTATTATATGTCTTAAAAGGCTCTTATTTTGGTAAAGCTGGGCTAAAATCCACGTACGATTAATGATGCTTTATTCAACTGTATGATTTTACTAGAATAAATGATTTTAATTTGGTCATACTGGCTCAGTTCGGGTTGCCATGTTCTTAAGGTCTGCATTAGTTATTAAACATGATCACCAAAACTGTGGTTTTAAAAGAGATAATATAATTTTTATAAAACAATTTAGGTCGTAAGCATGTCACTACTCTTTGTGCTAATCTTTAAATATTTGACTAGTGTCATTTTAGGTAACTTTCAATGTATCTGACCTGTAATTAACTTTTCAGGTCAATGTTTTGAGCAAACTGAGGCACCCAAATGTTGTAACTCTGATAGGAGCCTGCCGGATGCATGGACAATCATCTACGAGTATCTTTCTGGAGGAAGTCTCCAAGACAGACTTAGCTGCAAGGAAAATACTCTTCCATTGTCATGGCAAAATAGAATCAGAATAGCTGCTGAATTATGTTCAGTTCTTATATTTCTTCATTCATGTGGCATCATTCATGGTGACCTAAAGCCCGATAATCTCCTCCTAGATAAAAACTTGGTCACCAAGGTAAGTGACTTTGGAATATGTCGTGTACTCTCTGGACAAGAGTTTTCAAGCAATAACACATCCATTTGCCAAACGGACCCCAAAGGTACATTTTTGTATATGGACCCAGAGTTCTTTTCTACCGGAGAGCTTACATTCAAGTCGGATACATACTCTTTTGGTGTTATATTATTACGGTTATTGACCGGCAAGCCAGCTTTGGGTTTAGCTAAGGAAGTCAAAAGTGCACTTAATGAAAATAAATTGAAGAATATACTGGATCCCGCAGCTGGAAATTGGCCATTTGTGCAGGCACAACAGTTGGCTGTTTTAGCAATAAAATGCTGTGATATGAATCGCCAAAATAGGCCTGATATTGCATCTGAGGTGTGGAGAGTGCTTGAACCGATGCAGGTTTTCTGTGGACAGTCCTCCTCCAGATTCCGTTCAGAATAACAAAGTAAGATTCAACACTAGTTTGTTTGTCCAGTCTTTCAGGTTAGATTCATGTGTAAATGGCTCATTTTGGATATTCTTTTATCTATTGGTCAAATGGGTTATTCAGAGACATTGGCTAAAATGAGAACCAAAACGGATCAAATGGGTTGAAGTGGTTGAATGCCCATTATCCCACCAATAGGACTGTTCTACAACATACACATTGGAAGCTTGATGATTCCATCCCAAAATTTCAATATCAGTCTTGGTTGCTAAAAAGTAAAAACTTTCCTTTGTTATATCCACTTAACTAGCATGCATTTCCCTTTAACAGTAAATATTTGTCGGGATGAAAATTTGCAGAAAACCATGCAAGATCCGGTGATTGCTGCTGACGGATTTCTTACGAAGCAGAGGCTATAAAAGGATGGCTAGACAGTGGCCATAACACCTCACCAGTGACCAACCTGGAGCTAGCCAACTCTAACATTGTCCCCAACCAAGCCCTTCGCTATGCCATCCAAGAATGGCTCCAACAGCCATGAACCAATTACATTAACAGTTAATTATCTTATAACACATACACGTGTATGTATGAAAATGTATAATGTTGTCACAAAACTGGTACACACTAATTTCTTGTGTGCACAAGTAACACTATTTAATCTTTGCGCGCTAGTTCTCTAGTACCTCTAATTGAGCCAGTCAAAACATTTTGGCGCTGTTTTCAGAACTGTTATTGGAGAATATTGGTATTTATACGGTTTCAGCTAAAAATCATGAATTCTTTTCCTGAAATCCCTTCTATGGAAATCATGAGATACATTTATATAAGAATTTATATGTATTAAAACATGATATGCACTTTGTTGGAAATTACTTAAGTCCAAATACTGGATTTATACTTTCTGTTTATGTAAAGACAATGTTTTTCATTTTGTTTGTAAATATTTAAGACAATATTTGCAGCCATGATCAAAGATAAATCATGTGACTGCAACCTAGTATAGATGTGGCTAGAGCCACTTTAGGTATGACATAGACCACATCTGTTGGTCGTTTAAGACAGTTATTGAAGGGTAGTTATGTGGCAGTTAATGTTGTTATAAGACATAACTGTTTTGGTTCTTGAACCAACACAACTTTTGGACATACCCCTTCATAAACTATAAATAGGACTTGTAAATTTCGTTTATTATCAATCAATAACAGTTACTTTTATGCATTATATTTCCCTCCATATTTTGCCTGCACATTTCTATTTGCATACAATATCCACAAACAAAACTGCACTTATATTTCTAGTACAATTCACTGCAAACTATGGCATACAACCACAGATTCAATGATACCATTTGGCCTAGAAGCACCTATCTGTCAAGAGGAGTTGTTGGCCATAACAATACACTTGAGAGTGACGAGAGCATGCGATGTGTATTGATAGTTTGAGACTTAATTATGAGTTATAATGGCTGGTGATGGTTGGATTTAGGTAGGGAAATTTGATGAAAGGTCCTCAGTTATACACCTTCCACGATAAGAGTGCCTACAAAATGTATGGATGTTTGAATAAACATGCTCGAAACTTAAAAATACCAATGATGGCCCTACCTGTTTGTGACATAAGTACAGTCATCGAACTTATCACATAAACAAAAATAATTGTGTATCAATTAACTATGGATGCATACCGACATTATCACATATATTTCTTGTAAAACACCATTGCTCTGAGTATATTATAGTAAAAAAATATTCCGAAATGGAGCTCAAATGAAAGGGAACAATGTGTATGTTAATATGGTTTAAATTATAGCTTTTATAATCTGGCGTGTGCGTGTTCAGAGAAAGAGAGTGAAAAAATAGAAACCAAAGGTATCAATGTATCATTAGAAAATTTTCTGTTGGAACATGATCATTTTAAAGGTGCATATTGTGGAAGGTTTCTGTCAAATTTATCTTAAGGTACACGGAATGTTTGGTTCAAATTCTTTATAATGTGAATATTCTACATTGAGTATGTTCCTCTCATTTTTACAAAGGAAAAAAAAAAATAAGTGTATCTTAAAAGTAAAAGTTAAAGAAGAATAATCAATACTCCTTCTATACCATACTAATTGTTTAGGTTTCATTTCTATGTTAAATTAATAGTTCAGCTTTACCCAATCTGACCCGGCATGCACTAAATACCTAACGGGTTCTTACCTGTTACAAATCCACCCTACCAATTTAACAGCCTCTAATGAAATGTGCAGGAAATAATGCAAAATCGGTGGTTGCAGCTGATGGATTTACTTATGAAGCAGAAGTTATAAAGGATGATTAGATCGTGGCGTAACACCTCACCCATGACCAACCTTGTGCTAGCCAACTCTAACCTTGTCCCAAGCGATGCGCTCCAGTCTGCCATTCAAGAATGGCTCCAACAGAAATGAATCATGTATGTTTCTTTAAAATAGATTTATCATATCATATTACATCTCTAATTGTGTATAGATGAAAAGGTTAAATCATATCGATCTGCACGAGTAACACTATCTGACCTTTGTGCGCTGGCTAGTTCTACAGTTGTTTAGTACCTTGCTGCTTATGTTGAACCAGTCAATACATTTTCTTGCTGTTTTTAGTCAAACTGTATTAGTGAAAGGGGTTGTTCTAATATCCACCTAGATTCGAATTTATCCGCGTTTCAGTTTGACCATAAAGAACAATGCACTGTGCAAACATTTTCTGGTTTCAAATATTGGTACTTGTTGATGATAACTTTGCAAAATTTATAATCCACGTCATGTGTATGTAGTATGACTATTACATTGTTTTATGCCACACAGTAAAACCCTGGCAAAATAATATAGAACACTCTGCGTATTACTAACCGAATGTTTCTAATCAATCAGCACCATTACAAACATGATCACTTATCAGACTGGAACTTGCAATTTCGGTGTTTTCTCTCGAGATATCGTATCTTTATGCAACAATTAGTGGTGAAATATCCATATTACACGCGATTGGTACATGATGAATTCTTAATAACGAAGGAGTAGATTCATCTATCCATAGCTTAATAAATAAATAAAATTAGAATGTCAATTTTACTCTTTATAAAACGGTTATTCCTCTATAGTTTTGTTTTGATATTCTTTGTCCTATTTGGTAATACGGCTATTTACATTTGATGACCATGGTAACTATACCTGACATGCACATAAGTTACCAAATAATCAGATTTTGCCAAATAGATAACCAAGCAAGTCAAATTTTGTGAATTGAGTATGTCAAAGCAAACAAAAGCAAAAGAAAAACAGAATTTTAAGTCCGTGTAAGACATATCCTAGCAACGACTAGTATACGGCATATTCGTATGGATATTTATGCATCATGTATTTATATTTGTTTGTAACATTAGTATTAAACATGTATAACAGTGACATTAGAGTTTTATATTTCTATAAAAAGGGTCAACCATTGATATTCAATTCCATGTATATATAATAATACTATATGCAATAACTAAAGAAAGAGTTAGAAAAGACATCTTTTCTGAAAAGACATTTGATGTTGCTTTTCATGACAATGGTATATGAACTTGTCATGATTCATGAAGGTGGAAATAGTCCAAGGACATTTTGCTATAATCAAATTATTTTTATAAATTCTTTGAAGTTGACTGTTGAGGATGGACATATTATGCCCACTATGAAATGTACCTGTAATTTCTCAAATATTCAACACAAACTGTTTGATCCAATATTATAACTATATCTCTTTGAATCATTATTTACATTCTTCGTAGTACGCCAATCTTTTTGAGTTTATGTAGTCTGCAGTTTTTGTATTTTAAACATCTGATAAAGTTAAGGAGTGTTAGAAAAAGAGTGTGTATTGAGTACTTTTGATCCGTGCTGTTCATAATTCGAAGATAATTCAAATGTTGTTTAAAGAAAACACTTAGCTTGTGATAAGTAATATAAAGTCTCGGATATGGGTTGAGGATGAACCAGATAAGGTATCCTGTTGTTGACACATCAGATGTTATGGAAATTAGTAGTGAAACACAACCTAAGGTTTATGTGGCGGTTGGGAAAGATTTGAAACAGAGTCTGTTGACTCTGCGGTGGGCGATTACACAATTCAGGAGGTGCTCAGATATGCATACTTCATGTTCATCAACCTGCAGAGAAGATCCCTTTTAGTAATCTCTTTACCTTTCTTAGTCTTTTACAATTCATTTGTGCGTTAGACAATGATTGAAGTTCATGATACATGCCATGGTTTTGCATCCTGTCATTTTGCTAGATTAGATTTTTTATTGACATGAATTGTAGTAAAAAAGATGTTGTAAAAGTATTTAACGCATGTACATATGTACTAGAATAGATTTAAGGAAAATTTTGATCTTTGATATTAATGTGCCGTGATGTGAATTTCTCATATAATTGTCACATTTTTTTCTTGTAGAAGTTGATTAATCACGTTTACATGATGATTTTCAGTGGGCACAAAAGTTCGAATAAGCCAATTGGCAGAACATCATGTCAAGGCACACCATGAAATGGAGAGACAAGATATGCTCCAGCTTCTCGACAAGTATAAGCAGATATGCCAGAGTACAGGGGTACTGTTTACTTTATTGTTCTTTTGTAGAATGTTAAAAGGTGACAATTTAACCCATTTGCTTATGAATGGGCTGATTCGGTTATGTGTTATCTCTGGTGAATCAAACTGGTAAAATGGGTCAATCCGGTGAAATAAAAATAAAAAAGCTAAATCGGAAACTGGACAGCACAAACAAAAAACCTTCAAAAATTCCTTTTTTCATGAAATTAATTATGTTATAAAAATAGTATGATTTGTCTTCATATTTGACACACTAATAATATGCACAGAAGATACTGGACAAAAGCGATTTGGGTAAGTCCAGCCTATTCGGTTTTAACTACCGCAAAAGTTACCGGTTTTGATTCATTACGTAACCTGACCCTTGCCACATGTGAGTTTTATTGTTGCTAAATCCATTCTGTTTTAAGAACAAAATTCCAAATATTAACCATGCTTTGTGGGTTCTTATTTTATTCAACTGATTAGGTATTTGCTGATGTGCATCATCTTGAAATGGGATGTATTAAGAAAGGTATTGTTGACTTCATACTCAAGCACAATGTCAGAAGGCTTGTAATGGGAGCAGCCGCAGACAAGCATTATTCAAGGTAAATTGTAAAGAAGCTTCACAACTTGCATTGTCATTGCTTGATTATTAATGAGTATAACTTGACCAATATAGGAAAATGGTAGACTTAAGGTCCAGTAAAGCGATTTATGTTCGTTCACATGCAGCTGCATCCTGTCAGATTCACTTTGTATGCAAAGGAAACATCATTCTCACAAGGTATGCATGACTTTCTACTTTCTCATACATAAGTTAAAATGATGAAACTATCGAACTAACGACAAGACTACATGAATGCAGGCAAGTTGGGTTGGATGGACCTGGTGTTTCAATTCCATCTCCATCACTCACATCATCGGATACAAACTCTGAATCTGGACAGAGCTCTATGAGGTCAAGTTCTGTAAGTGATATGAAATGTATTCATTTACAGCCCAAAGATCCAACTCAAGATTACCGCAGAGTCATGTTTGAAGAATGTGGGACCAGAATGTCCACCTCATCATCTCCCTCATCCCCAACTTTCAGTGTTGAGTTAAATCCAGGAAGGGCCGATGATGAATGAGTCTGACATCTTATTTAACTACTTCACGAATGTCAACAGGTTCTAGTGAAATGATGGATGACTTAGGAAGAACACCATATGCAATAAGTGAAGTTAGTAAAGTTGAATCACACAAAGCGGCAGTGCCAGAATCCAAAGAGGTGCAAATTCCTTCACTTTTTAGTGTGTTTGTATGTGAATAAATCTCCTTTTCGTGTATCGAATATATATTTTTATGGAAGCGTCTTTTTCGGTTACAATTTTAGGCATCTGTAGCTTGTTCATTTATTTAGACCTTATATGAAACTGTTTCAGAAAATAGGTAGGAATAACGAGCTATATGCTCAGCTTTTAGAAGCTATGGCTGAGGCAGATAATTCCAGACAAGATGCATTTAGTGAGTTTATCAGGCGCAGGAAAGCAGAAAAAGATGCCATTGAAGCTAAATGCAGGGTAACATCCATGTTGTATGTTTGCATTCTTTGAATATTATGTTCTTCATGTATATATTTTACCTCTTCAAGATAGATAATGCATATCAGAAGTACAAAAAGACGTATGTTTCTTAAAACTAACATACTAATGGTGTCAGAGTAGTGATGTCCTCAGAAGAGGTCACGAGTCTTAATATCCTCACAAGAGGTCCCAGGTTCGAATCTCACTAGGTAAACATCTTGGGGGTGGCCAGGGAAAGGTTTGGAAACAGTCATGTGATACCCGGTTAGGCTGCATACATCCGAGTCAAAGACTCGCCCTCCCCGGGTAACCTTAATAGGAAAAACATTATCCGTTTTCTGAGAGTAGTGATGCAACGAGGTCTGAGCTCATATATCCTCTGAACTTTTAACTTTAACAAAGGTTGGTTCTCCTTATGTTGGAGCTCAAGTTTGAGTAATCAATGCGTATGACTAAGAGCTAATATCATTTAAGTCTACCGTGATACTCTTGCTCATGTGATACTATAAACTAGTATCATAATGAAAATTTTGTATAGTCATGTGATTAAACTATCATATCATCTCTTATATCTAGCTTAAATATAGATTTCTACAAACAATATATATAGTACTTTGAAAAACGAGTGCATGTATATATAAAACACAAATTACAGTCATGGATTCAAAATCTTCTTACACACTGTGTCCCATAAGGTTGTTTAACAGCGTCTTTAGATGAGTACTTGTACTTGTGTGGTTAGTCAAGACAGATAATCTGTATGAATTTTTTTTAATTCTAATTTCATATAATTGGTACAGGTTAAAGCATTGGAAAACTTGTATGCCGACGAATTAAGACAAAGGCGAGATATTGATGAAACACTAGAAAAAATCAATGAAGATCATGAAAATATCAAAAAAGAACTCCACATGACTCTTGAAAAAAAATCATATCTTGAAAGTAAAATATCCGATTTTGAGCATATGGTGCAGGAATTGGAACATAAAATATCCGATTTTGAGAATCACAAAAGGGAACGTGATGAGTTGCAAGTAAAGTGGGAGGATGCACTTCGACTAGTAGAAGAAATGAGGGCTAAGCAAGGAGAGACTACCTCGTGCTCCAGTGTCTCACACTTGTACACTGAGTTTGACTTTTCAGAAGTCAAAGATGCTACTTGCAACTTTGATCCGGCTCTCAAGATTGGAGAAGGAGGTTATGGAAGTATATTTAGAGGTTCTCTTCGCCATATAGAAGTTGCCATAAAGATGTTGCATTCAAATAGCCTTCAAGGCCCTCAGAATTTCAGCAGGAGGTATGATAGCCATGAGGCCCTTTTAAGTACTCTATATTCGTCTTAGAAATTTTAAAATGTTTCTTGTGTAAAATTTGAAAGATTCATGTACACCTTTTAGGTGAATGTATTGAGCAAACTGAGACACCCAAATCTTGTGACCCTAATAGGAGCCTGCTCGGAAGCTTGGGTAATCATCTACGAATATCTTTCTGGAGGAAGCCTTGAAGATCGTCTTGAGTGCAAGAACAACACTCCTCCATTATCATGGCAAAGTAGGATCAAAATAGCGGCTGAACTATGTTCCGTTCTTATATATCTTCATTCGTGTGGCATCGTTCATGGTGATCTAAAGCCCGATAACGTCCTTCTAGACAAAAACTTGGTCAGCAAGCTAAGTGACTTTGGAATTTGCCGTGTGCTATCCCAAAAAGAGCTGTCATACAACAACACATCCATGTGTCACATAACGGGCCCCAAAGGTACGTTTTGTTACATGGATCCTGAATTTCTTTCAACTGGAGAGCTTACTACAAAGTCGGATACCTATTCTTTTGGTGTTATATTATTGAGGTTACTGACGGGTAAGTCGGCTTTGGGGTTAACGAAGGAGGTGAAATGTGCACTTAATGAAAATATGTTAAAGAATGTATTGGATCCAACAGCTGGAGATTGGCCGTTTGTGCAGGCACAACAGTTGGCTGTTCTAGCAATGAATTGCTGTGACGTAGTTCGTAAAAATAGGCCTGATCTTGCCCCTGAGGTGTTTAGTGTGCTTAAACACATGCAGGTTTCTTGTGGACTCTCATATTGATTCAGTTCTGAAGGGCAATGCATATTCCACAGTACTTTATTTGTCCCATCTCTCAGGTTAGTTCTCACTCTTATTGGAATATAATATGTAGGTGTGACAGTTTTAGCCCGAGCAAAACTATAATTCAGCTCAATAGGATACAGGTCCACCGGACTATTCCTTCAATGGCTATTTGTTTTACTTCATCGGCATGCATTATTTAACTTTTTTTTAAACCATATTCACCCATCGTCAGGAAACCGTGCAAGAGTCGGTGGTTGCTTCAGCTCTAAAAGGATAGTTAGACAGTGGCCAAATGACGTCGCCCTTGACCAACCTTGAGCTAGCTAACTCCAACTTTGTCCCTAACCACACCCTTAGTTCTGCATTCAAGGATGGCTCCAACAGCCATGAACCATTATTGTGATAAAAATGGTATATATTGATTTCTTGTGTGCACGAGTAACAACTATCTGATCTTTGTGTGTTAGTTCTCCAATACCTCGACGCTTAAGTTAGTGTTGTTTCTGGTAGTGTTATTAGAGAAAATAAAATAATGATTGTTGTTTTTTAGTTTTGAGTTGTACCCTTTTCTCCAGAAATCCCAAGTATGGAAATCAAGTGGTTAGTTTGTTAGAAGATTGTATTTGTCTTTATGCTGTTTGTTAATTTTGCGCAATTCTCAAACATGCTACAATATGCCATTTAGACGATGTCCTATAAATTTTAGCAGAACTTTTAAGTTTGGAGTTATTCCATTGCGGATTATAAGAGTCTAGGTATCATAACAAGCCTCAACCTCATCGTCATGCCACCTCAGTATGCATCAAGATCTCATTTTCCCACAACTAACCACAATAAACCCTCCTCACCTATAACAAACCTCAACCTCTTCATTTGGCACCACTAACACTTTATTTTTTATTCAATTTTCACTTCCAAATAAAACTAAATAAATTCATTTCATTCAAATTAAAAATACAATACACAACTTAATAAAAAGCGTACTAAACATAAAAAAAAGATCTGAAAAAAAAAAATACGCAAGAAATACATGAAATTATAACGAAACTAATTATCCGGATTATGTTGTTGAAATTGTGCCCATTGAACTTGTTGCCAAACATGGTCGATGAGACATCGTTGAAGCTTAGCGTGTGCTTTTATCATGTAGTTCTTTGGCTTTTTTCTTTGCACTTGGCAACGTTCAATCCATGTCTCTTGTAAATTTGGTGTTGGAGAAATATACGTTTCAAGAATATCGATATCGCAAAATTTTCATCTTTCAAAATCATGTTATGCAATATGATGCACGCGTACATGATTCTCCGTAACTCGCTGTGATAAATTGCGCGGTTGGGCAATGATATGCCAGCGTCCACGGAGGACACCAAAAGCTCTTCGATGTCTTTTCGAGCACTTTCTTGTTTCGCTTTGAATCGGCATTTTTGGATTAGTTGCAATTGTAAATGACTTGACGAAGATGCCCGCTCCGGTAGATTCCGTCGACTAGATAATACCCTTGCTTAAATTTACACCCATAAACTTGAAACTCAACCTCGGGCGATGTCATCAAGCAAGTCGTCGAATAACGGAGAATTATTTAAAACCGTTAGATCGTTATTCGCACCGCATTACCCCAAAAAAAGCATGCCAATCCACAAATCGTATGAAACAACGACCTCAAGCATTATAGTGGGATATTTTTATCACCTCTATGAAATTGGCCTTGCCATTCTTTAGGACAGTTTCTCCATTCCCGGTGCATACAATCGATGCTCCCAACATTCCGGGAAGCCCATGAGCGAGTGTTATGTGCATAGTATAAGTTACGAATGTCATCCTCATCGGTTTTCTTAAAAACTCCTTAATAAATAGTTGGATTATGCACATAAGAAAAAATCTAGGCAATCGCGCGCACTGAGTGTTCACTATTTGTAAATACTCATCTAATGCATCGGTGATATCCGTAAGCCAATTGGCGTAGGCGCATAATGCATTTCATAAGCACACTAAAACTCATTACACCCCAGCATCGGGTCGCATTCTAAAGAAATCGAAATGACTAGGAAGAGGATCATGAGTTTGAATATATGTTCAATACCTTGCACTATTTGTAGAAATAGACGACGGCTCATACTGAAATCGGCGTCTAAATTGAGCGTCCGAATATTTTGGGTTGTCGCCAAAATAGTCGGCAACAAGACGTGCTTCAAGAACTTCACGTTCACGAGGGACATATTGACGACGCTTTGAAGGACCGGGTGCTTGTTCACAACGTTTGCTCTACCGAACTCTTGAATAAACATTTCTAAGTCCGTTAACTCTTCAATATCACTATCGCAGGAATAAGATGATTGACTATCGTAATTCATGTTTTGACAAGCTTGATTGGATATGTTTTGATTGAATATGAAAACTTGTATGAAATGTTATGTATTTATAGAGTGGGTGGTAGGTTTTTAAAAAAAAAAAAAAAAAAAAAAACGTTTTTAAGCGTTAGGCAGCAGTATGAAATATTTAATCAATGCTTGTGTCGGTGGTTTCCTTCGTCGTCCCGACGATTTTCGTTCTCACGGCGAAACACGACGGCGACGCGGTGTGTGGCGAGCCACGGCGAGACGCCATCGCGTCGCCACGCGAGCCACGGCGTCCCCACACCTTCCACTCTTAGAACACCAAAGCAATGTCATTACAATAAAATATACAATTGATGACACATAACGGGTTACATACAAGCATAAATAGTAAGATGAATTATAATAGCCATTGTGGTCATAGAGAAATAATAATGTAAAAAGACGACTTAATAAAAAGTGTATAAAGACTTTGATTAAAAAAAAAAGTCCATTAGATCTACAAGAGGTGAGATCCTCTAAAATCTAAGGAGTAAATCGTAGCCCTTGATTTCATTTTAATCCAAAGGCAAAAGTTGATATAGATCACAATTTCTGTGGATCCAATCAAGTAATAATAGCCATTCATTTTTTATTAAAATAAACTTTCACTTTTTAAAAAAAATTAAATATCTCGCAAACCGTTAATTGTTATGCGATAAAATCATCTGATCGACGACGAATTAAATTATCTTTCATAAATATGCACTACTATATATTTTTAACGATTTTTTTCAAAATTCAGTCGGAAAAATCATATATGATTTGTGAAAATCATATATGATTTGTGAAAATCATATATGATTCGATTTTTAAAATCATATATGATTTTTGAAAATCATATATGATTTTACAAATCATATATGATTTTTACAGGACGAATTTTGAAAAAATGTTTGTCGAAAATATAGAAAAGTGCATATTGATAGAAAGATAATTTAATTCTCATCGCGATGGTGTATTTTTTTATAGTTTGAAGATTTACCGTTTGCAAGATATGTTGTTTAAAAAAAATGTGAAAAATGGTTTTTTATTAACTTTGATAAAAATTGAATGACTAAGATTGATTTATTGGATATATGGTAAATATGGATCTATGTTGATCTCAACTCTTTAGTCCAATGGCTAACATCAAGACACCCAATCACATATCAAGGCGATTTGTCCATATAAAATTAAAATATCTAATTTACTTTCATTTTAACAAAATAAATAAATTAATAAAATAGGATTCTCACTTCTCTCTTAACAAAACACACACAAACGACTCAGACGCACACACCACCGTAAACCACCGTCATCATTGATTTGCTGCTACCGTCTATCCGCCATTGTTAAAATGATTGAAAAATCAGTTAATGGAACAAAACCTAAAAGAAAGAGAAGTTATTGAACCAGAAGATGATGAACCAGAAATTACAGATAAAAATTGCATACATAATCACGTGTGATTCTGTTATAAAAAATGTAAATCACGTATGATTTACACTTTAATGTTATAAACTTAATCACATATGATTTTATTTTGATCTAGAAAGGAGTTAATCATATGTGATTTTGTTTTTGTTGTGCTTTGTTATGAAAAAGTGTATATCACGTGTGATGAACTAGAAATTAGATAAAATCACATGCGACTCCGTTTTTGTTTTGTTATGTTAAGAAAAATGTAAATCATGTATGATTTTCTATATTGTTATAAACTTAATCACATGTGATTCTATTTTGATCTAGAAGGAGTTAATCATGTGTGATTCCGTTTTTGTTGTGGTTTGTTATGAAAAGTGTATATCACGTGTGATTTACTCTTTGTTGTTATTAGCCAAACACGTGTGACTCTATTTTGATCTAGAATATGTTAAGTATAACAACCCGTATTTTCAAGGTCAATATTTACCTAATAACATACGTGTACATTTAATTCATGGCGGGAGGTTATCTCGCCTACAACATAAAAGCGTCATAAAGCGCGCGTCGACACTAGATTATAGTTAGCCTACACATGACTAGTATACTAGGATCATTCCATGAGTCATATATATTTATTTATAAACTCAAAACTATTTAGTTTGGAAGTTTACTTAGTTACTTTACGTAAAATCGTTGACTTAAATCGCGTAAACGGAAAATTACATTTAACGTAAACCGATATTAGACAAAGCTAAGTCTACATCAAATCTGGTCATATGACTTTTACAACCATGTTTTATGAGTCTACACATTTTATTTTTCAAGTTTTACGTAAAAGCATACGTTTTGCATTTTAAGTACATGCATGCATGCAATAACCTACCAAACTCACCACATTTCTTAAATATACACTTACATACATCCATACACTTAAAATGTGAAATTTTCCTCCCCAAACCCTATAAAATCGGCCATCTATATGAGGATATGCCAACATATGTTTTCAAGCTCAAAACTTCACCATACCTAACCACACTCAGGGCCGTCTCGTGAATTTGGTGGCCCGTGCCATTACTACAAAGAGGCCCTCAACTACACATATAATATACATATGTATAAGTAGTGCATGAATTAATTAAGCTCGATTCTCATATTGTGTTCATATATATAATAGAAGTGCATGAAATTTGGTGGCCCTCGCTGTTGAAGACCACAATGCAATCGCACCTCTTGCACTCCCTAAAGCCGTACGACCACACTACACATAAAAGCAAGCATGCATTGGAAACATTTCCCTACTTGTTCACATCAAGTCTCACGACTCAAGGCCACCTCAAAGACCCCAAAACTTGTCTTTTACTCTTGGCTTTACAAAGGCTTGTGTTTTACCATTCCAAAATCGACTATTAACTTAACTAGTTCATTCTTCACACTCACAATCACATATAAAACACAACACCCTCAAATTCTCTATGAATTTTGACAGGTCGGGTCCAAGCACAAGAATTTGGTTTTTGTTAAACCTTTGGTTAAGGATTTGGTTCATAGGTTAGCGTTTTGGTTCTTGATTTCGGGTTTTGGTTAAGTATCCTTGGGTTTCTTGTTCATCATTTGCACCAATCTTGCACGACATTTGTTGTAACATTCAATTATCCTTTTCATACTTAATGACTTATTCATGCATGCCATGATTTGTTTAGCATTTAATTATACTTGTAGAGTACAAAACTTTGAATTAAGTTAATTGGTTTTCATAGCTTTACATCCCCAAATAATTATGTCCTTAAATCGACATAGGAACACTATCTAGACTTCACTATAGACCTTGTCAATTTTTTGGACCTCTATACTTGTCTTAAGTTGATCCATGTCAAATTTCATGGTCATTGGAATTAATTTGATATTTTTTAAAAATCACACGAAAAGATTACTCAATCTGACAAGAAAAAGTGTAACCGATGAAGTTTGTGTAAACATCCTAACCTAAGAGCACTTACTTTGGGTAATCGTGCTAGTTGATACATTGGTAGAGCACTCTTATGCCTTTCTATAGATAAAGAAATTGAGTCCAAACGATAAATATCGAAGGAGCTAAGCGGCCAAGACCGTAGGCATAGTTTTATGAAATTACAACGACTTTGGTACCATGTTATGTTTTTGAATTTATAAGATAATTGGTGTATAACCAATCCTAGAGCTACCATATTTGGAAAATAGACTCAAAACTATGAACCTATGCCCTTTTAAATAATTGTCTTCTTTAGAAAAGGAGCGAGCAATAACCCAATTAAGAGAATTTGTTTTTGAAAATAAGACACCGATATCCTAAATTTTGCTTTGATGAAAATCGACAATTGACACTTATTTTCTCGAACCAGAACTTTGCAATAATGATAGTAGACATGTTCATCTACATTTAGGGAGTGATTGTACAATAAATTGTACTACCAGGCTTCGATGGTGATAGAAGGTAAGAGGGGTGTGTGTATTCCAGCCAAGTTTGTTCTTTACCTGAGAATAAGAAATACCAGGACACTACGTTAAGTGATTACGCAGGGGTTGGACCTTGCGAACCACCTCCGACGTGAGAGTAAGTATGAATTATGGTTGTATAAGTGAGTGTAAGTAAAGATTATAGTGTTTAATAAACACCATAATCTTACGCCCGTCCGCTATTTATAGTAGAAAAATAGGCAGAGGGCACCTCTGCGCTAATGTCGGAGAACATGAAGGCGTCCCATGCTTTTAGGTAACCGCTGGGGCTTAGTGAACCACGTTCTCAATCTTGGCGAGAAAGCCAGGGCGAGAGGAGATCGTGGGTTTGACCAGTCGGGATGGTCCTCGTCCTTTGTTCCCTTGACAACCATACCGAAGGGCTTAGGGCTTCAGTGGCGAATTCCCACATGTAACCTTTGTGTATGCGAATGGTTTGGCGTAATGAACATTTGGGAGAACTGACTTGGGCCTTCGTATAGAAGGGCCTCGGCCAGATTCGAAGGGTATCCTTTGTTGATCCCAGTTGAGCAAACGGTCCTTTATAAGCGGCTCAAACAAAGACTTATTAAGTATCGCGCGAATTTAATACTTAATCTTAAGAAGAAGAGCGATAAACATTCAACACCTCAATATTATTATTAATCGAATACTCTAACGTATTAGGGTTTTACAACCTTGAAGTGTATCGACCTTAGATATAAAACATACATATATCTAATCTAACCTAGGACCTCCTTTTATAGGCTAAGGAGTCCTTTACATAATCAATCGTAACCTAAAAGATAAATATCTTTTCCATATTTATCTAATACAAAATATTAAATCGACTATACAAGACTAGCGGTGGTTACAATACAATATCCGTGGTTACACAATATTACCGACGCGGTTTATCTTGACGATGGATTCATTCTTACATCGTGGTTTCATTAACTCTGTCCGTGGTTCCAACACTTAGAATAATTCATGATCCAAGGAACCTAAAACCCAACAATCCTCCCCTAAACTTGATACATTCAAATAGAATTCTCAAGTTTCCTTTAAACTCAAAACACCTGAATTGGAGGATGTATCCAAACACTTACTAGTTTTAAGAATTGTTTCATACTTCAACAACAAACTGTAAGCTTGATCATCATAGGGCATCAACATCTTTAAACCACCGAGCTTCACCATCCGAGTTATAACCACGGATACTTATTGGGTTGAGGATAATCACCTTCTACAAGCATATGAATAACTTCTCCGAAATAGTTAACACATGAACTCCACAAGTTTGATATAGAAACCATCTTGTAACTTGACCATTGTAAAGTCCTTTCCATTCGGGTTCATCATGAGTAGGCTCAAATAAAATCTTCAAGTTATCATAAACCATTCTCTCATGATAATCATCGGATGTACATCACCAAACTTATTCTTATATAGCTTCAAAGATTCATCAAATCATCCCTATCCGGATATTGAAGCATACGTGAAAATTTATCAAACTCAGAAACTTCATTATTGAGTCTTTGAATTTTCCAACATCCTGCACTTCCATTAAGCTCAAATTCATAAGAGATAATTTGATTACTATCTTCAATCACTTTTAGTCTTTTAGAACCAGATGTCTCCTGAATCTCAGATTTTCTCTTTTGTCTACTTTGAATCCACTCTTCTTCTTTTTCAGAATTCATTGGAAAGAAATTATCATTATTAATCCTCATACACATCAGATAAAGCTCATGAATTCTCTCAAATGAACATTTACTAAGATTTTCAGAAATATGTATGCCTGAATTCTTAATAATCTTCATCGATTACATTCTCATCTCACCTTTTGTAGGAGGTTTCTTCCTTTTAACTTACTTCTTTTCCTTCTTGATCCTCCTTGCCCATTCACCCAAGATTCTAGCTCTTTCATCAACATCTAACAATGCCCATTCTTGAGTAGTATACTCATCTTGTATTTGATTAGAAGCTTGAAGATAGTTTTGTGTTTCATACCATTTAGCTAACCATTTAAAGGTAGCCTCCTCTTCTTGCTTGCTTGTTTCTCCTAGTTGCTTCCTCTTGACTACCATGTTTCTTGTATACTCTTCATCATAAGCAATATGTTCTTCTATTTTTAAACTTCAAAGCGGTCTTTGCAATACCTTTACCCTTACCAATGTCGGTTGAGCCACCTTCTT
Source organism: Chrysanthemum lavandulifolium (assembly GCA_022545495.1). Lineage (NCBI taxonomy): Eukaryota > Viridiplantae > Streptophyta > Magnoliopsida > Asterales > Asteraceae > Chrysanthemum > Chrysanthemum lavandulifolium. Next base: position 144,560,335 of record CM040240.1, read on the forward strand.
CTTCAAAGGCTCACCAATAACTAAACTTTTACCTTTAGGTTTGGTTGCGATAGATTTAAGAGATGAAACATGTGCAATGATGGATGTATGGTTAGTTGAGGTTTTGCTTAGATTGATTAGTGTACTTGCAACTTCTTTCTCAACTTCTTTTGATTTAGGTGGTGATACATAGGTAGTTGTAACAATTGTAGAAGTGGTCATGATAGCGATGGGTAAGTTTAAAATGGGAGTGGTTGTGATTACCTTATCTGAAGCTGCGTGATGGTTTCAAGAATTGTAGTCGTGGTTGCAGACACACTATCGGTGGTTGTATCCTGCAACACCTCATCTTCTACCACAATCTTCAAACTTTCAAACGACTTCATTCCATCTTTATCGGATACCAAAAATTGTTACGCTTGATCTCCACTATCACATCCTCTTCCATATGCGCATCTGACCTCCCACGATTCATGCATTCACTTCTCCCTGTTTGGGTACATTCTCCATATTGATGGAGAGAGTCCACCTTTTTCGTCAACTTTCTCATATGCCTTAAAGCAACCCCAAGTCTCCTCGCTTTCTCCAAAACAAACATCCTATGTTTGACCTCCTAATTTCTTTACCACGAAACGACCAACTCTTGAAGACTTGAGATTGTATCCTCCATTTTAGTACATTTAGCCAGTCAATTCATTAAAGCGTTCAAGAATATCCTCCCCAGCCGACTGTGTTAAGCTGGTCAGGAGGTGGTTCATTGGAAAAGTCATCATGTACCAGTTTAGGATCGTCAATTCATGTTCATGTTCCAAACTATCCTCATCACTGGTGTGTTAAGCGCTCGAGAGGTGAATCCTTGGATAAAGGAAACATAGCACGGACCTTGCACGATCATCTATGCACCCTAATTGAGCGGTTGGCTGGGATTCCTCCACTGTGTTAAGTTCAAGGAACTCTCCACGTAGGAGTTTCCAAAGGTTGGGTCTTAATGATGTTTCCACTATCGACCGACATCTAAGCATGAATCAATAGTGGAAGCCCTTCCAACCATGTTACCTCCACACCTTGTGTCAGCCTCATGAACAACACCACTAACACCAGCCTGAGGTAGCTAGGTGCCCTTCTTTCTCCTAGTCCATAAAATTGGTTTAACAGTGGTTTGGGTTTGACTAGCAGTGGGTTGAGATACACTAATAGTGGGAACAAGTGCACTATCAGTGGGTTGAGGTGTACTAACAGTGAGTTCAGGTTCTAGGTTCTATGGGTTGGGATTCAAAACCTTCATCAAACTCAGGAATAGCAGGCAAAGTAAGCATATGTGGGAATAAAGGAACATCTCATAAATTAGGTTTGGGTTTATGTAAAGTGCCAATTGAAAGTGATTTGAAGATCAATTAAATGATCTATCAGTGATTTGGGGATATTAATGTGTTTTCTTCAAAGTTACCAAACAGCCCCTCAAGTATCCAAAAATCAGCAACATACCAGCAGTGGTTTGAAAACCCTCTATCAGTGGTTTGAAAAACACTAGCAGTGGATACAAAACTTCACTCAACCCGGTTGACCAAGAGATCGACAAGCAAATCCATGTCAAAATAGTGATATCATACAAAAATATGAAGGATTACACAAGATTTTTTTTTTTTTTTTTTAACACTAATCGTGAGAATCACCAAAAGCTCCAATGTACAACAACCCTTCATACCTTTTCAAAGTCTAATTTTCACATTACGATTGTGCCTCGCCAAGTATCTTTCTCCTTTTGGATCATTGCCAAATGCCATATCCTCCATCAAAAGCTTCAAAATCCTCCGGGTTGCTCCCATCCCAAGTCATGTGCACAGAGCAACCACTATCGAAAATTCCTTTGTCTTTTAGCTCATCTTGTAGATTGCCTGCACATGAATTTAAACAAATTAGTTCCTTTTGTGGACCCAAGCCAATCTCGACTTGGGTGCGCCTGCATCAACATAATCAAATTTCTTTAGGTCCATTGATGCACGGTGACATGATGTAAGACCTTGGTCTTAGGCTTTCATTACCCGACTAGTTGAGGACTTAACAACATAAAATGATTTCCAACCACCGAGTCGGTTATCACCTTTGGAATTTTAAAACTTCTTTTGTATCGGTGGTGATATTTTGTAGCGATGGATTGATTTTGCTTAGCGGTGTTTACATTTTGCTTAGCGATGGTTGGAACCCATTTGGGTGCGTGATGACTATAGACTTTGATAGACTCCATGAGATCGTTTTGAGCCTTAGGGTTTAACAATAACAATGATAACAATAAGATGCACAATGGAATAAATAAAACATCATTATTATTGACATAAGGTTTTCTTTCACCATCTCCTCCAAATATTATTTGATCGAGAATAATCGTGTTACCTAAATGTGAGGATCAAAGCCTTCTTCGATCTTGAGGTAAACAACTAACCTAAGCGTTTACAATAAACTACACGCCCTAGGTTACACACACACACCTTTAGTCGACTACATTATGGAAGACTTAATTAATAAAACCTACACCCATGTCCTCTTTATATACTAGAGGATTAGGGTTTACAAATCTCTACAAAGGACTAATAAGTAAATATTCTTTTGCAATCAAGTCCTCCATCTTTTGTAGGTTTCATCTTTGTCACTTTAAGTCCCTTTGTTTCATTCTTCTATTTACTTTGTCTCATCAAATCAAAAATCCCAACAATCTTCCCTATTTGATGATGACAAAATAAACAAAGTCGTGTCTGAACTTCCCTAGGCAAAGTAGCGAAGTTGAGATGTAAACATCTCGTGAATGAAACAAATCTTGTCTTCCTTTGTCTTCCCTTAATCCATGCTATCTCATCTCATCTCTTCCCTTTTGTTATCAACAAATAGGGATGTAAGCATAATTTTAAATGATTAAACACATCATAATATGCTTCCCCGAAATCAATGTGTTAACCATATTGTGTGTGTAAACCGGATAACCAATCTTGTGTGTATCGACCAACATCTTCCAAACCATACGAGAACCAAAAATATGTACTATCGATATCGAGTAATATAAGCGGTAGAAACAATCTATATCGGCGGTGGAATCAAAATAGTATGGCGGTGGATACGAGTATGTAGCGATGGTTTCAATAAACAGCGGTGGTTTCAATAAGCTAGCGATGGTTACAACAAGCTAGCGGTGGTTACCAATAACACTAGCAGGTGGAAGCGAGTTAACTAGCGGTGAAACCAACTTACTAGCGAGACTTGACAAGTAATAACTTTTTATTGGAAGCTCGGATCGATAATCCCTTAGGTGAAAAGTTAGATTGATATATATAGAATGTCCACAAGAAATTTCGTCACGATCCAACGGTTAACGAAAAAGTTATGATCGTTACAAAGCGGTCTTTGCAAGAGTTCACAATTTTGCGTATACTCGATTTTCTTCATTCTTTTAGCCAAGAAACCTTGTAAATCCCTAGGTAACGAGCTCCCCAAGCTCGATACCACTTGTTGATCCAGTTGAGCAAGCGATCCTTTATAAGCGGACTTAAACAATGACTTATTAAGTATCGCGAATTTAATATTTAATCTTAAGAAGAAGAGCGATAAACATTCAACACCTCAATATTATTATTAATCTGAATACTCTAACCGATATTAGGGTTTTACAACCTTGAAGTGTATCGACCTTAGATATAAAACATCGTATATCTAATCTAACCTAGGACCTCCTTTTATAGGCTAAGGAGTCCTTTACATAATCTGTCGTAACCTACAAGATAAATATCTTTTCCATATTTATCTAATAAAAATATTAAACCGACTATAAAAGACTAGCGATGGTTACAATACAAGATCCGTGGTTACACAATACTACGACCACGGTTTATCTTATTGATGGATTCATTCTTACATACGTGGTTTCATTAACTCGTCAGTGGTTCCAACACTTAGAATAATTCATGATCCAAGGAACCTAAAACCCAACATCCTTTGACTGATCGGAGGTGCATCATCAAGCCCCCGGTCGAAAGTGATGCCTATGAGCGAGGAGGCATTGCTTTCGACTTCATCCTCAAGCAAGATTAAACCATATTGCCCATATGACACATACAAAGTAGGTATTTACACTATTTAATGCGCATTAAATGATGTTTAAGCATCTCAACGATGTGCTCTCTGGAGATCCTAACAACCCTTTTGCCTCGGTTTTCTTAAGCGACATTTCAAATTTTAAATATATTTGAAATCGGATAAGATTAATCAAGGGGACACGTTAATGTGCCCATGTGCAAAGTTGAAAGAGTATTTATAGGCGTTAGGTGAAACCCTAGATCATTTTACCTTCTCCGCCCTACACGATGAATCTCCTTCGGCGAGCAAAAGGTAAAGTCAATTTTCTTCTTCTCCTTAGCTTTGATTAGTTATGGATTCCAAATTCATCATCAAATAGCAAAATGCACTCTATCATCCCAAGACTTGCACGATTTCCTTGTTCAATACCCTATACCCCAAGAGTAAAGATCATGCTCCCAAAACCAAACCAAGGTATCTTGATGCCCCAAAAATTCGTGAGGGCTTTATACACATTCGTTGCTTGATCGAACCTTAGGATACCCATTCACCCTTGATCTTAGAGTACATCACAGACTATTAAGTACACATTTCGAGTTCAATCCCTTTGGCCTTACCAAACTTACAACATACATTGTGATGTGTAAGGCTTATGGCTTTGAGCCTACACTTGAGGTGTAGAGGTTTACGAACTTATATCACGGTGGGGCTGGTGACTTTAGCAAAAGGGTAAAGGGATGTTCCCAATCTTATTCGAAGCCTTTTACAAATATAAAGGGATTGGAAGGTAGCTTCTTTTATAACCAAAACACCATCATTCCTCACGAATATCCGGCATTTCTTACGAAGCCTTGATTTGATGCCAAGCATTTTAATGACCTCTTCCATACAAAGTCAGAAGAAACCCTTTGTACGACTTCTTGCAAAGTACCTGCGATGTTCGATCCTTCCCGAGCCTATTCTATTTATGGTTGGGATTGCTCAAAGTCGGGAGGGTCTCTGCTAAACCCATGATCATGCATCGTCGAAAAGTATGTGTACTTCCACTTTCTTTAAGTAGGACCGATTAGCAGATATTTATCTCTTCTTGTTTGTTTTTTTGCAGAGATGGCTTTCAGAAACTTCATGCACCAAGACATCGATGAAGATTTGAGTTTCATGCCGATGGAGCCGGCTGAAGGGTCCTACGACGCTGGTTCGCCATCCGTTTACATCAATAACAACGATGTTGATGCTATCAAAGCCGAACTGTTTCCTCTGCCCCTCCATGAAGTGCCGGGAGGGCCCTTCTCAAGCGGTGAGAATGTGGTGATTCGGATGACCTGCGAGATGAAGAGGTGCGGATCGCGGTTCTACGGGCATTCTAGGCGGGTTGAAGAATAGGAAAGGGACTAGTGATAAAGCTCTCAAGTCCTCGACTAAGAAGAAAACTCACCTCCTACCTCTGCGTCCGGGCTGTCGAGTGAGAAGGGTGTCGAGGCGAAAGATTGTGAAGTCGGCTTTGAATTGCCGATGATTGTGAAGAGATGCATGGTATGTACTTGTTTTGAAATCTTAAAAATGCCTATTGTTACATCTAACTTTCCATTTGGTATTTCACTTGTCGCGAGCTGCACGACACCAAGGAGCTTCAGCGCTCTTGCTTGTTATCGCATCGTGGATCATGTATCCCTCCAGTGGAAGGGATTGTTGGACAATATGTCCATTGAAGGGTATGTGATCGCATGATAAAAGCGTTGCAAGGCAAGCTATGTTGGATAACCGTCGAATGTTCATGACGAGGCTGCTCCGGTGGTGATGAAGGCTAAGCGGGAGATGAATGTGATGTTGGACGGGGAGAAGCATAGGGACAAGCGGTATCTTTGAGCTCGAGGCTAAATGTGAGGAAATTGAGAAGGATTTTGACTAAAATCCACTCACTCGAGACCAAACAATTGCTTGAGTGGAGAAGGAGCTAACTACCACCGTGGTAAACGAAGCTTGATGAGGCTAAGGTTGTGAGCCTCACGGGTCAGGTTCTTTGTTTTGGAAGCTAACTATGCGGTCTAGAGTGAGAGAACCGGGCTTGGTGAGTTGGAGATCAAGATGAGGAAGAGGTTGATGGCTTGAAGATGCGCTACAAGATGCTCGAGAAGGATCGAAGGCGTAGTATCAAGGTAGTGCCTTACATTGCCATGGAGCTATATCATAGTGACGAGGTTGGAATTTGTCATGTGGAAGTTGATCAAATCGGCTATATTTCATGGGCGATGCCTAGCATTGGAGGAGGTTGACAAGGCGGCAAGCACTGTGGACCTATCCAAGATTAAATGCTATCGTCCCACATCCAAGGGTGAGTATGAAGATGCGGGGAATGCATTTTCTACTGTAGAGTACCACTTCTTACTCGAAGCCACCAATGATCTAATGGCACCCCTTGAAGATCTGCTTTCCAAGAAGCCTCGCAAGATCAAGCCTACGACGCCCACCAAGAAGACAACCTCTGCCAAGCCTACCTCAGCTCTTCCATCCCCAACTCCATCTCCTCAGAAGCAAGATTGAAGGCTGCCATGTTGAAAAGTGACAAGGATACGAACAAAAGCACAAAAGGGGATATACTAAAGAAAGATAAGAAAAAGGAAAAAAACTCACTTGATAGGAATCAAGCGAGTAGACCTAATCGAGATAGAAAACTAACTAGCTCTTTATTCCGGAGTGGTGCCAAAAACTTGATAGCGTGGAGTTAGGGTGAAATACTTCCTTTTCTCGACCAAGCTTTACAACCCTAGGAAGTGTACCTAATCGTTGCGGTGTAATATGGGTAAGCCAAGGGGTTGATCATTCTCTAGGGAATAGAGATGCTAGTAGAGATGTATGGCGAGAAGGTGAGATTGAGGGTGATTTTTTAAGCTTTTTATATTTTTATAAAATAAGCAAATATCTCGGGGTATAAGAGTGGGGGTGGTACTTCTATCAATTTTAACTTACTAATAATTAAAACTAAAACTAATTAACTAATGAAAAGGAAAAGATAAGCTATGTATTGTATGGTGTGTTCTTATGATGATTAAAAGTGTTTACTTAGATGTTCATACTCCTAGTTATCTCATATTGGCGGTTGAATTATCACATCCTCATCTTAATTGGTGCGTTGTATTCCGTGTGTGTTCATAGGGGTGTGCCTAATTCCCTAGTTCTATGAATTGTAACTCTCCTCTAGACTATCCGGTATCATCAAGTCTTGTAGTATCTCCTCGAATATTCTATTATCCTAAAGCTACAACTCACGCAATAAGCACAACGATGGATCAAGTGCACTCTCAAGATTTGTTCTATTTAGGACGTTCAAGCTCACAATGAGTATGTTTTTAGTAGCGTTATTGTTGGTTTTGTGTATGATAATCGGCTTTATTTACTCATAATTGTTGCAAAAGTGCAAAAGAAGCGTATTTGTTTGTGAATGTAGCCAGGTATCGTAAAGGGTGAAGAAATGAAGATTTCATGTATATTTGGATAATTCCTGAGGAAGAAAGTCAAGTGAGGAAGCTCTTGGACTCAATGATTAGGAAGCGCAATGATTTCTAAGTGTCTACAACAAATAAAGATCAAGTTTCGTCTTGGAAATCAGCATCGAAAGCAAAGAAAACGGCACGAATCAAGAAAAGTCAACCAAAGTCAAGATCGGGTGTACGAGAGACTCCCAGCCGATAGGTGAACCCTATGACGGATCGGTGCGTCGTCAACCGATCCGACTACAAACCCTAGAGTTACACTTTTGGTCATTTATTGTTGCCTTAACTTCTATTAATCATGTGAGGTAGATCATTTCGATTAATAACTTGCTTGGGGCGTTTTAGCACGATAGTTAAGGGTTATTAGCTATAAAATGAACCTAGACTTAGTAGTCTAGTGTGACACAACCAAAAGAGTAATAGTTTACACCAAAGCTATTACCAACCCTTATTATTCATCCCAAAGTCTAGTATCTGCTGTAAAGCGTCCGGGAGGGTAGTGAGACAAATTCTCATCGGTTGTGTAATCATTTGGAGTTATGCGGTTAGGCTAAGGCGACTTGAGGCGTGTGGTTGCTATATTCCACAATTTCTAATTCTTGTAATTCAAAGCTTAGGTATTCTATTGAACTTGTCATGAATTTCTATTCTATTGAATTATTTGAATTACCTTGTTACTACTTGTGTTATGTTATGATTGTCATGGAGTAATTCTTGAATATACTTGTGTGTAAGGATGTAGGAAATTGTAGGAGTGTTCTTATATGTGATGCATGTAAATGATCTTGTTTAAATGAGTTTGTTGGAAAAGCGCTAGTCTTGTTAGATTTGTCGGTAAAACATGTTTAAGAAAAAGGACCGAAAGGATTTATCTTATGTTTTATTCCAAAAGTTAAGTGACAAACTAGTATGGGGATATGGTGATTGACACTCACCATGTTTACTTATTGAAACAAGACTAGAAAAATTTTCATCACGAAGAATTGAAAGATTCGTAGGAACAAGTTTAATGAGAACCTTTTACAAACAAATGGATTTTCTAAAGAATAATCATTAGGATAAGGACCGAAAGGATTACCTATATGTTTTGTTCTTAAATGATTTTACAAAACATAAACCATGGTTTGAAAATCATTTGCTTATGATTTGTGCATTGCATCAAGAGTTTACACAAGCCTTCATGAACACTCTCTATGATTGCCTATAGATTTCACACAAGTATATGTTTCTTAATATTGATTTTCACTAAACCACAACTTTGAGGAAGCCTTGACAAGCTTTCTTGTTTGAATATTTTAACAAATTAAAATGAAATCTCTTGGGACGATCTCGACTAACCCACCTTTGCTATATGAACAGTATATTTGCTCGTATGTGTTTATAGTAATTGTCGGATAAATCGTGTTTATAAATTTTAAAACTTGCATCACGAGGCACATCAAGTTTTAGGCGCTCTTCTTAGGGATTTGAGTGTTTTTATTTGTTTTGTTTACGTAAAATTCGTAATATTAGAGTTTGGTTTCAATTGAAATGTATAAAAAAAAAAAAAAAAAAAAAAAAAAATATTGGTTTTGGACCTACCGATTTGGTGCTTGAGCAACCGATCCGGTTGGTCGTCTCGATAAAATATGTTTTTTTTCTAGTTTCTAGTTTATTTATTGTTTTGTGTTTTAGTTTATAGCTTGTTTCTTGTCATTTCGATTTATTTAGGCTAGTTTAGAAGATTGCTTATGATTGTTTTTGTCATTTTAGATTTTTGGTTATATGTCATTTTAGTTTTATTTAATTTTCTAATTAATATTGTGTTGATTAGAGTAATTGTCTAGTTAATTTTCAATTTTAGATGTTTAGTTAGTTTTAATGATTAGTTAATTTAATCTAGTTAATGTAGTTTATGCTTAATTAGTATAATTAATGATTTTAATTAGTAGGATAATGAGTAGACACACTTATTAGAGTTAAATTTTAATTAATTGTCTTTAACTAGTTTTAATAAATAATTTTAAATTAAAAAATGGAATTCACTCCGGTAGTTCGATTGAGCCCGTGCTTCGGATCGGTGGGCAAGTTTGGGTTTGAGACATACCACTAACCGAATCGGTTGGAGGCCGACCGATCCGGTTGGAGCTTTCGATAACAATTTTCTAGTTTCTTAATTTCAAGTTTTAGCTTTTGTTTTAGTCTTAATAAGTGTCTTTACTTGTTTAGAATGTGTTTCTATAGTTTGTTTTATTTTAACTAACTCTAACGCTAATAATTTGGATGATTGTTTTGGTTTTGTTTTGTTTTGTTAGATAAGTTTGTTATGGATAGTTTGAGTGGTATTTAGGTATCTCGCAACTTGGATGAATTGTTTAAGGTTATCGGTAACTCATTGGAGAAGATTGGGAATATCTTAGAATAAAGTAAGAAAGAGTTGGCTATTGATTCGGAATGTTTGGAAGAAGTTGAAGAAAACAAGGTTCAAGTTCCTAAAAGAATAGGGTCGTGATTTTCACATGCACATCTCACGAGTGCGATTCACCATTATGAGGTTTGGGACACCGTGTAGTGTTGAAGGGTGAGTGCATGGGATGCTCAATTGAACATGGCTTATGGGGACAACTATATTGTGGACAAGGTACTTGACAAAATTGTCCACGTTCGTTTGGACTATGAAGCTTATGGGAGGAAAATTGTTAAGAATCTTGGATCAATATCCATGGTCATATCTTTGAGGCCGATTTTGTAGTTTTGGAAGAAGGAACACGGATGAACGGACGTATGCTTTGGACGTGATTTCCTTGTGACAACTAAATGTCAATTGGATTTTGCTCTAGGTGAGATGAGAATCAACATGACCGATTTGGAGGAAGAGAAGGAAGTGAATGAAATGCTCAGCGGAATTGTGTGCAAACTTGGAGAAGGAGAATGCGGAGATTGTGAAAATGGGAAAGGCTAGTAGGAAGAAGACCTCATCAAATAAACTAACTCCACCACCTCTACCACCAACAAGACCCATGATTACACACCATCACCACCAAATTCACCAAACACCTTCAAGCCCTTAACTCGAGAGCAAAAGAAGCCATCCTAGCAAACCTAGAACAAAAATTCCTTGAGCTTAATGAAAAGAAACCGTGATCAAGTGTTACAAGATTATGTTGTTTACCGCAAAAAGCTAGATCACGGTTATATTGGCTAAAACACGGTTGGAAGATAAGGATCTTCGGATGAAGATAGGGATAGGATCTTATTTGGGTTATGCGGCGGAAAGAGAGTGACCGGGTAACCGTTTGCCTATAAAAGTTAAGGACCACTCCGGTTTATGCTTTGGCGAATACGAGATCAAGTGTCAACGTTATGCCTTATCCACTATTCAAGACTTTGGGACAAAGCAAACCTCAACCAAATCATTCTAAGCTAACCATGGCGGACAAATCTCAAGCTAAGGCTATGGGGAAGTGAAAAATGTGAGGGTACAAATTGGCTACCAACCTTATTTGGCTGATTTCCTAGTCTTGGATATACCGGTTGATAAAAGTCTACCTCTCTTACTTGGAAGACCTTTCCTACGCACATGTGGAGCGATAGTAGATATGGGGAGGAGGACTATGACAATTGATGATGGGATTTCAAAGCAAACTTATTATCCCAAGCCTAGGGGTAAAGTGTTAGAATTTATGGAGGATTTGGAACTCTTTGATGGAGAAGATGATTTGACTTGCTTCGAAGTTGGGCGTGATGCCCAGGAAATCCTATGTATGGGCCGCTTGCCCTCCATATTTTGATCTCGATGATGAAATGGAGCGTGCACTTGCTATGGAAGCCTTCACAACCCATTTAAGAACATCCTTGTGTACAAAAGCTCACGGTTTCTTAGGATCTCTACCGTACAATTGAAAAATTTGGAATGGGGACCCGAAGGAGCAGTGTATCTGAAAGAGAAGAGGAGATGGGGAATGGCATGTCAAATTCGATATACTATGCCCTAGTGGAAGGAGATTTGTTAGAAAGTTCAAGACTCATGAGACATATCGTGAGTTGACCGGAAAATTCAAAGCGAGGATATTTTGAGGCATGAATATTTTGAGGGGTGATAAGGAGAAGAACATCGCAACAATAATAACAAGCATTTGTTTGCTTGATTTTCATCTTTGATGAAATTTTATTTTATTCACTTAGGGATTTTGATTTCATTTGGTTTTTATTTTCTTATTATTATGGTTTGAAGTTATTATAATCAATTCCTTTTGAGTTTTAGTTTAATTTTTATGATGATAAGTATGATGATTTAGTTTTTGAGTTAGATGTTGTTGAAATTTGCAAATGGTTTGATGAATGTTGTGTGCATCTTTAATCGGATTTTTGAGTAAATAATTTTTGCTTGGAAGGTAAAATGCCCAAGTAAAGTTAAAAAGGTAAAATTCTGTAAAAATGCAAACCGAAGCGATTGTGTCCATGGTGAATCGGTTGGATGCAAGTACAAGTACCAAAAATTCATTTTCTAGAAAAACACACACACTAATCCTCCATACGGGTTTCATCACACCCCAATTACTTGTTTTGCGGTGGAATGGAATACCTTGGGGATGACCGCATAGCATCAAAGTCACGAGTTATATCGAGCGACCTAAAGTGTCGTTTGGAAAACACATCGTTTGATTTATTAAAACAATCGAGTTTACAAAGTATAGGTCCCAAATGAAAATCAACTTGCGGAAATAAGTTTGATACAATCCGAGCGATGTTTTAAAGTGTATAAAACCCAAGTGTGACGCCATCGTCTCCGCGACTCTATGAAATGTCCATATGCATGCCATGAAGTGAATGCCTTAGATACGAGATAAAACATGCTAAAAGTGTCAACACAAAGGTTGGTGAGTTCATAGAGTTTGGTTAACAAGTAAAGCTTTTAAAGAGTGTTAATGCAACAAAGGCAAAGTTTTTGGTTATATAGAATAGTTTGCAAAGCAAAGGCATCATAAATCCACTCGGTTCAAGTCCGCCCATACAAAACTTGCAACTGTGTGTTTACAACCCATCGCTAAAAATAGTATTGTCAATCTTGTTTGTAAGCGGGACATAGTGCATACGATATATACATAAACTTAATGCAAAGAATCACGATAATGAACCTCACGACGAAGTCTAACTTGTTTGTTGTTATTACCTTGAATAACTTGAATAACAGATTATATTCACCCAAAGTCTCGTCTATCAAGGACACAAGGGTGGGGGCGTCAGCCCGATAGTACTATCAATACCTCTCTGCCGGCTCCCGCAGGAGTTAACCAGTTGCTAAAGTTTGTATGTTGATGCATAATTGAATACTTGTTTAGCACATTAAGGCACATATCGCAATAAACACACAATGTCCAAAGTGTATAAGTAGTATAGTGTAACACAATTGTATAAATGGTTTGAGTATTCGCAAGAGTGAAACAAGTATAACCCATTCAAGTATAAAAGCATAATCAAGTCTAAAGTATAGGTAAAGTTGTTTGACAAAAGTTTAAGCGTTTGGATAAATAAGCATATATCTAGCCCCAAATAGTTTGTAGAATTTAAGCGAGTAAAAGCGGGTATGAACTCACGATGGTATGTCAAAGTTTAAAGTACTTGTGATAGTGAATGAAAATAGTTTAAGCATGTATCTCCCAAAAGTAGTATAAAACAATTGAAAGTGGGGCTATGAAAAGTCACGATATATGTAAAGTTTAGTATATTGTGATAGTAAAAACAAGTAGTTGAGCATGTATCTCCCCAAAGAGTTTATAAGACAAATAAGTAATAGAAAGTGGGACTACGAACTCACCGGTGTGATGGATATGCTAACAAAATGAAGTGCTTGAAAGTGAGACTCGGAAACTATCCATGACCTAAAATGAATGTTATGACTTGAGTTATGATATGTTGTCGTGAATGCATGATTTTGAAAACGTATCACCCAATATGCTACATGAAAACTAGTTATATAAAAATATTGTTACTTGAATGTGTGACGGTTTCATGTCGAAAATAAATACTTTTGAGTTAATGGTGAAAATGTAGTTAAAACTACGTAACGGTTTTTGTAATAGAAAAATCGGTTTACATCGGACTTAACGTAATGTATACTTAGGAAAACTAACTCGTTTTTAACGTCCATTTCCCCCGAAACGTCCGTTTAGGCCCTCAAAACCTAGATTAAAATCGACAGCTTACTAAAGCGTGAATAGTGTTTTCACACGTTTTTTGACTCAAAGTTCGGTTAACCATAAATCACTCGTTTTAAGTCCGTTTTCAAGTTCTTTATATCCACGAAGGTATTGAAGAGTACTAATATATTTTTAAACTTGGAGACTTCACAGAAATTTTAAGGCCACTGTTTGGGTCAGTTAAAATTCGGACTGCATGAATATTTTCCGGAAAATTATAGTTTTTAAATCGTAACTTGGAAACCACGTATATTTTTCGTTATAACTCCGCTTTTAGTCCGTTCAAAAGGCCACGTTCATAACTAAAATCTATTTTCTAAAACTTTAATAAAACTTATAGAAATGACTAACTTTTCGGAAAATTATAAATTCGACGGTAGCTTCGCGCCTATTTTAAAATTACCATTTTCTACTTGCTCAACCACAACTTCACCACAAAATCCCTTAATCTACTCATCACCAATCCTACTAGTAAAACAACTTCCTTTGATCATAACCAAAATAAATATTCATTATAAGGCTAAAATATATATACAAACTTAAATAAACATGTATAAAGTTTATGTAATCATTTCCTCCAAAATCACAACTAGACTTTGATGATCCATTTTCAAACTTAACATTTTATAAACTTCTAACTAGTACATACTTGTTATAAAGATTAATAGGACACATATGGGTGATAACATTTGATAAACATGAATAAAAACTACAACTTGAGCAAATATGATGATATGGACTTCATGAAATGTATGAAAATATATATGAAAAGTAAGAGATGAAGTTTTATGCTTACAAGAGTGTATGATAAAGATGGTGATGTTTGGATGTGATAAAAGCAAGATGAGCACCGAACCCAATTAAACCCACAATCTACTAATCAAAACACACCCGATAACTAGGACACTACTTGGAAACTTGAAGGTTTTCTTCCTTGTCCTATGGCTGCGAAATTTGAGAGAGAAGAAGAAGAACTTTTGATCTAGTTTATGCATTATTGAAAGAATGAGGTGCAAAGTCTTGATATATAATTGACTTGAGATAATGTGTAGATATTATGTACAAAGTTTTGGGTAACTAACCCATGTGGTAGACATGTATAAAAGAAAGAAAAGAAAATGTAGCATTTGCTAAATATAATATAATGTATAAGTAGTTTAGTAATGTATAGTTATTTGAGGATAAGTAGTAGCTTGTAGTATTGTTAAATAAGATTAGTAAGTTGTATACACATTTGAATATTTAAGGTAGCGTTAGATAAAAATAATTTTCACGTGTCAAGATAAAATATATTGTAGTCATAAAAGTTATAAAAATACATTTCTTGAAAGAGTAGAGTGAATAAATATTTATTGGGTCGAATTTAAGAAAGCGTCGTAATTTATATAAATATAACAATTTATATCTGAAATAGATTTAAAACACTGGGTAAACTAATAATAACATTTTAAAATCTTAATATGAGTATTAAAATATATTGGAATAATTTTTGGAATTATCGGTCAAATGTTCAAAATAATGTTTACGCGATAACGTTTGTTTAATAAGAAAATAACGTTTAATGAAAATGCAAAACCATGTACGAATCGTTATGAAATCTTGAATGTGAAATATGAGAAATGACCGGAAATTGCGGTGTGACATTCTTCCCATGTCAGTGGAATCACGTCCCGTGATTCGATTAATGATACTATGGTTCAAAAGCGACAAGGGTTCTAAAAGTTTATGCTCATGTATGGTCTATATGATTATGTCAATGCTCATGCATATGAGTTACCCGCCCAACAAGATGCGTTCCGTGCTATCGTGAGAAGTTCCCATCCTAAATACATGCTTTCTTATGATTAGGCTCGATAAGACAAGCTTTCCCATTCTCAAGCAAAATTCTTAAAGACTTTTTGGTAACCGATTTTTACTTAATCCCACAACTCATCAAACAAGAGCGTCATACGATTAGGCTAAATCGGTTTAGTAACGACTTGTTTCTAGCTCGATCTTTGCAACTCATCAAACAAGAAGCGTCGCTCGGATCAAGCTGAAACAAGTGGTTTGAAGAAAATCTTTTAAAATTTGGCTTGATTATTGAATTGCTTACACATATGAGACTACTACTCCCTTCATTGCATGATTCTTCTGAATTAGACATAGGTGATCGGGCTATGTATAATTTAGGAGTAACTATGCAATGCTTGGACTAATCGACTCATATGATGTTTGGTGTTGAGTCATAAGTCCGCATGTATGAAGAACGTGCACTAATAATGATATGATGAGATGCTATGATGATGTGGTTATAGTCTAGGTCAATGATGCAACCTAGTTCTCTATAATCAAGCTCGATACCAATCTGTCACACCCCAATTACTTGTTTTGCGTAGAATGGAATACCTTGGGGATGGTATCATAGCATCAAAGTCACAGTTATATCGAGCGACCTAAAGTGTCGTTTGGAAAACACATCGTTTGATTTATTAAAACAATCGAGTTTACAAAGTATAGGTCCCAAATGAAAATCAACTTGTGCGGAAATAAGTTTGATACAATCCGAGCGATGTTTTTAAAGTGTATAAAACCCAGTGTGACGTGGGTCTCCGCGACTCTATGAAATGTCCATATGCATGCCATGAAGTGAATGCCTTAGATACACGAGATAAAACATGCTAAAAAGTGTCAACACAAAGGTTGGTGAGTTCATAGAGTTTGGTTAACAAGTAAAGCTTTTAAAGAGTGTTAATGCAACAAAGGCAAAGTTTTTGGTTATATAGAATAGTTTGCAAAGCAAAGGCATAAATAAATCCACTCGGTTCAAGTCGCCCATACAAAACTTGCAACTGTGTGTTTACAACCTTTGCTAAAAATAGTATTGTCAATCTTGTTTGTAAGCGGGACATAGGTATCTGATATATACATAAACTTAATGCAAAGAATCATGACCAATCGAACCTCACGTGAAGTCTAACTTGTTTGTTGTTATTACCTTGAATAACTTGAATAATGATTATATTCACCCAAGGTCTCGTCTATCAAGGACACAAGGGTGGGCGTCGACCGATAGTACTATCAATACCTCTCTGCCGGCTCCATGAGTTAACCATTGCTAAAGTTTGTATGTTGATGCATAATTGAATACTTGTTTAGCACATTAAGGCACATATCTAATAAACACACAATGTCCAAAGTGTATAAGTAGTATAGTGTAACACAATTGTATAAATGGTTTGAGTATTAGCAAGAGTGAAACAAGTATAACCCATTCAAGTATAAAGCAATCAAGTCTAAAGTATAGGTAAAGTTGTTTGACAAAAGTTTAAGCGTTTGGATAAATAAGCATATATCTACGCCCAAATAGTTTGTAGAATTTAAAGCGAGTAAAGCGGGTATGAACTCACGATAGTATGTCAAAGTTTAAAGTACTTGTGATAGTGAATGAAAATAGTTTAAGCATGTATCTCCCCCAAAAGTAGTATAAAAACAATTGAAAGTGGGGCTATGAAAAGTCACAGTAATATGTAAAAGTTTAGTATATTGTGATAGTAAAAACAAGTAGTTGAGCATGTATCTCCCCCAAAGAGTTTATAAGACAAATAAGTAATAGAAAGTGGGGCTACGAACTCACCTGGTGTGATGGATATGCTAACAAAATGAAGTGCACGAAAGTGAGACTCGGAAACTATCCATGACCTAAAATGAATGTTATGACTTGAGTTATGATATGTTGTCGTGAATGCATGATTTTGAAACGTATCACCCAATATGCTACATGAAAACTAGTTATATAAAAATATTGTTACTTGAATGTGGCGGTTTCATGTCGAAAATAAATACTTTTGAGTTAATGGTGAAAATGTAGTTAAAACTACGTAACGGTTTTGTAATAGAAAATCGGTTTATCGGACTTAACGTAATGTATACTTAGGAAAACTAACTCGTTTTAACGTCCATTTCCCAAGCGTCCGTTTAGGCCCTCAAAACCTAGATTAAAATCGACAGCTTACTAAAGCTGTGAATAGTGTTTTCAAACGCGTTTTTTGACTCAAAGTTCGGTTAACCATAAATCACTCGTTTTAAGTCCGTTTTCAAGTTCTTTATATCCACGCCGAAGGTATTGAAGAGTACTAATATATTTTTAAACTTGGAGACTTCACAGAAATTTTAAGGCCACTGTTTGGGTCAGTTAAAATTCGGACTGCATGAATATTTTCCGGAAAATTATAGTTTTTAAATCGTAACTTGGAAACCACGTATATTTTTCGTTATAACTCCGCTTTAGTCCGTTCAAAAGGCCACGTTCATAACTAAAAATCTATTTTCTAAAACTTTAATAAAACTTATAGAAATGACTAACTTTTCGGAAAAATTATAAATTTCTGATGCTGGCTTCGCGCCTATTTTAAAATTACCATTTTCTACTTGCTCAACCACAACTTCACCACAAAATCCCTTAATCTACTCATCACCAATCCTACTAGTAAAACAACTTCCTTTGATCATAACCAAAATAAATATTCATTATAAGGCTAAAATATATATACAAACTTAAATAAACATGTATAAAGTTTATGTAATCATTTCCTCCAAAATCACAACTAGACTTTGATGATCCATTTTCAAACTTAACATTTTTATAAACTTCTAACTAGTACATACTTGTTATAAAGATTAATAGGACACATATGGGTGATAACATTTGATAAACATGAATAAAAACTACAACTTGAGCAAATATGATGATATGGACTTCATGAAATGTATGAAAAATATATATGAAAAAGTAAGAGATGAAGTTTTATGCTTACAAGAGTGTATGATAAAGATGGTGATGTTTGGATGTGATAAAAGCAAGATGAGCACGAACCCGAATTAAACCCACAATCTACTAATCAAAACACACCCGATAACTAGGACACTACTTGGAAACTTGAAGGTTTTCTTCCTTGTCCTATGGTGCGAAATTTGAGAGAGGAAGAAGAAGAACTTTTTGATCTAGTTTTTGCATTATTGAAAGAATGAGGTGCAAAAGTCTTGATATATAATTGACTTGAGATAATGTGTAGATATTATGTACAAAGTTTTGGGTAACTAACCCATGTGGGTAGACATGTATAAAAGAAAGAAAAGAAAATGTAGCATTTGCTAAATATAATATAATGTATAAGTAGTTTAGTAATGTATAGTTATTTGAGGATAAGTAGTAGCTTGTAGTATTGTTAAATAAGATTAGTAAGTTGTATACACATTTGAATATTTAAGGTAGCGTTAGATAAAAATAATTTTCACGTGTCAAGATAAAATATATTGTAGTCATAAAAGTTATAAAAATACATTTCTTGAAAGAGTAGAGTGAATAAATATTTATTGGGTGAATTTAAGAAAGCGTCGTAATTTATATAAATATAACAATTTATATACGAAATAGATTTAAAACACTGGGTAAACTAATAATAACATTTTAAAATCTTAATATGAGTATTAAAATATATTGGAATAATTTTTGGAATTATCGGGTCAAATGTTCAAAAATAATGTTTACGCGATAACGTTTGTTTAATAAGAAAATAACGTTTAATGAAAATGCAAAACCATGTACGAATCGTTATGAAATCTTTGAATGTGAAATATGAAATGATGGGAAATTGCAATTGTGGACAGATTTCACAAAATTCGACCACTAAGAAGTTGTTTGAAGGTTGTAAGAGTTTTAGAAGATCATCATGGCACCTAAACAAGTAAGCATATGCAATCAATTAGCTTAGTTATGGTTTAATTTTAGTATTTGATTCGAATTGCAAATTAGGTCACCAATTTGGGGTTTTGATGGGATTCAAATTAAGTTGTAATCTTTTAGAATTAATTGTGTAATTTATATAGGAATGTGTTAGGTCACTAAGTTTACAACACAAGCACAATATAAAGAGATAGAGGAGAAGAGGCCGGTTGAACAACTACACACACACACACGCGCGAATGAGTAAAGAAAGGTTAAGCGTAGAGGTGAGTGAAAGAGTAAATTGAACAACCAACCCTCAAGTGAGGGTTATTACAAGGTATTTATAGGAAGGGGAGCTAGGGCAACACTCCTACTCCCTTCCTTTCCTTAATGGACATGGGCCTAGCTCATGGGCCTTCTACATAAGCTTAAGGCTAATAACAAACATAAAGGCCATAATTAAGCTAACTATTACATATGAATCACTAACACTTGATTAAGATTTAGGAGTGATTCAACAATCTCCCCAAGTGTTGGTGATGAAGAATATAAGCGGTGAAGGCGTTGATGTAATAGTAGCTTTGGCGTCTTCGACATTCTTCTTTCTTGTGAGAAGAATTTCCTTGATTCAAACAATCTCCCGGTGTAGAGAAATTGTCTTCTTTGAGCAGATTACGCTTTGACATCATAATTATCTTTGTTATTTGATCATTGTTCTTTGTGATGGTAGTGATAGTATGTTGTTGTTGATCGCATCAAGTCGCCTCGGGTATGCTTCGTTGCTCAGGTGTCTCCGTCATTCTTCAACATGCTCATACGCTCTTTGACGTTGGATTTGATCTTGATGAAGTTCTTTAAGTCTTTAACTTTTAGATTCTTTGATTTGACGAAGAATCATTCGACTTTTGTGTTGCTTTAAGATAGAACTTCCATTAGTGATGATGTTGGCGTGAGCATGAGATGAATCACGCGATCATTCCGCTCCAGCTTCCATAAGAAGAAAACATTAAAGCGGTTAGTAATAAGCGGATTCCGGCACTTACAAGTTTGAACTTTGAGAGTGTTAACGACATAGTGTGAAAACACAACTAATTCTCACAAAGGCCGTTCTGAGCTGAGTCCCACAATGAGATAACACGATGTGCGAAGTACATCTGATTCAGATAGTCGAGGTACACGAAGCATCACCTGACGATCGTAGACCGTTTGAGACACACTAAGCGTAATCCACGGGATTTACGAAGTGACCGCCGCCGGTCGGTTGATGTTGACCACTGGCGGAGTTTCCATTCAATCACCGAGGATCATAGATGTGAACCTCTCATAAATGTTCTCGACAGTTGCTAAGATGCATGAAGGACTCGATAACGTACCACGATGTTCTTATTGTTGAACATCAAGTGATAAAATGTCAAGTGCACTTAAGAGATCTTTTGATGAATCTCGTGGCTCTAGACTCAATAGTGCGTTTTGGTTTCTGGCGGAGACTAGGGAGAGGTGTCCTTCTTCAATATCGGCAATCTAAGAAAGTCGATAGATTATGTAGGGTTCCTGTGAGAATGAAACAAGCACGTTGAGAGAAACTTGAGTGACTAAGAAGGTTTAGTGCATGCGTCCTTTGGGTCCATGGCGACTTTTAATCTTCAATACCGGTGTCATCAAGTGACAACCGTAGCATATGAATTGAACCCGTTATACGCCTAAGTTGAATAACTGGAGGGCTATTTCTTTTCACCTTTTCTTTGCATTTCTTTTGATTCTTCAACTCCTTCTTTCTCCGATTCTCATTTTCTCCTTTTTACGATCATACCTAAGGACTTCTAAATTCTAACTATTTGTGGTGTCCTTGGGTAGATCCGTCCGACTTTAGCGGATCATAGACGTTATTCTAACCTATGTTGCCATAAAACCATTTTCATGAAAATCTCTCAAAGTGTTTGTGAATGAAAAACATTTTAGTACCATGTCATATCCCATCGGTGGAGGGATGTAAAGTTGCTGAAGTATGTGGATAACGATGCAAAGCAGCTATGTGGATAACGTTGATAGGCTGTGATGAATGTGAGGAGGAAGTGGGAAGAGACAGCGAGATGAGGTATGTGATGAGAAAGAATTTGACCTAAATCTAATTGAATGAAGAATTCCACGTGGAAACTCATATGTCTTGATGAGCTAAGTACGGCAGTTCTTTTGAAGCTAACTATGCTGTCGAGAGGAGAACCGGCTTGGTTGGAGTCAGTGAAGAGTGAGGGTGATGCTCGAGGACAAGTACGTAGATCAGAGGTACGATGACTCATGGAGATCATAGTGAGAGGAAAATGGAAGTTGATTAATCGCATGATGTTCATGGAGGAGCGCAGGAGGTTGACAAGGAAGTGGCCTATGCAGACATAATTGTATGGATCGGGAAGTTTGAAGTAGACTCGGACAGCTCATATGCCTAAGCACTGGTCGTCAAGGCAAGCCTGGACGCTTACAACCATCCAGTACCTACAAGCATCCGCCAAGCCATCTGTCATTCATCCAACCCACTTCTGAAAGTGAAGCCATGTGAAAAGTGACAAGGATACACAAACACAAATGAAAGGTGTTATTAGAGAAAATAAAATAATGATTGTTGTTTTTAGTTTTGAGTTGTACCCTTTTCTCCAGAAATCCCAAGTATGGAAATCAAGTGGTTAGTTTGTTAGAAGATTGTATTTGTCTTTATGCTGTTTGTTAATTTTGCGCAATTCTCAAACATGCTACAATATGCCATTTAGACGATGTCCTATAAATTTTAGCAGAACTTTTAAGTTTGGAGTTATTCCATTGCGGATTATAAGAGTGCTAGGTATCATAACAAGCCTCAACCTCATCATCACGCCCACCGCACCACATCAAGATCTCATTTTCCCACAACTAACCACAACATCTCCTCACCATATAACAAACCTCAACGTTTATTCGTACCCACCACTAACACTTTATTTTTTTATTCAATTTTCTTCCAAATAAAACTAAATAAATTCATTTCATTCAAATTAAAAATACATACACAACTTAATAAAAACGTACTAAACATAAAAAAAAGATACGAAAAAAAAAACATACGCAAGAAATACATGAAATTATAACGAAACTAATTATCCGGATTATGTTGTTGAAATTGTGCCCATTGAACTTGTTGCCAAACATGGTCGATGAGACATCGTTGAAGCTTAGCGTGTGCTTTTATCATGTAGTTCTTTGGCTTTTTTCTTTGCACCGGCAACGTTCAATCCATGTCTCGTAAATTTGGTGTTGGAGAAATATACGTTTCAGAATATCTCGATATCGCAAAATTTTCATCTTTCAAAATCATGTTATGCAATATGATGCACGCGTATATGATTCTCCGTAATTTGCCAACAAGAAATTGCCGTCACCGGTTGGGCAATGATATGCCAACGTCCCCGGAGGACACCAAAAGCTCTTTCGATGTCTTTTCGAGCACTTTCTTGTTTCGCTTTGAATGCGGCATTTTTGGATTAGTTGCAATCAGTAAATGACTTGACGAAGATGCCCACTCCGGTAGATTCCGCTACCAGATAATACCCCTTGCTTAAATTTACACCCATAAACTTGAAACTCAACCTCGGGCGATGTCATCAAGCAAGTCGTCGAATAACGGAGAATTATTTAAAACCGTTAGATCGTTATTCACCCGCTACCCCAAAAAAAGCATGCCAAATCCACAAATCGTATGAAACAACGATTTCAAGCATTATAGTGGGATATTTTTATCACCTCTATGAAATTGGCCTTGCCATTCTTTAGATGGCCGTTCTCCATTCCCGGTATACAATCGATGCTGCCCCAACATTCCCTAAGCCCATGAGCAAGTGTTATGTGCATAGTATAAGTTACGAATGTCATCCTCATCGGTTTTCTTAAAAACTCCTTAATAAATAGTTGGATTATGCACATAAGAAAAAAATCTAGGCAATCGCGTACGAGTGTTCACCTATTTGTAAATACTCATCTAATGCATCACCGATATCCCGTAAGCCAATTGGCGCAGGCGCATGTGCATTTCATAAGCACACTAAACTCATTACACCCCTAGCATCGGGTCGCATTCTAAAGAAATCGAAATGACTAGGAAGAGGATCATGAGTTTGAATATATGTTTCAATACCTTGCACTATTTGTAGAAATAGACGATTACTCATATGAAATCGACGCGTCTAAATTGAGCGTCCGAATATTTTGGGTTGTCGCCAAAATAGTCGCTAAACAAGACGTGCTTCAAGAACTTCACGCTCACGAGGGACATATTGACGACGCTGAAGGACCGGTGCTTGTTCTCGCAACGTTTGCTCCGCCCGAACTCTTGAATAAACATTTCTAAGTCCGTTAACTTCAATATCACTATCGCGGAATAAGATGATTGACTATCGTAATTCATGTTTTGACAAGCTTGATTGGATATGTTTTGATTGAATATGAAAAACTTGTATGAAATGTTATGTATTTATAGAGTGGGTGGTAGGTTTTTAAAAAAAAAAAAAAAAAACGCTTTTAAACGTTAGGCAAGCAGTATGAAATATTTAATCAATGCTTGTGTCAAGAGTTTCCTTCGTCGTCCGACGATTTTCGCTCACGGCGAGCCACGACGGCGACGCCCGGTATGTGAGCCACGGCGAGACGCCATCGCGTCACTGGCAAGCCACGGCGCCCCACACCTTCCACTCTTAGAACACCAAAGCAATGTCATTACAATAAAATATACAATTGATGACACATAACGGGTTACATACAAGCATAAATAGTAAGATGAATTATAATAGCCATTGTGGTCATAGAGAAATAATAATGTAAAAAGACGACTTAATAAAAAGTGTATAAAGACTTTGATTAAAAAAAAAAGTCCATTAGATCTACAAGAGGTGAGATCCTCTAAAAATCTAAGGAGTAAATCGTAGCCCTTGATTTCATTTTAATCCAAAGGCAAAAGTTCAATATAGATCACAAATTTACCATAGATCCAATCAACTAATAATAGCCATTCATTTTTTTATTAAAATAAACTTTCACTTTTTAAAAAAAAAATTAAATATCTCGCAAACCGTTAATTGTTATGCGATAAAAATCATCTATCACGACGAAATTAAATTATCTTTATATAAATGCACTTTATATATATTTTAACGATTTTTTTCAAAATTAGTCGAGGAAAAATCATATATGATTTGTGAAAATCATATATGATTTGTGAAAATCATATATGATTCGATTTTTAAAAATCATATATGATTTTTGAAAATCATATATGATTTTAAAATCATATATGATTTTTCTGGACGGAATTTTTGAAAAAAAATGTTTGTCGAAAATATAGAAAAGTGCATATTGATAGAAAGATAATTTAATTCTCGTCGCGATGGTGTATTTTTTATAGTTTGAAGATTTACGTTTGCAAGATATGTTGTTTTAAAAAAAAATGTGAAAAATGGTTTTTTTATTAACTTTGATAAAAAAATAAATGACTAAGATTGATTTATTGGATATATGGTAAATATGAGATCTATGTTGATCTCAACTCTTTAGTCCAATGGCTAACATCAAGACACCCAATCACATATCAAGGGCAGATTTGTCCATATAAAAATTAAAATATCTAATTTACTTTCATTTTAACAAAATAAATAAATTAATAAAATAGGATTCTCACTTCTCTCTTAACAAAAACACACAAACGACTCAGACGCACACACCACCGTAAACCACCGTCATCATTGATTTGTTTGCTCAGCTCATCCGCCATTGTTAAAATGATTGAAAAATCGAGTTAATGGAACAAAACCTAAAGAAAGAGAAGTTATTGAACCGAAGATGATGAACCAGAAATTACAGATAAAAATTGCATACATAATCACGTGTGATTCTATTATAAAAAATGTAAATCACGTATGATTTACACTTTAATGTTATAAACTTAATCACATATGATTTTATTTTGATCTAGAAAGGAGTTAATCATATGTGATTTTGTTTTTGTTGTGCTTTGTTATGAAAAAGTGTATATCACGTGTGATGAACTAGAAATTACAGATAAAATCACATGCGACTCCGTTTTTGTTTTGTTATGTTAAGAAAAAATGTAAATCATGTATGATTTCTCTATATTGTTATAAACTTAATCACATGTGATTCTATTTTGATCTAGAAGGAGTTAATCATGTGTGATTCCGTTTTTGTTGTGGTTTGTTATGAAAAAGTGTATATCACGTGTGATTTACTCTTTGTTGTTATTAACTGAAGCACGTGTGACTCTATTTTGATCTAGAATATGTTAAGTATAACAACCCGTATTTTTCAAGGTCAATATTTACCTAATAACATACGTGTACATTTAATTCACAACTGGGAGGTTATCTCGCCTACAACATAAAACGTCATAAAACGCGTACCGACACTAGATTATAGTTAGCCTACACATGACTAGTATACTAGGATCATTCCATGAGTCATATATATTTATTTATAAACTCAAAACTATTTAGTTTGGAAGTTTACTTAGTTACTTTTACGTAAAATCGTTGACTTAAATCGCGTAAACCGGAAAATTACATTTAACGTAAACCGATATTAGACAAAGCTAAGTCTACATCAAATACTGGTCATATGACTTTTACAACCATGTTTTATGAGTCTACACATTTTATTTTTCAAGTTTTACGTAAAACGCATACGTTTTGCATTTTAAGTACATGCATGCATGCAATAACCTACCAAACTCACCACATTTCTTAAATATACACTTACATACATCCATACACTTAAAAATGTGAAATTTTCCTCCCCCTAAACCCTATAAAATCTGGCCATCTATATGAGGATATGCCAACATATGTTTTCAAGCTCCAAAACTTCACCATACCCTAACCACACTCAGGGCCGTCTCGTGAATTTCAGTGGCCCCGTGCCATTACCACAAAGAGGCCCTCAACTACACATATAATATACATATGTATAAGTAGTGCATGAATTAATTAAGCTCGATTCTCATATTGTGTTCATATATATAATAGAAGTGCATGAAATTTGGTGGCCCTCGTCAAGCGAAGACCCTGTGCAATCGCACCTCTTGCACTCCCCTAAAGCCGGCCCTGACCACACTACACATAAAAGCAAGCATGCATTGGAAACATTTCCCCTACTTGTTCACATCAAGTCTCACGACTCAAGGCCACCTCAAAGACCCCAAAACTTGTCTTTTACTCTTCTTGGCTTTACAAAGGCTTGTGTTTTTACCATTCCAAAAATCTGACTATTAACTTAACTAGTTCATTCTTCACACTCACAATCACATATAAAACACACAACACCCTCAAATTCTCTATGAATTTTGACAGGTCGGGTCCAAGCACAAGAATTTGGTTTTTGTTAAACCTTTGGTTAAGGATTTGGTTCATAGGTTAGCGTTTTGGTTCTTGATTTCGGGTTTTGGTTAAGTATCCTTGGGTTTCTTGTTCATCATTTGCACCAATCTTGCACGACATTTGTTGTAACATTCAATTATCCTTTTCATACTTAATGACTTATTCATGCATGCCATGATTTGTTTAGCATTTAATTATACTTGTAGAGTACAAAACTTTGAATTAAGTTAATTGGTTTTCATAGCTTTCTGTCCCAAATAATTATGTCCTTAAATCGACATAGGAACACTATCTAGACTTCACTATAGACCTTGTCAATTTTTTTGGACCTCTATACTTGTCTTAAGTTGATCCATGTCAAATTTCATGGTCATTGGAATTAATTTGATATTTTTTTAAAAATCACACGAAAAGATTACTCAATCTGAGCAAGAAAAAGTGTAACTTGAGAAGTTTGTGTAAACATCCCTAACCTAAGAGCACTTACTTTGGGTAATCGTGCTAGTTGATACATTGGTAGAGCACTCTTATGCCTTTCTATAGGCAAGAAATTGAGTCCAAGCGATAAATATCAAGGAGCTAAGCGGCCAAGACCGTAGGCATAGTTTTATGAAATTACAAGAACTTTGGTACCATGTTATGTTTTTGAATTTATAAGATAATTGGTGTATAACCAATCCTAGAGGCTACCATATTTGGAAAATAGACTCAAAAACTATGAACCTATGCCCTTTTAAATAATTGTCTTCTTTAGAAAAGGAGCGAGCAATAACCCAATTAAGAGAATTTGTTTTTGAAAATAAGACACCGATATCCTAAATTTTGCTTTGATGAAAATCGACAATTGACACTTATTTTCTCGAACCAGAACTTTGCAATAATGATAGTAGACATGTTCATCTACATTTAGGGAGTGATTGTACAATAAATTGTACTACCAAAGCTCGATGGTGATAGAAGGTAAGAGGGGTGTGTGTATTCCGACCAAGTTTGTCTTTACACGAGAATAAGAAATACCGGGACACTACGTTAAGTGATTACGCAGGGGTTGGACCTTGCGAACCACCTCCGACGTGAGAGTAAGTATGAATTATGGTTGTATAAGTGAGTGTAAGTAAAGATTATAGTGTTTAATAAGCTTACCATAATCTTCTGCCCGTCCCACCTATTTATAGTAGAAAAATAGGCTTGAGGGCACCTCTGCGCTAATATCGGAGAACATGAAGGCGTCCCATGCTTTTAGGTAACCGCTAGGGCTTAGTGAACCACGTTCTCAATCTTGGCGAGAAAGCCAAGGACGAGAGGGAGATCGTGGGTTTGACCAAGTCAGGATGGTCCTCTGTCCTTTGTTCCCTTGACAACCATACCCCGAAGGGCTTAGGGCTTCGAGTGGCGAATTCCCCACATGTAACCTTTGTGTGTCTGAATGGTTTGACGCCAATGAACATTTGGGAGAACTGACTTGGGCCTTCGTATAGAAGGGCCTCAGCACAGTTCGAAGGGGTATCCTTTGTTGATCCCAGTTGAGCAAACGGTCCTTTATAGAAACTGACTCAAACAAAGACTTATTAAGTATCACGCGGAATTTAATACTTAATCTTAAGAAGAAGAACGATAAACATTCAACACCTCAATATTATTATTAATACGAATACTCTAACTTATTAGGGTTTTACAACCTTGAAGTGTATCGACCTTAGATATAAAACATACATATATCTAATCTAACCTAGGACCTCCTTTTATAGGCTAAGGAGTCCTTTACATAATACAACACGTAACCTAAAGATAAATATCTTTTCCATATTTATCTAATACAAAATATTAAATCGACTATACAAGACTAGCGGTGGTTACAATACAATATCCGTGGTTACACAATATTACCGACGCGGTTTATCTTCAAGATGGATTCATTCTTACATACGTGGTTTCATTAACTTTGTCCGTGGTTCCAACACTTAGAATAATTCATGATCCAAGGAACCTAAACCCAACAATCCTCCCTAAACTTGATACATTCAAATAGAATTCTCAAGTTTCCTTTAAGCTCAAAACACACGAATTGGAGGATGTATCCAAACACTTACTAGTTTTAAGAATTGTTTCATACTTCAACAACAAAGCGTAAGCTTGATCATCATGGGGCATCAACATCTTTAAACCACGGGCTTCACCATCTCGAGTTATAACCTCGGATACTTATTCGGTTGAGGATAATCACCTTCTACAAGCATATGAATAACTTCTCCGTAAATAGTTAACACATGAACTCCACAAGTTTGATATAGAAACCATCTTGTAACTTGACCATTGTAAAGTCCTTTCCATTCGTGTTCATCATGAGTAGGCTCAAATAAAATCTTCAAGTTATCATAAACCATTCTCTCATGATAATCATCTGGATGTACATCACCAAACTTATTCTTATATAGCTTCAAAGATTCATCAAATCATCCCTATCCGGATATTGAAGCATACGTGAAAATTTATCAAACTCGAAACTTCATTATTGAGTCTTTGAATTTTCCAACATCCCGCACTTCCATTAAGCTCAAATTCATAAGAGATAATTTGATTACTATCTTCAATCACTTTTAGTCTTTTAGAACCGTATGTCTCACGAATCTGATTTTCTTTTGTCTACTTTGAATCCACTCTTCTTCTTTTCGAATTCATTGGAAAGAAATTATCATTATTAATCCTCATACGCATCGATAAAGCTCATGAATTCTCTCAAATGAACATTTACTAAGATTTTCGTAAATATGTATGCCCAATTCTTAATAATCTTCATCAAGACATTCCTCATCTCACCTTTTGTAGGAGGTTTCTTCCTTTTAACTTACTTCTTTTCCTTACTGATCCTCCTTGCCCATTCACCCAAGATTCTAGCTCTTTCATCAACATCTAACAATGCCCATTCTTGAGTAGTATACTCATCTTGTATTTGATTAGAAGCTTGAAGATAGTTTTGTGTTTCATACCATTTAGCTAACCATTTCTGAGTAGCCTCCTCTTCTTCTTGCTTCTGTTTCTCCCTAGCTGCTTCCTCTTCAGCTACCATGTTTCTTGTATACTCTTCATCATAAGCAATATGTTCTTCTCTATTTTTAAACTTCAAAACTGGTGCTGCAATACCTTTACCCTTACCAATGTCTGGTTGAGCCACCTTCTTCTTCAAAGGCTCACCAATAACTAAACTTTTACCTTTAGGTTTGGTTGCAGTAGATTTAAGAGATGAAACATGTGCAATGATGGATGTATGGTTAGTTGAGGTTTTGCTTAGATTGATTAGTGTACTTGCAACTTCTTTCTCAACTTCTTTTGATTTAGGTGGTGATACAGAGGTAGTTGTAACAATTGTAGAAGTGGTCATGATAGCAGTGGGTAAGTTTAAAATGGGAGTGGTTGTGATTACCTTATCTGAAACTGCAGCAGTGGTTTCAAGAATTGTAGTCGTGGTTGCAGACACACTATCGGTGGTTGTATCCCGCAACACCTCATCTTCTACCACAATCTTCAAACTTTCAAGACGACTTCATTCCCATCTTTATCGATACCAAAAATTGTTCGCTTGATCTCCACTATCCACATCCTCTTCCATATGCGCATCTGACCTCCCCAATTCATGCATTCACTTCTCCCTGTTTGGGTACATTCTCCATATTGATTTGAGAGAGTCCACCTTTTCGTCAACTTTCTCATATGCCTTAAAGCAAAGAACCCCAAGTCTCCTCACTTTCTCCAAAACAAACATCCTATGTTTGACCTCCTAATTTCTTTACCCCGAAAACTGACCAACTCTTGAAGACTTGAGATTGTATCCTCCATTTTAGTACATTTAGCCAGTCAATTCATTAAAGCGTTCAAGAATATCCTCCCAGCCGACTCGTGTTAAGCTGGTCAGAGGTGGTTCATTGGAAAAGTCATCATGTACAGTTTAGGATCCGTCAATTCATGTTCATGTTCCAAACTATCCTCATCACTCGGTAATGTTAATCGCCCGAGAGGTGAATCCTGGATAAAGGAAACATAGCACCGCACCTTGCCTCGATCATCTATGCACCCTAATTGAGCGGTTGGCTGGGGATTCCTCCACTGTGTTAAGTTCAAGGAACTCTCCACAGAGGAGTTTCCAAAGGTTGGGTCTTAATGATGTTTCCACTATCCCGACAAAGATCTAAGCATGAATCAATAGTGGAAGCCCTTCCAACCATGTTACCTCCACACCTTATGTGACCTCATGAACAACACCACTAACACCACTGAGGTAGCTAGGTGCCCTTCTTTCTCCTAGTCCATAAAATTGGTTTAACAAAGGTTTGGGTTTGACTAGCGATGGGTTGAGATACACTAATAGTGGGAACAAGTGCACTATCGGTGGGTTGAGGTGTACTAACAAGTGAGTTGAGTTCTAGGTTCTATGGGTTGGGATTCAAAACCTTCATCAAACTCGTGAATAGCGAGCAAAGTAAGCATATGTGGGAATAAAGGAACATCTCATAAATTAGGTTGGGTTTATGTAAAGTGCCAATTGAAAGTGATTTGAAGATCAATTAAATGATCTATCGATGATTTGGGGATATTAATGTGTTTTCTTCAAAGTTACCAAACAAATTTCAAGTATCCAAAATCAAGAATATACCAAAGTAAGTGGTTTGAAAACCTCTATCGCTGGTTTGAAAACACTAGCGATGGATACAAAACTTCACTCCAACCAGTTGACCAAGAGATACAAGAAGCAAATCCATGTCAAAATAGTGATATCATACAAAATATGAAGGATTACACAAGATTTTTTTTTTTTTTTTTTAACACTAATCGCAGAATCACCAAAAGCTCCAATGTACAACAACCCTTCATACCTTTTCAAAGTCTAATTTTCTGCTCGATTGTGCCTCCGCCAAGTATCTTTCCTCCTTTTGGATCATTGCCAAATGCACATATCCTCCATCAAAAGCTTCAAAATCCTCCGTGTTGCTCCCATCCCAAGTCATGCACAGAGCAACCACTATCGAAAATTCCTTTGTCTTTTAGCTCATCTTGTAGATTGCCCCGCACATGAATTTAAACAAATTAGTTCCTTTGTGGACCCAAGCCAATCTCGACTTGGGTGCGCACTGCATCAACATAATCAAATTTCTTTAGGTCCATTGATGCACAACTGACATGATGTAAGACCTTGGTCTTAGGCTTTCATTGCCAGCTAGTTGAGGACTTAACAACATAAAAATGATTTCCAACCACTGAGTCAGTTATCACCTTTGGAATTTTTAAAACTTCTTTTGTATCAGTGGTGATATTTTGCTTAGCAGTGGATTGATTTTGCTTAGCAGTGTTTACATTTTGCTTAGCAGTGGTTGGAACCCATTTGGGTGCAGCAGTGACTATAGACTTTGATAGACTCCATGAGATCGTTTTGAGCCTTAGGGTTTAACAATAACAATGATAACAATAAGATGCACAATGGAATAAATAAAAACATCATTATTATTGACACAAGGTTTTTCTTTCACCATCTCCTCCAAATATTATTTGATCAGAATAATACGTGTTACCTAAATGTAACAGGGATCAAAGCCTTCTTCGATCTTTGAGGTAAACAACTAACCTAGGCGTTTACAATAAACTACACGCCCTAGGTTACACACACACACCTTTAGTCGACTACATTATGGAAGACTTAATTAATAAAACCTACACCCCATGTCCTCTTTATATACTAGAGGATTAGGGTTTACAAATCTCTACAAAGGACTAATAAGTAAATATTCTTTTGCAATCAAGTCCCTCCATCTTTTTGTAGGTTTCATCTTTGTCACTTTAAGTCCCTTTGTTTCATTCTTCTATTTACTTTGTCTCATCAAATCAAAAATCCCAACAATCTTCCCTATTTGATGATGACAAAATAAACAAAGTCGTGTTGAACTTCCCTAGGCAAGTAGCGAAGTTGAGATGTAAACATCTCGTGAATGAAACAAATCTTGTCTTCCTTTGTCTTCCCTTAATCCATGCTATCTCATCTCATCTCTTCCCTTTTGTTATCAACAAATAGGGATGTAAGCATGAATTTTAAATGATTAAACACATCATAATATGCTTCCCGAAATCAATGTGTTAACCATATTGTGTGTAAACCAGATAACCAATCTTGTGTGTATCGACCAACATCTTCCAAACCATACGAGAACCAAAATATGTACTATCCGATATCGAGTAATATAAGCGGAGAAACAATCTATATCGGCGGTGGAATCAAAATAGTATGGCGGTGGATAC
The DNA here is from genome assembly GCA_022545495.1 of Chrysanthemum lavandulifolium. NCBI lineage: Eukaryota > Viridiplantae > Streptophyta > Magnoliopsida > Asterales > Asteraceae > Chrysanthemum > Chrysanthemum lavandulifolium. Next base: position 144,593,441 of record CM040240.1, read on the forward strand.
GAGTATGTAGCGATGGTTTCAATAAAGCTTAGCAAATGGTTTCAATAAGCTAGCGATGGTTACAACAAGCTAGCAAATGGTTACCAATAACACTAGCGATTGGAAACGAGTTAACTAGCAAGTGAAACCAACTTACGGTGAGAACTTGACAAGTAATAACTTTTTATTGAAGCTCGGATCGATAATCCCTTAGGTGAAAAGTTAGATTGATATATAGAATGTCCACAAGAAATTTCGTCACGATCCAACGGTTAACGAAAAAGTTATGATCGTTACAAAACAAAGGTCAGCAGAAGTTACTGAATTTTATGTGATACTCGATTTTCTTCATTCTTTTCGCCAAGAAACCTTGTAAATCCCTAGGTAACGAGCTCCCAAGCTCGATACCACTTGTTGATCCCAGTTGAGCAAACGATCCTTTATAGAAACCGACTTAAACAATGACTTATTAAGTATCACGCGAATTTAATATTTAATCTTAAGAAGAAGAGCGATAAACATTCAACACCTCAATATTATTATTAATCTGAATACTCTAACCAAGATTAGGGTTTTACAACCTTGAAGTGTATCGACCTTAGATATAAAACATACGTATATCTAATCTAACCTAGGACCTCCTTTTATAGGCTAAGGAGTCCTTTACATAATACAATACGTAACCTACAAGATAAATATCTTTTCCATATTTATCTAATAAAAAATATTAAACCGACTATAAAAGACTAGCAGTGGTTACAATACAAGATCCGTGGTTACACAATACTACCAGCCACGGTTTATCTTCAGCAGTGGATTCATTCTTCTGTCTGTGGTTTCATTAACTCTGTCCGTGGTTCCAACACTTAGAATAATTCATGATCCAAGGAACCTAAAACCCAACATCCTTCGACCTGATCGGAGGGTGCATCATCAAGCCCCCCAGTCGAAAGTGATGCCTATGAACGAGGAGGCATTGCTTTCGACTTCATCCTTCAAGCAAGATTAAACCATATTGCCCATAACGACACATACAAAGTAGGTATTTACACTATTTAATGCGCATTAAATGATGTTTAAGCATCTCAACAGTGTGCTACAGGAGATCCTAACAACCCTTTTGCCTCGGTTTTCTTAAACGACATTTCAAATTTTAAATATATTTGAAACCGGATAAGATTAATCAAGGGACACGTGCGCCCATGTGCAAAGTTGAAAGAGTATTTATAGGCGTTAGGTGAAACCCTAGATCATTTTACCTTCTCCGCCCCTACACACGATGAATGCTTCCGGCTCGAGCAAAAGGTAAAGTCAATTTTCTTCTTCTCTCCTTAGCTTTGATTAGTTATGGATTCCAAATTCATCATCAAATAGCAAAAATGCACTCTATCATCCCAAGACTTGCACGATTTCCTTGTTCAATACCCTATACCCCAAGAGTAAAAGATCATGCTCCCAAAACCAAACCAAGGTATCTTGATGCCCCAAAAATTCGTAGGGCTTTTATACATTCGCTTAGCCATCAAACCTTAGGATACCCATTCACCCTTGATCTTAGAGTCACACAAGACTATTAAGTACACATTTCCAGGTTCAATCCCTTTGGCCTTACCAAACTTACAACATACATTGTGATGTGTAAGGCTTATGGCTTTGAGCCTACACTTGAGGTGCTTAGAGGGTTTCTGAACTTATATCCTGGTGGGAACTGGCTGACTTTAGCAAAAAGGGGTAAAGGGGATGTTCCCAATCTTATTCTGAAGCCTTTTACAAATATAAGGGATTGGAAAGGTAGCTTCTTTTATAACCAAAACACCATCATTCCTCCTGAATATCCAGCATTTCTTAACGAAGCCTTCAGATTTGATGCCAAGCATTTTAATGACCCTCTTCCATACAAAGTCCGAAGAAACCCTTTGTACCAGCTTCTTGCAAAGTACCCTGCTGATGTTCGATCCTTCCCCGAGCCTATTCTATTTATGGTTGGGATTGCTCAAAGCTGGGAGGGGTCTCCTGCTAAACCCATGATCATGCATCGTCGAAAAAGTATGTGTACTTCCACTTTCTTTAAGTAGGACCGATTAGCACTGATATTTATCTCTTCTTGTTTGTTTTTTTGCAGAGATGGCTTTCAGAAACTTCATGCACCAAGACATCGATGAAGATTTGAGTTTCATGCCGATGGAGCCGGCTGAAGGGTCCTACGACGCTGGTTCGCCATCCGTTTCTGTCAATAACAACGATGTTGATGCTATCAAAGCCGAGCCTGTTTCCTCTGCCCCTCCGCAAGTGCCACAGGAGGGCCCTTCTCAACTGGTCGAGAATGTGGCTGATTCGGATGACCCTGCAGATGAAGAGGTGCGGATCACTGGTTCTACGGGCATTGCAGACAGGTTGAAGAATAGGAAAGGGACTAGTGATAAAGCTCTCAAGTCCTCAACTAAGAAGAAAACTCACCTCCCTACCTCTGCGTCCAGAGCTGTCAGGCAGAAGGGTGTCGAGGGCAGAAAGATTGTGAAGTCTGGCTTTGAATTGCCCGATGATTGTGAAGAGATGCATGGTATGTACTTGTTTTTGAAATCTTAAAAATGCCTATTGTTACATCTAACTTTCCATTTGGTATTTCACTTGTCGCAGGCCTGCCTGACACCAAGGAGCTTCCCAACGCTCTTGCTTGTTATCGCATCGTGGATCATGTATCCCCTCCGAGCTGGAAGGGATTGTTGGACAATATGTCCATTGAAGGGGTATGTGATCTGCATGATAAAAGCGTTGCAAGGCAAGCTATGTTGGATAACCGTCTGAATGTTCGCACGAGGGAACTGCTCCAGGCGGTGATGAAGGCTAGGCAGGAGATGAATGTGATGTTGGACAGGGAGAAGCATAGGGACAAGCAGTATGCTGAGCTCGAGGCTAAATGTGAGGAAATTGAGAAGGATTTTGACTAAAATCCACTCACTCAAGACCTTCGAAACAGAATTGCTGAGCTGGAGAAGGAGCTAACTACCACTGTGGTAAACTGAAGCTTGATGAGGCTAAGGTTGTGAGCCTCACAGGTCAGGTTGCTGTTTTGGAAGCTAACTATGCGGTCTAGAGAGTGAGAGAACCAAGCTTGGTGAGTTGGAGATCAAGATGAGGAAGAGGTTGATGGCTCAAGATGCGCTACAAGATGCTCCGTAGGATCGAAAGCGGGCGTAGTATCCAAGGTAGTGCCTTACATTGCCATGGAGCTATATCATAGTGACGAGGTTGGGGCTGTCATGTGGAAGTTGATCAAATCAGCTATATTTCATGGGCGATGCCTAGCATTGGAGGAGGTTGACAAGACTGGCAAGCCTGTGGACCTATCCAAGATTAAATGCTATCGTCCCACATCCAAGGCTGAGTATGAAGATGCGGGGAATGCATTTTCTACTGTAGAGTACCACTTCTTACTCGAAGCCACCAATGATCTAATGGCACCCCTTGAAGATCTGCTTTCCAAGAAGCCTCGCAAGATCAAGCCTACGACGCCCACCAAGAAGACAACCTCTGCCAAGCCTACCTCAGCTCTTCCATCCCCAACTCCATCTCCTCAGAAGCAAGATTGAAGGCTGCCATGTTGAAAAGTGACAAGGATACGAACAAAAGCACAAAGAAAGGGGATATACTAAAAGAAAGATAAGAAAAAAGGAAAAAAACTCACTTGATAGGAATCAAGCGAGTAGACCTAATCGAGATAGAAAACTAACTAGCTCTTTATTCCCCGGAAGTGGTGCCAAAAACTTGATAGCGTGGAGTTCGGGGTCGAAATACTTCCTTTTCTACGACCAAGCTTTACAACCCCTAGGAAGTGTACCTAATCGTTGCAGTGTAATATGGGTAAGCCAAGGGGGTTGATCATTCTCTAGGGGAATAGAGATGCTAGTAGAGATGTATGACGAGAAGGTGAGATTGAGGGTGATTTTTTTTAAGCTTTTTATATTTTTTATAAAATAAGCAAATATCTCGGGGTATAAGAGTGGGGGGTGGTACTTCTATCAATTTTAACTTACTAATAATTAAAACTAAAAACTAATTAACTAATGAAAAGGAAAAGATAAGCTATGTATTGTATGGTGTGTTCTTATGATGATTAAAAGTGTTTACTTAGATGTTCATACTCCCTAGTTATCTCATATTGGCCGGTTGAATTATCACATCCTCATCTTAATTGGTGCGTTGTATTCCGTGTGTTCATAGGGGTGTGCCTAATTCCCTAGTTCTATGAATTGTAACTCTCCTCTAGACTATCCGGTATCATCAAGTACTGTAGTATCTCCCTCGAATATTCTATTATCCTAAAGCTACAACTCACGCAATAAGCACAACGATGGATCAAGTGCACTCTCAAGATTTGTTCTATTTAGGACGTTCAAGCTCACAATGAGTATGTTTTTAGTAGCGTTATTGTTGGTTTTGTGTATGATAATCGGCTTTATTTACTCATAATTGTTGCAAAAGTGCAAAAGAAGCGATTTGTTTGTGAATGTAGCCTGTATCGTAAAGGGTGAAGAAATGAAGATTTCATGTATATTTGGATAATTCACGAGGAAGAAAGTCAAGTGAGGAAGCTCTTGGACTCAATGATTAGGAAGCTTAATGATTTCTAAGTGTCTACAACAAATAAAGATCAAGTTTCGTCTTGGAAATCAAAGATCGAAAGCAAAGAAAGCGGCACGAATCAAGAAAAGTCAACCAAAGTCAAGATCGGTTATGCGAGAGACTCCCACCGATAGGTTTGAGCCATGAACCGGATCAGCTGCGTCGCAACCGATCCGGCTACAAACCCTAGAGTTACACTTTTGGTCATTTATTGTTGCCTTAACTTCTATTAATCATGTGAGGCCGATCATTTCCAGTTAATAACTTGCTTGGGACGTTTTTAGCCTGATAGTTAAGGGTTATTAGCTATAAAATGAACCTAGACTTAGTAGTCTAGTGTGACACAACCAAAAGAGTAATAGTTTACACCAAAGCTATTACCAACCCTTATTATTCATCCCAAAAGTCTAGTATCTGCTGTAAAGCGTCCAGGAGGGTAGTGAGACAAATTCTCATCGGTTGTGTAATCATTTGGAGTTGTACGGTTAGGCTAAGACGACTTGAGGCGTGTGGTTGCTATATTCCACAATTTCTAATTCTTGTAATTCAAAGCTTAGGTATTCTATTGAACTTGTCATGAATTTCTATTCTATTGAATTATTTGAATTACCTTGTTACTACTTGTGTTATGTTATGATTGTCATGGAGTAATTCTTGAATATACTTGTGTGTAAGGATGTAGGAAATTGTAGGAGTGTTCTTATATGTGATGCATGTAAATGATCTTGTTTAAATGAGTTTGTTGGAAAAACTGCTAGTCTTGTTAGATTTGTCGGTAAAACATGTTTAAGAAAAAGGACCGAAAGGATTTATCTTATGTTTTATTCCAAAAAGTTAAGTGACAAACTAGTATGGGGATATGGTGATTGACACTCACCATGTTTACTTATTGAAACAAGACTAGAAAAATTTTCATCACGAAAGGGTCGAAAGATTCGTAGGAACAAGTTTAATGAGAACCTTTTACAAACAAATGGATTTTCTAAAGAATAATCATTAGGATAAGGACCGAAAGGATTACCTATATGTTTTTGTTCTTAAATGATTTTACAAAACATAAACCATGGTTTGAAAATCATTTGCTTATGATTTGTGCATTGCATCAAGAGTTTACACCAAGCCTTCATGAACACTCTCTATGATTGCCTATAGATTTCACACAAGTATATGTTTCTTAATATTGATTTTCACTAAACCACAACTTTGAGGAAGCCTTGACAAGCTTTCTTGTTTCGAATATTTTAACAAATTAAAACGCAAATCTCTTGGGACGATCTCGACTAACCCACCTTTGCTATCGCGAACGAGTATATTTGCTCGTATGTGTTTATAGTAATTGTCGGATAAATCGTGTTTATAAATTTTAAAACTTGCATCACGCGAGGCACATCAAGTTTTGGCGCTCTTCTTAGGGATTTGAGTGTTTTTATTTGTTTTGTTTCGTAAAATTCGTAATATTAGAGTTTGGTTTCAATTGAAATGTAAAAAAAAAAAAAAAAAAATATTGGTTTTTGGACCTACCGATTTGGTGCTATGAGCAACCGATCCGGTTGGTCGCCTCTTAAAAATATGTTTTTTTCTAGTTTCTAGTTTATTTATTGTTTTGTGTTTTAGTTTATAGCTTGTTTCTTGTCATTTCGATTTATTTAGGCTAGTTTAGAAGATTGCTTATGATTGTTTTTGTCATTTTAGATTTTTGGTTATATGTCATTTTAGTTTTATTTAATTTTCTAATTAATATTGTGTTGATTAGAGTAATTGTCTAGTTAATTTTCAATTTTAGATGTTTAGTTAGTTTTAATGATTAGTTAATTTAATCTAGTTAATGTAGTTTATGCTTAATTAGTATAATTAATGATTTTAATTAGTAGGATAATGAGTAGACACACTTATTAGAGTTAAATTTTAATTAATTGTCTTTAACTAGTTTTAATAAATAATTTTAAATTAAAAAAAATGGAATTCACTCCAGCCGTTCGGTCGGAGCCCGTAACCGGATCGGCTGGGCAAGTTTGGGTTTGAGACATACCACTAACCGAATCGGTTGGAGGGCCAACCGATCCGGTTGGAGCTTTCGATAACAATTTTTCTAGTTTCTTAATTTCAAGTTTTAGCTTTTGTTTTTAGTCTTAATAAGTGTCTTTACTTGTTTAGAATGTGTTTCTATAGTTTGTTTTTATTTTAACTAACTCTAACGCTAATAATTTGGATGATTGTTTTTGGTTTTGTTTTGTTTTGTTAGATAAGTTTGTTATGGATAGTTTGAGTGGTATTTCCGAGTATCTCGCAACTTGGATGAATTGTTTAAGGTTATCGGTAACTCATTGGAGAAGATTGGGAATATCTTAGAATAAAGTAAGAAAGAGTTGGCTATTGATTCGGAATGTTTGGAAGAAGTTGAAGAAAACAAGGTTCAAGTTCCTAAAAAGAATAGGGTCGTGATTTTCACGCAAGCACATCTCACGGGGTACGATTCACCATTATGAGGTTTGGGACACCGTGTAGTGTTGAAGGGGTGAGTGCATGGGATGCTCAATTGAACATGGCTTATGGGGACAACTATATTGTGGACAAGGTACTTGACAAAATTGTCCACGTTCGTTTGGACTATGAAGCTTATGGGAGGAAAATTGTTAAGAATCTTCGGATCAATATCCATGGTCATATCTTTGAGGCCGATTTTGTAGTTTTGGAAGAAGGAACACGGATGAACCGGACGTATGCTTTGGACGTGATTTCCTTGTGACAACTAAATGTCAATTGGATTTTGCTCTAGGTGAGATGAGAATCAACATGACCGATTTGGAGGAAGAGAAGGAAGTGAATGAAATGCTCATGGAATTGTGTGCAAACTTGGAGAAGGAGAATGCGGAGATTGTGAAATGGGAAAGGCTAGTAGGAAGAAGACCTCATCAAATAAACTAACTCCACCACCTCTACCACCAACAAGACCCATGATTACACACCATCACCACCAAATTCACCAAACACCTTCAAGCCCTTAACTCAAGAGCAAAGGAAGCCATCCTAGCAAACCTAGAACAAAAATTCCTTGAGCTTAATGAAAAGAAACCGTGATCAAGTGTTACAAGATTATGTTGTTTACCGCAAAAAGCTAGATGCGGTTATATTGGCTAGAGCACGGTTGGAAGATAAGGATCTTCGGATGAAGATAGGGATAGGATCTTATTTCGGGTTATGCAGCGGAAGAGAGTGACCGGGTAACCGTTTTTATAAAAGTTAACAGGACCACTCCGGTTTATGCTTTGACGAATACGAGATCAAGTGTCAACGTTATGCCTTATCCACTATTCAAGACTTTGGGACAAAGCAAACCTCAACCAAATCATTCTAAGCTAACCATGGCGGACAAATCTCAAGCTAAGGCTATGGGGAAGTGAAAAATGTGAGGGTACAAATTGGCTACCAACCTTATTTGGCCGATTTCTAGTCTTGGATATACCGTTGATAAAAGTCTACCTCTCTTACTTGAAGACCTTTCCTACGCACATGTGGAGCGATAGTAGATATGGGAGGAGGACTATGACAATTGATGATGGGATTTCAAAGCAAACTTATTATCCCAAGCCTAGGGTAAAGTGTTAGAATTTATGGAGGATTTGGAACTCTTTGATGGAGAAGATGATTTGACTTGCTTGAAGTTGGGCGTGATGCCCAGGAAATCCTATGTATGGGCCGCTTGCCCCTCCATATTTTGATCTCGATGATGAAATGGAACGTGCACTTGCTATGGAAGCCTTCTACAACCCATTTAAGAACATCCTTGTGTACAAAAAGCTCACGGATTTCTTAGGATCTCTACCCGTACAATTGAAAAATTTGGAATGGGGGACCCGAAGGAACGAGTGTATACGAAAGAGAAGAGGGAGATGGGGAATGGCATGTCAAATTCGATATACTATGCCCTAGTGGAAGGAGATTTGTTAGAAAGTTCAAGACTCATGAGACATATCGTGAGTTGACCGGAAAATTCAAAGCGAGGATATTTTGAGGCATGAATATTTTGAGGGGTGATAAGGAGAAGAACATCATAACAATAATAACAAGCATTTGTTTGCTTGATTTTCATCTTTTGATGAAATTTTATTTTATTCACTTAGGGATTTTGATTTCATTTGGTTTTTATTTTCTTATTATTATGGTTTGAAGTTATTATAATCAATTCCTTTTGAGTTTTAGTTTAATTTTTATGATGATAAGTATGATGATTTAGTTTTTGAGTTAGATGTTGTTGAAATTTGCAAATGGTTTGATGAATGTTGTGTGCATCTTTAATCGGATTTTTGAGTAAATAATTTTTGCTTGGAAGGTAAAATGCCCAAGTAAAGTTAAAAAGGTAAAATTCTGTAAAAATGCAAACCGAAACGATTGTGTCCATGACTGAATCGGTTGGATGCAAGTACAAGTACCAAAAATTCATTTTTCTAGAAAAACACACACACTAATCCTCCATCGGGTTTCTCACACCCCAAATTACTTGTTTTGCAAATGAATGGAATACCTTGGGGATGACCGCATAGCATCAAAGTCACAAGTTATATCGAATCGACCTAAAGTGTCGTTTGGAAAACACATCGCTTGATTTATTAAAACAATCGAGTTTACAAAGTATAGGTCCCAAATGAAAATCAACTTGTGCGGAAATAAGTTTGATACAATCCGAACGATGTTTTTAAAGTGTATAAAACCCAGTGTGACGCTCGTCTCCGCGACTCTATGAAATGTCCATATGCATGCCATGAAGTGAATGCCTTAGATACCGAGATAAAACATGCTAAAAGTGTCAACACAAAGGTTGGTGAGTTCATAGAGTTTGGTTAACAAGTAAAGCTTTTAAAGAGTGTTAATGCAACAAAGGCAAAGTTTTTGGTTATATAGAATAGTTTGCAAAGCAAAGGCATCAGAATCCACTCGGCCCAAGTCCCGCCCATACAAAACTTGCAACCGTGTGTTTACAACCCATCGCTAAAAATAGTATTGTCAATCTTGTTTGTAAGCGGGACATAGGTGCATGATATATACATAAACTTAATGCAAAGAATCACAATAACTCGAACCTCACGATTTAAGTCTAACTTGTTTGTTGTTATTACCTTGAATAACTTGAATAATGATTATATTCACCCAAAGTCTCGTCTATCAAGGACACAAGGGTGGGAAGGCCACCGATAGTACTATCAATACCTCTCTGCCGGCGCAGGAGTTAACCAGCCTATAAAGTTTGTATGTTGATGCATAATTGAATACTTGTTTAGCACATTAAGGCACATATCGCAATAAACACACAATGTCCAAAGTGTATAAGTAGTATAGTGTAACACAATTGTATAAATGGTTTGAGTATTCGCAAGAGTGAAACAAGTATAACCCATTCAAGTATAAAACGAATCAAGTCTAAAGTATAGGTAAAGTTGTTTGACAAAAGTTTAAACGTTTGGATAAATAAGCATATATCTCGCCCCAAATAGTTTGTAGAATTTAAACGAGTAAAAGCGGGTATGAACTCACGATGAGTATGTCAAAGTTTAAAGTACTTGTGATAGTGAATGAAAATAGTTTACATGTATCTCCCAAAAGTAGTATAAAACAATTGAAAGTGGGGCTATGAAAAGTCACAAGAATATGTAAAAGTTTAGTATATTGTGATAGTAAAAACAAGTAGTTGAGCATGTATCTCCCCAAAGAGTTTATAAGACAAATAAGTAATAGAAAGTGGGGCTACGAACTCACCGTGTGATGGATATGCTAACAAAATGAAGTGCACGAAAGTGAGACTCGGAAACTATCCATGACCTAAAATGAATGTTATGACTTGAGTTATGATATGTTGTCGTGAATGCATGATTTTGAAAACGTATCACCCAATATGCTACATGAAAACTAGTTATATAAAAATATTGTTACTTGAATGTGTGGTTTCATGTCTAAAATAAATACTTTTGAGTTAATGGTGAAAATGTAGTTAAAACTACGTAACGGTTTTGTAATAGAAAAATCGGTTTACATCGGACTTAACGTAATGTATACTTAGGAAAACTAACTGCTTTAACGTCCATTTCCCCAAACGTCCGCTTAGGCCCTCAAAACCTAGATTAAAATCCCGACAGCTTACTAAAGCTGTGAATAGTGTTTTCAGACGTTTTTTGACTCAAAGTTCGGTTAACCATAAATCACTCGCTTTAAGTCCGTTTTCAAGTTCTTTATATCCACGCCAAGGTATTGAAGAGTACTAATATATTTTTAAACTTGGAGACTTCACAGAAATTTTAAGGCCACTGTTTGGGTCAGTTAAAATTCGGACTGCATGAATATTTTCCGGAAAATTATAGTTTTAAATCGTAACTTGAAACCACGTATATTTTTCGTTATAACTCCGCTTTTAGTCCGCTCAAAAGGCCACGCTCATAACTAAAATCTATTTTCTAAAACTTTAATAAAACTTATAGAAATGACTAACTTTTCGGAAAATTATAAATTTCGACGGTAGCTCGCGCCTATTTTAAAATTACCATTTTCTACTTGCTCAACCACAACTTCACCACAAAATCCCTTAATCTACTCATCACCAATCCTACTAGTAAAACAACTTCCTTTGATCATAACCAAAATAAATATTCATTATAAGGCTAAAATATATATACAAACTTAAATAAACATGTATAAAGTTTATGTAATCATTTCCTCCAAAATCACAACTAGACTTTGATGATCCATTTTCAAACTTAACATTTTATAAACTTCTAACTAGTACATACTTGTTATAAAGATTAATAGGACACATATGGGTGATAACATTTGATAAACATGAATAAAAACTACAACTTGAGCAAATATGATGATATGGACTTCATGAAATGTATGAAAATATATATGAAAAGTAAGAGATGAAGTTTTATGCTTACAAGAGTGTATGATAAAGATGGTGATGTTTGGATGTGATAAAAGCAAGATGAGCACCGAACCGAATTAAACCCACAATCTACTAATCAAAACACACCCGATAACTAGGACACTACTTGAAACTTGAAGGTTTTTCTTCCTTGTCCTATGGTCTGCCGAAATTTGAGAGAGGAAGAAGAAGAACTTTTGATCTAGTTTATGCATTATTGAAAGAATGAGGTGCAAAGTCTTGATATATAATTGACTTGAGATAATGTGTAGATATTATGTACAAAGTTTTGGGTAACTAACCCATGTGGGTAGACATGTATAAAAGAAAGAAAAGAAAATGTAGCATTTGCTAAATATAATATAATGTATAAGTAGTTTAGTAATGTATAGTTATTTGAGGATAAGTAGTAGCTTGTAGTATTGTTAAATAAGATTAGTAAGTTGTATACACATTTGAATATTTAAGGTAGCGTTAGATAAAAATAATTTTCACGTGTCAAGATAAAATATATTGTAGTCATAAAAGTTATAAAAATACATTTCTTGAAAGAGTAGAGTGAATAAATATTTATTGGGTCGAATTTAAGAAAACGTCGTAATTTATATAAATATAACAATTTATATCTGAAATAGATTTAAAACACTGGGTAAACTAATAATAACATTTTAAAATCTTAATATGAGTATTAAAATATATTGGAATAATTTTGGAATTATCGGGTCAAATGTTCAAAATAATGTTTACGCGATAACGTTTGTTTAATAAGAAAATAACGTTTAATGAAAAATGCAAAACCATGTACGAATCGTTATGAAATGTGAATGTGAAATATGAGAAATGACCGAAATTGCGATTGTGACATTCTTCCCATGTCAATGGAATCACGCCCCGTGATTCGATTAATGATACTATGGTTCAAAACGCGACAAGGGTTCTAAAAGTTTATGCTCATGTATGGTCTATATGATTATGTCAATGCTCATGCATATGAGTTACCGCCCAACAAGATGCGTTCCGTGCTATCGTGAGAAGTTCCCATCCTAAATACATGCTTTCTTATGATTAGGCTCGATAAGACAAGCTTTCCCATTCTCAAGCAAAATTCTTAAAGACTTTTGTAACCGATTTTTACTTAATCCCACAACTCATCAAACAAGAACTGTCATACGATTAGGCTAAATCGGTTTAGTAACGACTTGTTTCTAGCTCGATCTTTGCAACTCATCAAACAAGAACTGTCGCTCGGATCAAACTGAAACAAGTGGTTTGAAGAAAATCTTTAAAAATTTGGCTTGATTACGGAATTGCTTACACATATGAGACTACTACTCCCTTCATTGCATGATTCTTCTGAATTAGACATAGGTGATCGGGGCTATGTATAATTTAGAGTAACTATGCAATGCTTGGACTAATCGACTCATATGATGTTTGGTGTTGAGTCATAAGTCCGCATGTATGAAGAACGTGCACTAATAATGATATGATGAGATGCTATGATGATGTGGTTATAGTCTAGGTCAATGATGCAACCTAGTTCTCTATAATCAAGCTCGATACCAATCTGTCACACCCCAAATTACTTGTTTTGCGTGAATGGAATACCTTGGGGATGACCGTCATAAGCATCAAAGTCACAGCTATATCGAGCGACCTAAAGTGTCGTTTGGAAAACACATCGTTTGATTTATTAAAACAATCAGAGTTTACAAAGTATAGGTCCCAAATGAAAATCAACTTGTGCGGAAATAAGTTTGATACAATCCAAACGATGTTTTTAAAGTGTATAAAACCCAAGTGTGACGCGTCGTCTCCGCGACTCTATGAAATGTCCATATGCATGCCATGAAGTGAATGCCTTAGATACCTGAGATAAAACATGCTAAAAAGTGTCAACACAAAGGTTGGTGAGTTCATAGAGTTTGGTTAACAAGTAAAGCTTTTAAAGAGTGTTAATGCAACAAAGGCAAAGTTTTTGGTTATATAGAATAGTTTGCAAAGCAAAGGCATCAGAATCCACTCAGCCCAAGTCCGCCTATACAAAACTTGCAACTGTGTGTTTACAACCCATCGCTAAAAATAGTATTGTCAATCTTGTTTGTAAGGGGACATAGGTGCATCGATATATACATAAACTTAATGCAAAGAATCACAACCAATCGAACCTCACGATTTAAGTCTAACTTGTTTGTTGTTATTACCTTGAATAACTTGAATAATGATTATATTCACCCAAGGTCTCGCCTATCAAGGACACAAGGTGGAAGCGCCACCGATAGTACTATCAATACTCTCTCCGCCTCCCGCAGGAGTTAACCAGATTGCTAAAGTTTGTATGTTGATGCATAATTGAATACTTGTTTAGCACATTAAGGCACATATCGCAATAAACACACAATGTCCAAAGTGTATAAGTAGTATAGTGTAACACAATTGTATAAATGGTTTGAGTATTCAGCAAGAGTGAAACAAGTATAACCCATTCAAGTATAAAAGCAATCAAGTCTAAAGTATAGGTAAAGTTGTTTGACAAAAGTTTAAACGTTTGGATAAATAAGCATATATCTCGCCCAAATAGTTTGTAGAATTTAAACGAGTAAAAGCGGGGTATGAACTCACAATTAGTATGTCAAAGTTTAAAGTACTTGTGATAGTGAATGAAAATAGTTTAAGCATGTATCTCCCCCAAAAGTAGTATAAAAACAATTGAAAGTGGGGCTATGAAAAGTCACAGTAATATGTAAAAGTTTAGTATATTGTGATAGTAAAAACAAGTAGTTGAGCATGTATCTCCCCCAAAGAGTTTATAAGACAAATAAGTAATAGAAAGTGGGGCTACGAACTCACCTGGTGTGATGGATATGCTAACAAAATGAAGTGCACGAAAGTGAGACTCGGAAACTATCCGCGACCTAAAATGAATGTTATGACTTGAGTTATGATATGTTGTCGTGAATGCATGATTTTGAAAACGTATCACCCAATATGCTACATGAAAACTAGTTATATAAAAATATTGTTACTTGAATGTGTGACGGTTTCATGTCGAAAATAAATACTTTTGAGTTAATGGTGAAAATGTAGTTAAAACTACGTAACGGTTTTGTAATAGAAAAATCGGTTTACATCGGACTTAACGTAATGTATACTTAGGAAAACTAACTCGCTTTTAACGTCCATTTCCGAAACGTCCGTTTAGGCCCTCAAAACCTAGATTAAAATCGACAGCTTACTAAAGCTGTGAATAGTGTTTTCAAAGCGTTTTTTGACTCAAAGTTCGGTTAACCATAAATCACTCGTTTTAAGTCCGTTTTTCAAGTTCTTTATATCCACGCGAAGGTATTGAAGAGTACTAATATATTTTTAAACTTCGGAGACTTCACAGAAATTTTAAGGCCACTGTTTGGGTCAGTTAAAATTCGGACTGCATGAATATTTTCCGGAAAATTATAGTTTTTAAATCGTAACTTGGAAACCACGTATATTTTTCGTTATAACTCCGTTTTAGTCCGTTCAAAAGGCCACGTTCATAACTAAAAATCTATTTTCTAAAACTTTAATAAAACTTATAGAAATGACTAACTTTTCGGAAAAATTATAAATTTCGACAGCGCTTCCGCGCCTATTTTAAAATTACCATTTTTCTACTTGCTCAACCACAACTTCACCACAAAATCCCTTAATCTACTCATCACCAATCCTACTAGTAAAACAACTTCCTTTGATCATAACCAAAATAAATATTCATTATAAGGCTAAAAATATATATACAAACTTAAATAAACATGTATAAAGTTTATGTAATCATTTCCTCCAAAATCACAACTAGACTTTGATGATCCATTTTCAAACTTAACATTTTATAAACTTCTAACTAGTACATACTTGTTATAAAGATTAATAGGACACATATGGGTGATAACATTTGATAAACATGAATAAAAACTACAACTTGAGCAAATATGATGATATGGACTTCATGAAATGTATGAAAATATATATGAAAAAGTAAGAGATGAAGTTTTATGCTTACAAGTGTATGATAAAGATGGTGATGTTTGGATGTGATAAAAGCAAGATGAGCACCGAACCCGAATTAAACCCACAATCTACTAATCAAAACACACCCGATAACTAGGACACTACTTGGAAACTTGAAGGTTTTTCTTCCTTGTCCTATGGCTGCCGAAATTTGAGAGAGGAAGAAGAAGAACTTTTTGATCTAGTTTATGCATTATTGAAAGAATGAGGTGCAAAAGTCTTGATATATAATTGACTTGAGATAATGTGTAGATATTATGTACAAAGTTTTGGGTAACTAACCCATGTGGGTAGACATGTATAAAAGAAAGAAAAGAAAATGTAGCATTTGCTAAATATAATATAATGTATAAGTAGTTTAGTAATGTATAGTTATTTGAGGATAAGTAGTAGCTTGTAGTATTGTTAAATAAGATTAGTAAGTTGTATACACATTTGAATATTTAAGGTAGCGTTAGATAAAAATAATTTTCACGTGTCAAGATAAAATATATTGTAGTCATAAAAGTTATAAAAATACATTTCTTGAAAGAGTAGAGTGAATAAATATTTATTGGGTGAATTTAAGAAAGCGTCGTAATTTATATAAATATAACAATTTATATCTGAAATAGATTTAAAACACTGGGTAAACTAATAATAACATTTTAAAATCTTAATATGAGTATTAAAATATATTGGAATAATTTTTGGAATTATCGGGTCAAATGTTCAAAAATAATGTTTACGCGATAACGTTTGTTTAATAAGAAAATAACGTTTAATGAAAAATGCAAAACCATGTACGAATCGTTATGAAATGCTGAATGTGAAATATGAGAAATGACCGGAAATTGCGAATTGTGACAGTTTCACAAAATTCGACCACTAAGAAGTTGTTTGAAGGTTGTAAGAGTTTTAGAAGATCATCATGGCACCTAAACAAGTAAGCATATGCAATCAATTAGCTTAGTTATGGTTTAATTTTAGTATTTGATTCGAATTGCAAATTAGGTCACCAATTTGGGGGTTTTTGATGGGATTCAAATTAAGTTGTAATCTTTTAGAATTAATTGTGTAATTTATATAGGAATGTGTTAGGTCACTAAGTTTACAACACAAGCACAATATAAAGAGATAGAGAGGAGAAGAGGCCGGTTGAACAACTACACACACACACACGCACGAATGAGTAAAGAAAGGTTAAGCGTGAGGTGGTGAAAGAGTAATTGAACAACCAACCCTCAAGTGAGGGTTATTACAAGGTATTTATAGGAAGGGGAGCTAGGGCAACACTCCTACTCCCTTCCTTTCCTTAATGGACATGGGCCTAAGCTCATGGGCCTTCTACATAAGCTTAAGGCTAATAACAAACATAAAGGCCATAATTAAGCTAACTATTACATATGAATCACTAACACTTGATTAAGATTTAGGAGTGATTCCAACAATCTCCCCCTAAGTGTTGGTGATGAAGAATATAAACGGTGAAGGCGTTGATGTAATAGTAGCTTTGACGTCTTCTGACATTCTTCTTTCTTGTGAGAAGAATTTCCTTGATTCAAACAATCTCCCCAGTGTAGAGAAATTGTCTTCTTTGAACAGTTCTGCTTTGACATCATAATTATCTTTGTTATTTGATCATTGTTCTTTGTGATGGTAGTGATAGTATGTTGTTGTTGACTGCATCAAGTCTGCCTCAGGTATGCTTCGTTGCTCCGGTGTCTCCACGTCATTCTTCAACATGCTCATACGCTCTTTGACGTTGGATTTCGATCTTGATGAAGTTCTTTAAGTCTTTAACTTTTTAGATTCTTTGATTTGACGAAGAATCATTCGACTTTGTGTTGCTTTAAGATAGAACTTCCATTAGTGATGATGTTGGCGTGAGCATGAGATGAATCTGCACGATCATTCCGCTCCGAGCTTCCATAAGAAGAAAACATTAAAGCGGTTAGTAATAAGCGGATTCCGGCACTTACAAGTTTGAACTTTGAGAGTGTTACAACATAGTGTGAAAACACAACTCTAATTCTCACAAAGGCCGTTCTGAACTGGAGTCCCACAAATGAGATAACACGATGTACGAAGTACATCTCTGATTCAGATAGTCGAGGTACACGAAGCATCACCCACGTAGACCGTTTGAGACACACTAAGCGTAATCCACGGGATTTACCGAAGTGACCTGCTTTGTCGTATCGTTTGATGTTGACCACTGGCGGGAGTTTCCATTCAATCACCGAGGATCATAGATGTGAACCTCTCATAAATGTTCTCGACAGATTGCTAAGATGCATGAAGGACTCGATAACGTACCTTGATGTTCTTATTGTTGAACATCAAGTGATAAAATGTCAAGTGCACTTAAGAGATCTTTTGATGAATCTCGTGGCTCTAGACTCAATAGTGCGTTTGGTTTTCTGGCGGAGACTAGGGAGAGGGTGTCCTTCTTCAATATCGGCAATCTCTAAGAGAAAGCCGATAGATTATGTAGGGTTCCTGTGAGAATGAAACAAGCTCATTGAGAGAAACTTGAGTGACTAAGAAGGTTTAGTGCATGCGTCCTTTGGGTCCATGACGACTTTTAATCTTCAATACCGGTGTCATCAAGTGACAACCGGTAGCATATGAATTGAACCGATTATGCGCCTAAGTTGAATAATCGGAGGCTATTTCTTTTCACCCTTTTCTTTGCATTTCTTTTGATTCTTCAACTCCTTCTTTCTCCGATTCTCATTTTCTCCTTTTTACGATCATACCTAAGGACTTCTAAATTCTAACTATTTGTGGTGTCCTTGGGTAGATCCGTCCGACTTTAAGCGGATCATAACCTTAGTTATTCCTAACCTATGTTGCCATAAAACCATTTTCATGAAAATCTCTCAAAGTGTTTGTGAATGAAAAACATTTTAGTACCACTGTTGAGAGATAAATATTTTGCATAACTTCTCCCCCACATGTGCTTAAGAGTTTTAACGAAAATGCGACAAATGAGGAAAAAGCGAGCACTTTTGAATTGATCAACTCAAGATAGACAATCCCCATGAGACACGGTTATGTTGCATAGTTAAAGAGTTACATTGTCGACTTTTAGGTGACAACTAGCTCTAATAACTACCTTGAAGGTGTAGACAAACCTCGAAGGTTGTCAAACCCGTCGAGTTCATGTCTACCAAGAGTTTCTCGAATGGTACATTCTACTCGGACAAGTCCTTTGCGAGACACGTTTACATCACTAGCGAACTAGCTTGAAATTATTACCCGTCCCGGATAAGTCTTTTCGAGTTACTAATAGTTAAGTATCGTCAATTCGTTGGTTAAGTCTATACCACAAATATTCATTTGCATTTACACAACATATTTCTTATCACATAATTTTCTCCCCCTAAAAAATGGTATATAAAATGTTATTTTTGAAAAGTTGAGAATAAATATGACCATTTCGAGTGTTGCGGGAAGAGTGACACAAAGAACATTTTGGTGAACAAAGTTTTAAGTCAAATACTCCCCCTCAACAAGTGATATAAACGGTTGAGGTTTTGAAAATCATAAGGGGAAGTACTTGTTCTTTTGAGTAAAACCTTTGAAAAATGAAAGGTTTGATAAGGTTTACTCAAAAGTAAGAAACTTTCGATCCTTTTATAAGGATTGTGGCACTGAAGCGTACCACAGGGTCCTTTCTTGACAAGAACGGGGTTGTACACTGATATGTGTGCACAAGCCATTGACATAATAAATCACACATCCAAAGTTATAATGAAAGAAGCAGTTCAAGGGGTACCGGGTAGTCGATTATTTTTCCGGGAATGCGAGCAGGCGTTGATAGCGGTGATGTTAATCTGGGTCGACCACCAACAAAGCTTTCCAAAGTTACGAATCGAGACAACCTTTCATCAATCATAGTGATGATCCTCTTCACATCCCTACGTCACGAGAGTTCCATCGCTTTTTGTTCCCAATGTCTTCATGAATATCCTTTAACCAATAAGCCAATCCATCCCTAACTTTCTTCAATGTGTGATCCCCAAACTTGTGAAGATCTCTACACGCCATCAAGCAATTTCGTTGAAGTTCACTGCGATAAGCGGCCGAATAGTTTCTTGATGGCGTATATTGTGGAAGTTGGTTGATATCGGGAAGATCTAGGCGAGGTGCGGTGATGTTGACACGGGTGCGATACGACTCAGCGACTAGTTGGAGATCTTCTACCGTTCTTTGATAACTATACTTCGATGAAGATAAGCAAGGACTTGATGAATTCATGTTGTACTTGATTGAGAATTGTCTCATGCGTCCTGTGCTTTTGCAAGATACATGTCTTCAATGTCATTGAGACAAATTCTCAAAGTCCGCTTCACGAATGCATAATCCCTTCGTCTTGACGTTTGACCACGATATTCTTTAGGAAAGTGTAGTCCCATTTGACGAAAGATCAACGTGCTTAATAGCAACGATCCCTTTAGTACTATACTCTGCATGTTGAGACTTTCGAACTGGCGACTCTTGTAGTAGATTCTTGACGTTCAGGCCAATGGTGAATCCCGTATAATGCATCGATGTTATACTGTTCCACACTGTTAGAAAACAAGTGGGTAGCCTTTTCTTCGATGGCTATGCAGTTTGAGTATATTGCTGCCGGGAACGGAATCGTAAGGGATGTAGCGTATTTCCTAGAACCATCGCCACCATGTAGAAGAAATTCCAAGTCGTTGTTGAAGAAGTAGCGAAATGGAATCTTAGGCTGATCTGGTCGGCCGATCGTTGGTAGAGGTTTAGACCAATCGGTGTAATATGGAGGGTTGTCTCTTGTGGTAAAGTCGATGTTTGCTTCCGGGTTGAGCCAATCAATGTTGTTGGACATGGCTCGAGCAATGTTTTCAACGTGATATTCGACCTCGATGGCACTTTCGAGCTATCTTTTAGCGGTTGAAAAGCTTCATTCTTGATTCGCTTCAACTCATTTCGTCATCTTCTTTACTCGGAATTTTTCTTGCGATATCTTAGCATGCTCCAATGTATTATCGTCTACGGATCTTGACCTTCATTGGGTAGGAGTGGAATTAACAAGTGTAGAAAACCATCGTATTCATCAAGTATCATCTTCATCTAGCCATGATCTGACGTCACCTTAAGCGTCTTCTTCTTCTTTTCTTAGGCCTAGATGAGGATTCGGTTTCTTAACTTTGTCGGGAGGCGGGTTGTTGTTGGGGCTCATGGAATTCCTCATCGTCACCACCGTATACTCAAAGTGATCACCGGTTTTGAGTCAGGGTGGTAATCGGAAGAATCTCGAGGTTTTTCGGTAGAAGCGAGGAGGAGACCTTTGTTGTCTTTGGAGTCCGTTGGGGTGGAGATTGCATAGAAGATGATTCACCCGGACTTTTGGGCATTTAGGCTCGTCATTCTTATCGATCCTTATCTTCATCGTCGGCGTGGGCGCTTAGGCCTTCGACTTCTTCTCGGCATGTCGATTTTAGTTGGTATTCGGCAATGCTTCAAACAATTTACCTTCGTAGGAGACAAATGTTGCATATCATTTCGACATTTGAGCTACCAGCCGGTTAACCAATTTAGCATCTGAGAAGCTTATGGGATCAACTGGATTGATGTTCACATGCGTTGGTGTTGATTTCATAGTCTGCTTAGCCAGATGAAGTAGATTCGGATAGAGTTGTTTGGTGAATAACTCCTTTGTAACTCCAGGAACGATGTCAAGAAGGTACTTGTGAGTGTAACCTTTGATCATCTCGTTCATTTCCCCTTGAAGATCACGTTTCATGTACTTCTAGACGTATTCCCTTTCAACTTGCATCTTGTCGTTCTCATCATGAAGATACTATATCATCGGTGAGAAAATCCGACTTCTTGTAAAGCATGTCTTTCTTTCGACTTGTTTGACTTTAACGATTCGAGTTTTAGCTTGAGAAATCCAAGAGGCCGTTGGCTTCTTCTTGATTTGGATGTTGATTTTGTTGATCTTTTGATGGTGGTGGTGAAGAATGAGAAGATGAATCCGATGATGAAGAGACATGAGGAGACTCGGGGTCCTTCGGTGGTTCAGAAGTTTCCTCCTTAGAACGAGCGGGACTGTCTAGAAGAAATTGATCATAAGCGGTTTCTTCTTCTTCATTTCCAGACTTAGCCTTATCATCAGTCTTAGGATCATCGGTAGGAGTCTTCTCAGTCTTATCAGTTTCCGGTTCCTCAATATCAAAGTTGATGGATTCCTCAGTCTGCCGTTGTTGTTGTTCGTGGGTGATGGTTGTACGGTTCCCTTATCGGGTTGATTAACGCATCAGAGCTGGTGTTGCATGAGTACCACCACTTGAGCCTCTGGGCCACGAGTTTGGTCTTTTACAAATGCCTCGGCAAGATGTTTATGTCGAGTTCCTTCAACTTTCTTTGATATTCTTTTGCTCATCAATAGGTTCTTCTTGAGCTCTCCTTATCTTGTTCAATCACGGGGTTTCCCTTTTCCTTTGTCTGCCGGTGGTGGTGGGAGGTCTAGCTCTTGATGGAGTAATATCGGTTCTGCGGTTTGAGTAGAAGATCTCTTCCTCGATTACGCTTTCTTGAGCTTTCGTCACTAGCTATTTTTGCGGTTTAGGCTTAGGAATGGAAATAGAACGACTTCCTTGGCGGAACTTTCTTCTTAGCAGCTTCCTTAGAGGAACTATCCTTTTGTGTCCAGGTTTCCTCTTTGGGAACTTCCTTTGACTCTCTGTGCTTGCAGACACTTCGGCCTTCCTCTTGGTTCTCTGGTAGGCGTGCGGAAGATTTTTCATCGAGAAAACCAACTTTCTTCTCTTCCTGACTACCAAATATCTTTTATAAGAGTAAAAGTTGTTTGAGTTCATCCGAGAGAAGGAGATCCGCAACACTGACACCTTGTTTCTTAGTGGTTGACTCCTTAAACCGATTTGTTAGAGTGGGTTCGGACAACACGTCAAGATTGTCGGGTCATTGATTCTTTGGGGATATCGGGGTTGTATCCAAGTGCTCTTTGGATCAACAGTTTTGTATATCGATATAATGAATCTTTGAGCCAAGCTTTTGAGGAATGTCATCATGTCATCCCATATCGAGCTTCAACTTGATGTGCTTCATGTTGATCGAGCCCAAAGATCTGCAGTTCCACGAGCTTAGGATGCTCATAGCCACTTTGTCGCGACCGAAGCAGATTTTGTGATGATGATATAAAGGGTTCTCAAGGTGAGGAATGTTTTAAGATCCACATGGGAATGCTTAGTAATAACTCCTGAAGCTTCGTCATACCCAATATCAATCAAAATTGCGAGCGGTCTCTTGGTTGGTGCGTGAGTGTCGGTTAGTACGATTTGAGAATGAGGAGGATGACTCTTAAACTGCGGGTGTGATGGTGACTTGCTTATGGTTGAGAGTCACGGTCACATCATTTTGTCCTTTGATCTTTTGCATTGTAGTCAGTTGTTGGATGTAGATCTCGAGAGCGATGGAGAATGGGAGAGCATGTTACGATAAGGATGATTCTTGAATATCCATAGCAATCAAGCAAGAAGATTCGAGGCGGTGAGGGTCTCAAAGTCAACACGAAGGTTGTTCTTTCCAATCTTCATTGGATAGCCGGTTGGGAAGATATCGACAATGGTGAGAACATTTGGTGCATCCACATTCATTTGAGCTGACCATGTCGTGATTCGAAATAACATTAGCCAAAAGAACCAACATATCGAAAGACATTATGTTAGTCAACGGATGGTTTTATTGTCTAATTATTGAATGTGCAATGTCAATGATTGTTACGAGTCCAAAGTCACTTGTTTGTTCAATAGTCCAATGACGTCGTGATAAGTTTCGTGAGTTAGTTAACTTTAAGTTTTAAAGTTTATGTTATCACTTATTTAACACAACATATTAAACGTTTAAGAGTATTAGTGACATTATTGGTTTCGTGACGTTATGATTTATTTATTTACAAGTTTGCACGCGTAACAATTCATAATGAAGGTTTGATCAAGGCTTAGGCGTAGAAATGGTAGCTTATGCGTAAACAGGATTTATACGCGTAAAGGCGTAAGCTTATGCGTAGGACCTTGTCTTACGCGTAAGAAATATTAGCGTGGGAAAAGGTGACCTTATGCGTGGAGCTTACGGCGTGGCGCATATAAAACCACGCGTGTAAGGCTTACTCGTAAGAGTCAACCTTATGCGTAGAGGTCATTGTTTACGCATATCCTTCACGGGATACGCCGTAGTACCATATGTAGAACTCATCGATACGCTTACACGGTAGCGTTCGGGGTCAAAGGAACTTCCTTTTCGTTGAGCAAGTTTTTCAACACCACAGGCGTGAACCTAATCGTTGTAGTGTAGTATTAGGGTAAGCCACGGAATTGATATCGTTCTCTAGGGAATAGGAATGCTAGTGAGAAGTTACTACGCTAAGGTTGGGGTTGAGGAAGATTATTTTTATCTTTTATGTTTTTTTAGAAAAGAAAAGTACTGAATCTCGGGTTTGGATTTGGGGGTTGGTATTTCTCCGATTACTCTACTATTATCTAATTATCTAAACTAAGGTGGTGGTAGTCTATGTCTAATTATTGTGTGCTCGTATAATAGTTTAAAGATGTGTTTACTTAGGTTTTACTACTCCTTAATTATCTTCTATTGGTGGTTGAATTGTCCGTCCTTATTCCTAGTTGCGTTGTGTGTCTAAAGTTGTAGGGTATCGTTTCTCCTAACTCTTTGAAGTTACCAAAGGGTCTCGTCTACAAAACCCACTAGGGATGATAAACTCTAACTCTAAGGCCTCTTTGGATAGTTTAGCTTACATGTAGGATCGTTATTTTATTTGTTTGATGATTGGGTGGTCTTGGGAGATCAAAATACATGTTAGCCATTAGAGAGAAAGTTAGAGAGTTGGGTGTTTTCTTGCTAGAGAGTTACTTCACAAAATGTAGAGTATTAGATTGAAGCACCACCCCTTCCATGGATGGAAGGGTATTTATAGTTACATAAGACACGACCTCCTAACGGCTGTGGATCGGGCATACGGTGGGTAAAGACCCGTCCTTCCTCCACGGTGTTGCACTAAACTATACTACGCTACAAACTAATAAATAAACTACTAAATAACGTAACTAATGACAAGTCTACGAGCTAACTTAAGCTAGATAACATTTGGGGTGACCGACACTTCACTATGGAATTTTCTAATTCCTAACAATCTCCCCTAAGGAGGTCACCCCATGTTTTACATTTGAATCCTAGCAATCTATTCTTGTCATTGTTCTTAAGCTCGTGAGACTTCAATTCTTCAATTCCACAATCTTTGTGCATTTGTAGTGCAACTTCAAAGTCCGCAGTGATTTGTACTTTCGGCGGAGGCCTTTAAGCGATCCACATCTTTGATGATCTTGAGCTTTCTTTGAGATCATCGACCACGATAAATCTGGATCACCCTTTGTTGTGTTACCAACATGTGAAGTTGTGACTTTTGGACCGACATGCTCACACGGTTGAATCATGACATCTTTCCATCGAGTGGCGGAAGCCTTCTTGGTTCATGATATTTGCGTGACGTAGCGAAGCATAGTATAAAAATATCGAGAACCGGGTTATGTAGATATGCACCAGTCATGATTTCTTCAAATTAAGTGTGGTTCTTTGTGAACATGCGGCTTTGGATTGACTCCTCAATTACGATCGGTTGCAATCGTCGGGGTGTACTGCATCTGACGATTAGCAATAAAGCGCACGAAAGTGTCTTTGATCACTTTCATTGAATTGAGGTACACGGCCCACGGTTCCCGTTGATCGATACAAATCCGCCTGTGATCGGTGGGATTCCTAAGAATCTCCTTGACGGGGTTTCGCATTTGTTCTAGGCGTTCTCAAACCGAACGTCTCAAAGAAGACAACACGGAGTGAGTGAACCAATAATTGAGATTCAGCGATTGATGAAAATGATTTGAAAACAATCGCGTATTGCTTGAAGAAAGAGTTTTACTGACGAAGGTTTTGTGAGAAAGATCAATTTTCAAACAAAATACTTTTGTATTAGAGAATGAGTACACATTCGACGTGCTAGCGAAAAGAAGAGATTCGCACATCGAGCGGTTTTTCTAAAAGTATTTTTCAATCGGAGATACTTTTGAATTTGAAAACATAAGTACACATTCGACGTGCTAGAGAAAAGAAGGTTTGCACATCGAATGGTTTTCCAAAAGTATTCGTCAATTCCAATCTGGACCAAGGTTGATTCAAGAATGAATCTCCCATCGTTTCTATCCGGTTGTCACAAGTTTGATCTTACGAGAAGATCTCACATGTCACCCACCAAGAGCTTGTTTGATGTTGGCTCTAGAAGGATTTCCATCTTCATCGTGAATACTTTTACATACCACTCGGATGTTACGACAATACCACAAGGATAATCGTGGGACTCTTAATATAAACTTACTTTCCACATTGTGTGAAAAGCAAGTCTTCAAGAATTTAGTGTCCTAACGAGATATTGTGGATGATCTCTTGGCTCTAGACTCAATAGTGCACATTTGGTTCTGTGTCGGAGACTAGGGAGAGGTCTCCTTCTTCAATATCAACAATCTCTAAGAGAAAGTCAATAGATTATGTCGGTTCCCGTGAGAATGAAACAAGCCCTTTTAAGAGGAACTTGAGTGGTTTGGAAAGTTTAAGTGCGATCGTCCTTTGGGTCCATGACGTCTTGTCTTCAATACTAGTGTTACCTTAGTAACATCCGGTAGCATATGTATTGAACCGGTTTACGCCTAAGGTTGAATTGATGGAGGCTATTTCTTTTCACCCTTTTTCACATTCATTTCTTTTCATTCTTCAACCCCTTGGTGCTTACCGAGACTTCATAACTAGAACCTTGTTGGGTTTATTCAAGTTCTAGCTCGTCTCGATCGGCACTCTTCCCATATCTCACTTTTCTCCTTTTTCAATATACCTAAGGACTCTACACTATCTAGTGGATTGTCCACAGGTAGATCCCTCCGGTTACGGCGGATCGTGGAACGAATACCTAACCTAACCATCCTTATAACACCATGCATAAAGTAAATTTGGTCGGTCTTTTGGTATTGTTCATTCCTTCTCGAAACCAATTGAAAAATCATTTGGAAAAACAATCAAGGTACTTGTGATACGAGATCAAAGCATTATGTACCTTAATAGTTTTGATCATTTTAGAAATGCTCCCCCTCAACATATGCATATGATATAAAATTGTTTGGCACATGGAGGCAAGAGTTCTTTGAAATAATTTCTTTGAAATAATTTCTTGATCACAATTTCGTACGAAAAAGCCATTTGATTTTCTTGGTAAAATTCTCCCCCTCAATATGTGCATAGGATTTTTGAAATCATTTTTATCACATAGAGGCAAGAGTTCTTTTGAAGCACATCCACAATCACAAAATCCATTAAGAAAACCATTTGAAAACACAATCAAGGTACTTTATAATCTCTTTTTAAAAAACTTTTGTACCTTGATGGTTTTGCTCCCCTCAATATGTGCCGAGATTCGAAAGCGTTTAGCACATATGAGAGAAGCGACTGACAACCGAATCAAAACAATCATCATTTATCAAATTTCATATTAAATCACAAATTCTCCCCGATCAAAATATCAAACCCTTTGAGATTTTGGATCCCAAGTGATTTAATAAGGTTTAGAAAACATGGGAGAATATGTGGCTGGTTTAAATACTCATCATGTTTTGGATAAATCCTCCTCCTCAACATGTGCATTATGTATATTAAAATCGTTTGGCACATGGAGGCGGGAGTGCCTATAAAGGACTAAAACCAATTCCATTAAAGCAGATAAGAGATTTAAATCACGATCTCTACCCCGATCGAAATTTTAAACCATTTGAGATTAGAGATCCCAAACGATTTAAATCATTTAGAAAAATTTGGGGAAAGACGTGGCAAGATTCAATTTTGAAAGATGATAGATAAGGACCATTTTAAGACATTAAAGATTGTTAGTGTCAGATATGATAGTTTTTAATAGATCTTTTAAGTAAAACAAAACAATTTCACAATCAAACAAGAACAGAAAAAATTTCGTTTTGAAAGACCTTGATTCTAAAGAAAAAATCATACCATGACATAACATTAAATCTTTATATCACCACTTATTATCGTACAAGACGGAACTTTTATGAAGAAACATCGTTTGAAAATATTTTATTTTAAATCACTCTCCCCCTCAATCCATGACAGAAGTCAATAATTGAGTGACTTAGGTTTTGATAACATGAAGTCCGGTGATTTTCAAAATTTTAGTCCAATATATTTTCAAAACAATATATTCCATTTTCAAAACAATTTTATTCAAATTTATTCAAAATTGTTTAAAAATGGTATCTGCATAAAGATCGTTAGTGGTTGAGAAGCTTCCGTTGTTGTTGTTGTAGGGTTGGAAGAAAAACCGTCTGCAAATGCGGTGAGACTTCTTCTTACGTTGCATTTTGAATGCCAACCGAGGTCCAATTAAGCTCCGTTTCTTCACTTTCAAGAAAACCATCTCTTGATGCGAGAAGACCTCTTACGTTGCATTTCATGCCAACTCTCCATTGAAGTCCAATTAAGCTCCGTTTCTTCATTTGTCAACCCAAGATATAGTTACCCTTTCCTTCGGCATCCAATCATCTTCAATTGTGGGATCCGGATCGGGAACATTCTTATAACCAATATACCGCATCGTTAGTGAACACACATACAAATATATGGTGGTCGACAACACCCAAACAAACAATCGACTAATAAAAGTCAATGCAACATATCACTCGGATCATTTAAATGTATGGGAAAATGTGTTCATCAAACTCTAATTATCTAATCCTAGCAATCATATCCTTGGCACCTTGTCCTTCAACATAGGTTAACATCATTTTAATTAAGCATATTAGGATAATTAAGAAAGCTCGTTAGAAGATATAGATTTGAAAACATTTTCCCCTCAACCAATAACTCATTTTATAAAAGATTTTAAAAGTGTGAAGTAATTGATTGAGTTTCCAAATTTTATAAAACTACGAATCGATTGATTTTAAGCAACTCCTTTTCCACCATTTTGAAAACACCAAATATTTTTCGAAGAATTTTAGACGGAAAAACATTTGTGTAGGAACAATGATCCTTGACATACTTTCCTCATTTGTTTTTAGGATAAGTGAGCGAAATTTGTGAAAATCGTTTAAGTGTAGCACTTTCCTTCCATGAAAAGCGGGTCGCTATCGAAATAATAGCAAACCATAGTTTAAGCACGGTCACGCAATCATTTTTGTCGAAAAGCAGTAAGCCATAGTTTGAGACATGTTTTGGAAAGAATATTTACACCTCCTGCTCGAACTTCATCTATGGTCCCGTGCCATTATTGAATGACATTTCTAAGACCGTAGATGTTATCGATACGAGAAGACATGTCTTGAGAAAACATATTTTTGGTATTTTGAAATTTTCGATTTTTATGGGTTTTGAAGGTTTTAAATTTTATATTTTCTTTTGATGGTTTTATATTTTTCTATTTTGTTTTTGTTGGTTTTAAAATTTTGTATTTTGTTTTCGATAAATATATACAAGGATAGAGTAGATGATATAGTTAAAGAAGATGATGATACGAGTACCGAGATAAGGATATCGAGCGAGCGTCGTAGAAGATAGAAGTCATCAACTCTTAAACATTCACCACCAAAGCTTCGGGGCTCTTGAATCGAAGAAAGAAATTGAACCATCGAAAGTGAGACTGCGACTTCCCCAAACCGAAAATCCTTAAGATGAGCAGATTCAAGCTCTATTTCAAGCTTGCTTTAGCCAGTGCACAGGAAGCACACCATTATCATAAATCCATTGCTCCATTTAAGAATGATAATCGAGGATCTCCATTCGGGGTTATATCATCCATAAGAACGACAGCGTATCACCCACACATAAATAATCTTCTCAAATTTCTTAACCACTTTGAAGTCAGGCGATCCATTCCAAAAGGTGTCAGAGAGCAATTCCCCAAGTAGTTGAATTGATGCGATCGACCTCTTTGTATAATGCTCAAGAACTCTCCGAATACACATCATGAGGGTAATGAAGAACACCTCCCAATGTTCACATCTTTCGTCACGATGATCGTGTATGAAGCTCAAGAACCCAGTACACCACTATCCAAGAACTCTCCGAATACACATCATGAGGGTAATGAAAACACCTCCCAATGTTCACATCTTTCGTCACGATGATCGTGTATGAAGCTCAAGAACCAAGTACACATTCCCACCGAAAGAATAAGCGATAACACCTCCCTCATGTTATACATTTATCTCCCTGAATATGTCATACTTGTGTACCTCTTTATCTTGAAACTTTCTCTTACATCTTCCCCACGTAGTTGGAATAAGAACACTAAACGCTTTGATGAGTAAAACCTTGAGTTTCTCTGCGGTAATAACATTTGTCTTCCGGGATATCTTCAATTTCTTAGAAGTATTAAGTACATCAAGTTTACTCGCGTTTGGGTGCTTGACTCCTTCCTCTTCTCGGTTTTGATACTTGAGAATCGGCACCTCTTTGAATGCCCAAATACTTGAAATTTGTTGAGAAGATCGCTTGAAGTCTTTGTGAGAATCAACTTGTGAAGACTCTCTCGACTATTTATATCAACCCTTCAAGAGACAATTTGAAGTGACCACTAAAGAAGAAAACCCGCTATACCATACTTGGCTCAAGTCAACTTCCCACATTTGTATCTTAAGCTTGCACCTAATGATGGAAGAGCGGTGTAGAGAATCTATGCTTCAAGCAAATCTCTAAGTACTCACTACCCAAACAAAGTATGAGACATTAACACCTCTTGCGATTATCCACACCGTCATATCGTGTGACATCGAGTAAAACAAAGTAACTCCTAATTGTGATAGTTAACCAGGTCTTCAACCATCCACCTCGACTGCTGGTAACTAGATAAACCAAGTCTTCAACTCAAATTCTTAAGCCCGAGCAAGTTATCGAATAAGAATACGCCTTTGTGAAAGTCAACTTCAATCTCAAATAAGTGATAAATGATTAACTCCGAAGTAATCAACTTGAGTCAAATGTCCAAAATGAAATAGTCAATAACAACGTCTCGAGGAGTCACTGCTAACGAATATGAGCAAGTCTAATTGGGGATTGAATCTGACTTATAACACACTCCCAATTAGTGCTCTCCCCTAAACTGACAATCTGTATGATGAATGACCAGATTAAGAAGAAGTCTTTTGATAATCAACTGCAACTCGTCTTTTAGTCTTCTAACATGTAGCAGAAAATGTAGAATAGACTGTAGACTCGACCTTCTTCTAGATTGTCCAGTTGGGGAATATATAGTTAACATCTTCAACTCACCAAAACAAGAACATCACCAAAAGCATCCCAATCAACTTACATCTTGCAAATACCCTTAACTAAAATCCTCCCAATCAAACAAGAACGAAAGATGTTCATCAAGGAAATCAGCAATCGGGCCGAACGCGAACACGAAATGGTAACACCAAGCAAACAATCACATCAAACAAGAACAGAGGGTTGTTCGGAATCATCATGTTGATGTGCACGTGAAGCATTAACGGAAGCACTTTGTCGATAAACTCATCAATCCGGTGAAGATGTCAACCAACGGCTCTTCGAAGAAACACCATGTAAAGATGATCCGATCAGTAGAAGCTCGGTTCTTACATGAGTTTGGAGCCGTTTGACCATTTATTCTCATATATCAATCAATCATGCAAAATTATCACACTTCTTCTCCCCCTCAAGAATTGCATACGGAGATGACATTCTTGATTAAACAAGTGAAAATCATCCAAATGTTCAATTCACACTTCTCTCCCGCAAAATCAGCACATGATGTCGCCATCTTCATTATAATCGAGCAAGTGGAATGAGAAAACAATCAGTGGAAGCCCGGTTCACTTTATGACTGAAGCGCATGGAAAAAGTATGTAGCATGTTGATGAGAATGGTCATAATAAGAAGATTTCTCTTCTTCAGAAGATAAAGCACACTGAAGCGTACACTTTTCTTTTCTTTAGGGAACGAGGTTTGAACTGAAGTATTCAAACGTCATAAGAAGATTTCTCTTCTTTGGAAGATAATCGCCCAAACGTACACTTTTCTTTTCTTTAGAGTACGAGGCATGAGTGAAGTGTTGTGATTTTCATCGTCATTATGTTGAAGTACGAGGCTGAGGCGATGTGAGCAGGCGTCATAATCTCTCTTTTCACTCTCTTGGCAAAACATGAAATCAACCCATTATCATTCAAGAGGCTCTTTGTTGTGACGGTGATGAGAAAACCCAATATGATGAATTTGACCCTGAAGTAAACTAACCCGAACTCGTGACTTAAACTTGCACATATGTAACAAAGAGCGGTGCCGAGACTTCATGCCCATTTGAATCTCTAAGTACTCTATACTCATCAACCAACCAACCATCGAGTATAAGACGTACATTACCTCTTGAAAATCCACAATTGAATGTGACACTGAGCACTACAATGTAACTCCTTAAAGTGATAGTTATTTTGTAGTGGTATGAGCCCAATTCCCCCAAGTGGTAAAAGAAAAGGTAAAAGACACCCAACAATAACTAGATTTCCAAGTCTTTGATTTTGATGATAAGCTTGAACAAGGATCTTGAAGAATCTTCATCCATCCATCCCGATACCTTGGATACTAAGTACACTCGCCGTGATAATTCACTTCAACCTCAAATAAATAATCTTGAATTAACGCCGTTGTCACATCTTACTCGTTAAGCTGCTCAAATCTAGCCTTCTTTTACATTTAAACGAACTTTGATAATGGTTTCATCCGACCATGGTTAGAAACACATAACCCGTAAAACCATGTAATAACCAAACCGCCATGAAGACAACCCAAACACACACCCAATTCATGAAGTACACCCTTTTATCCCTTCTTTGAAGCGAAACCGTAGCACCGACATCAAGTAAGATCCGAATTACACTTTCTCTTCTCCAAGATGGTTCCATCATTACGGGATTTTACAACTCTATGGTTTAAACCGAGAAATAGTTTCTTTCGCGGATTTTACAAAACCAAGAATAAACCGTAAGATAGATCCGAAATGCACTTTACTAATACCGGGATGTTTCCATTATCACGGATTTTACAAGTCTATGATTTAAACCGAGAAATAGGTTCTTCGCGGATTTTACAAAATCAAGACAAAACCGTAAACAATGTCGACTTGAAGGTGTTATGACAAATTTGTTTTCGGTGAATATCATTTTAGGGAACATGCGCGGTTCATCAACGGTTTATTATCCAACATCAACAACATCATCAATCATCCAATAAACACTTTGGTAAACATATCATTCACGTATTAATAAACCTTCTTGCTGTAACCACTTGGTGAAGTAAACCCAATATGTCAAACTTGATCATGAAGTGAAAATCCCCAGATTTGTTACTTAAACTTTTACTCATCCTTGTGAAAAAGAAGCGGTGTACCCAATGTACAAAACCTCTTGACATATTCTCAACTGCGTGAGACACCGAAGTGATAGCTACGTTGTGGGTTAAGTGAGAAAGAATCACAAACGCAACTAAATAGCCAAGTCTTTATCACCCTCAATAAATGCCCAAACAAGTCATCTTCGCTAAAGGGTAGAAAGAACGAAGACGAAATAAGTAAACTCGTCCGAAAAACCTCACTTCAAATCCAAATAAGAAATATCATCCAAACACCCCTGCAGTCAACATTGATTAAATAGGTAATTTCAAGCCGTGACGAAATATTCTCCATGAAAATGAATAACCCAAAGTATCAAACCGGATACTACAACATCAATCATCATACCAAATCTCATCGCCGGATCTCGTCTTCAAAACTCATCGACGGATCAAAAATATTCAAATCTCATAAGATCAATTAGGAACAATTAACCCCGATCAAACAAAAATCCAAATGTTTATCCCAAAACCAAATCTTACGCGATGCACATCAATTAAGCCCAATACATTGTAAAGCGATGTCCATGAGACCTTAAAGCATTGAAAGCCAATGACCACATATGCTCACATTTGGGTCTAATAATTAGCTCAAGCCAAAATAATGATATACGGCTTAAAATTTATTTAAAACACACATCATTAATCCAAAACCCAAGCCTCACATATATGCAAATAATATCATATAACTCATGATCATGTGCTTTCAAAATGTGAACATTATTTCCACTGTCCATTCACAAATTTAATTGCTCGATCTCATATATCACAACCGTTAAAGACTCATCTCCACTTGGCCCAACATATACCTCAATCAGATTAATACCAAGTCCAAACCAAGAATATGTCCAAGTCAATGAAAACACTGATGGGCCCATTTCAGCGTTATGTTACACGATCCAATTATTAAGTGTCACGGGCCCAAGTCCAAAAAGACAAACCGGTTGGCTTATGAAGTAATCCCAATATGCTGTACAAGTAATTCGGTTATAAAACCTTAAGGATTAGGTCATCTCATAACCTTAAAGCAGATGAACCCTAAACATACGCCTCTCTCTAATAATCCGCCTCTATCATTATCAAATCATCTCGCTCCTCAAATATCACTCACATATCATACCCCAAATAATTTACTGATATCGGATCTTAAAGTAAAAATCAATCAATCTCCACATGAATCCTAACCCTTTCAAAGTAAATCACACGACAAGACTATACGAGAGCCTTCATTACCAGGTTGACCTTGCCACAGGGATGGCTTCGAGGAGTGGGTTTTATGACGACTTGAGAGATGGTATTGAGGTCGTTTCGTTGAGAACCGGTGAGTAGCTGTAGTTCCATTGTAGTAATAGAGTCACAAGCGAATCAAGAATAATGATTTAACATGATTGTTACTATCATTTTCTTTTAGTTCGAACATAACCAAGGAATTATTTAGATTGAGATTTGGACTTTAGAGCGAATCAAGGAAAATCAATCGACATATTTGTCATTTGATTTATCTTGTGCATTCGGATATTGATATAAAACAAAGCGGATCTATGAGAGAATGTTCAACCAAGAAAGTCTTAATGACTTGAGGTGCATATTGAGCAAGTCGAGATCATTTTGTATACTTATCATTTTCGTTTAAAGCTTTTATAGTATTGGATCTGTGATGAGCAATTCATTCTATTGATAGACCTTTGAGGTCTTGATGTGGCTTGATGTACAATGAAAGAATGAAACTGAGATCCTAGTTGTGATATTATCTTTGACATTTGTAGTGTAGATGAGGTTGGATCCGAAATGGTTGTTGTTGTCTTGGACCGATGATGGAAGATGAGCCTGAGGTCGTTTTGATGTTTGTATTTGGTTTTGTGGTATGAGTCAAGTTTGAGTCTTCATCTTTAACACGTTTTTACGTCAAGTTGCTAGAAAATTTTTACAAAGCAAGTCGCTGGGTCTTAAGTCGCATAACTCGCTACTTTTTTTTTTTTTTTTTAAACAAACAACTCGCCAATATTTTAGCACTAAGTCGCTACATGACCTGAGTTGACTCAAAAATCAACTCGCCACCCATATTACTTTAATAACTCGCTACAAGTTTGACTCAAAAGTCAAACCACCATTTTTTTCATGACAAGTCGCTAGTTATTTAAGAGTCAAGTTGCTACCATATTTGAGAAACAAGTTGCTACTAATACATTGTATCAGGACTGTTTTTGACAAGTCTCTAACTTCATAAGTTAACAAAAATATGGACAACTCGCTATGAAGAACTTAAAATGGCTCAATAGCAGTTTATGACAGAACCAGCATGAATAACCTTAACCAACAGAAAAAAAAGTGTA
Source organism: Chrysanthemum lavandulifolium (assembly GCA_022545495.1). Lineage (NCBI taxonomy): Eukaryota > Viridiplantae > Streptophyta > Magnoliopsida > Asterales > Asteraceae > Chrysanthemum > Chrysanthemum lavandulifolium. The sequence continues at coordinate 144,628,835 of CM040240.1, forward strand.
TCAAAACAGTCCACGAGTTTTCTAACAGTAATATAACATGAAAAAAGCTTTGACCATGTAAATTAAGTAAAGTATTTAAAGATACTGTTAAAAGACTTGTTCTTTAAGAAAATGTTTAAAACTAACAATCTTCAAACATTCCAAAAAAACATCATCAATAGATCATTTTAAAGATCAAAACCGCATAACCAAACATAAAAAAAAAACATCTTTCCACACACTATTTGTATCAAACTGCTTCATACAAACCGTACCCAAAAAGCGAGCAAACCGCGTTTAAAACCAAACGAATCATCAAAACAATAGAACCTTGGCTCTGGTACCAATTGTAGGATCGTTATTTTATTTGTTTGATGATTCAGGTGGTCTTGGGAGATCAAAATACATGTTAGCCATTAGAGAGAGAAAGTTAGAGAGTTGGGTGTTTTCTTGGTAGAGAGTTACTTCACAAAATGTAGAGTATTAGATTGAAAAGCACCACCCCTTCCATGGATGGAAGGGGTATTTATAGTTACATAAGACACGACCTCCTAACGGCCTGTGGATCAGGCATACAGTGGGTAAAGACCCGTCCTTCCTCCACGGTGTTGCACTAAACTATACTACGCTACAAACTAATAAATAAACTACTAAATAACGTAACTAATGACAAGTCTACGAGCTAACTTAAGCTAGATAACATTTGGGGTGACCGACACTTCACTATGGAATTTTCTAATTCCTAACATTACAACAACTCAAAGTGCTATAACCTAAGGTTCACAAAGATTAATCAAGCATTAAGTACACAACGAATGACCTATCGCATTACTAGATCATTAATCAACTAAGATAAGAAACAACCAATCAATATTCAATAATTAAGTTTCATATTCCCTAAGCAAACACACAAGTAAATTAGCCGGACATGGAAAACATGCAAGCATACACACAAATAATTGAAGACATAATTAAATTAATGAAGTAAACAACTTATCTTCGTGTAAGATAGGGTTTAAAACCCTAAACTACGACCTTGGTTCGGTTTAGGTTTTATTCAAAAGTTTACCCAAAGACTACTCTCTAAACCGAAAAATTCGGATTCTATTTATAAGATTACATGTGCGCGGCGTCACCTTATGATTTGTGGCGCCGTGTGCACATCATTAGGGTTTCGTCTTGGCAAGTTAATCTTGCGGCGGCGTCACCTTATGCTTGTGACGCCGTCCTCTTTAGCTTCGGCGCGTCTGATTGAATCTAGGCCGTCGAGTTGCGACGGCCTACTCTTTTAAAGCCCGGCGCCGTCCTCCAAAACTAGCAATTTCTCTTCTAAGCCATCACAAATTCCTCCCGGCGTCGCAGATTAGCGATGGCGGCGTCCCTTGTAATTTAGCGGCTTGGTGTCTCGATTCTTGACTTTGGCCATTTCTTCATAAATCCCGCCTTTTCGTCCAAATAAGTGCAATTACACAGTTTGCCTTCAAGAGACCTAAAAGTGAAAAGGAGCGATATTAAGCAATAACGGATACAAAGTGATCAAATAAGGGCTTAAACAACCCTCAAAAGGTACATTTTAAAACCTTATCAAATATCCCTACACTTGATATTTGCTTGTCCTCAAACAAATGTGCTTTTAGCCAATTAATTTATAAGTTAGGGTCATGAAGCATTGGTTTAAAACAGTCCACAACACATATAAGCCCATAAAAGTCATAACAAGCACGGAAGTACATACTAGCACCTCACATGGGGTGTTTGGTTACTCGCATCTCTCGGTGTATATGAAATATAGCAAATTGGAAATGGAAGATAAACACTCATTAACGGTCCTAGTACATAGATTACCATAGACTTGAGAATAGATCAAACCTCCATCGCTTTGGCGTAAGCACCTAGGAAAGACTATCAAAGAGGTCTTTAAAGGGTTGTAACGTTAGGCTTACGGTAGGGAAACAAAGGGTTTGGTGGGATAGGCTATTTAGTGGTGGCAAGTCAAAAATCTCTATGTTAAATGCATCGAAGAATGGCGTTGCTAAGCCAAGACTCGACACTCTAAACTCTAGATAATGAAATAAACAAACATAAATTTAAAGATAGATGTAGGATGGCATACTTTTTTTTTTTTTTTTTTTTTTTTTACTCTATTTTTTTCTTTTCCTCTTTTTTCTATTTTTTTCTTTTTCTATTTTTCGATTTTTTTCATACACTTTTACTCTACCATCCTCTACGATAACATCAAAATAATAGGGATTTATAGCACATCCCTACACTTGAGTTTTATTACTCTAACACTAATATGACTGAATTGAAAAGATCAAAACACTTGGAGTACGTTATTACGCGAGATAAGGGAATTGGCGTTCCTTTTAGTCATTTAAAACTTTAACTTTTCCCATGAGTCCCAATCGTCCCAAAACTATGTACAAAAGATATGACTCAACTTAGCAACTCATGCAAGTAATTAGATAATTGAACTAAGGGTTTAGGGTGATAACAATAATGCACTAAAAGTGCGTGCATACAAGGTAGGCTAAGGCGATTTGGGTGTACATTTGGGGTGGGGTGTAAACAATGCTCTTCATTGATATTCCGGAAAACCGAAACATCACGAGAACCGCGAAAAGGATAGGCTCTGAGGGGTTAACTAGGGGTATCGTGTACTAAAGATGAGTACAACGTAAAGGTGTGGGGGAATTACTCAACCGATGTGGAAGAAGTAATTATATTACGGGTATCAAACAAGAGTTATCCTAATGCCTCTTATCATTCAGTTATTCCTAACTACACAAGTGTAGTCTCACTAGCGATCTCGGAATGCATCACAAAACAAGTTCTAGAATCTAATATACTACCGGTTCACACTCTAAGCATTGAAGATGAATGCTTCAATTCCTACTAATCTAAGGCGATCCTCGCATTTTGGTGGAATTTAAGTGGTAAAGGGTTTTGTGCTAGTCATATAACTTCCTATCCGTGAGATGCTTTTGTTAAGACTAATGGCCCTCCTATATGTCATGAAAAATTTTAAATTTGGTGCCAAAATTACCCTAACCGACATTTTCTCATGGTTTATTCATAAATGCAATTAGAAAGCAAATAATCAAGAATAAGCATAGTTTCAAAGTTCCCGTTTATTTTCCTCCACTACACTTAAAGCTGAACATTGTCCCCAATGTTCCCGAAATATCAAAGTTATGATAAAGAAGGTAATCAAAACAAAAGAAACTAATACTCCCGATTAGCTCGGTAGGATCCGTGTGTGAAGTAGTGGTTAAATCCTTTCAAGAAGAATTTATGCGTGAAAAGCTCCTCAATATTGTGTAACTTCTTCTTGATAATCAAAACTGCACACTTGAAGAAAACAAGCGAAACCTTCGCGTAAAATCGGTGGTAATAATATATAAGACTCGATTTAAACTAGGATATAATGCTTGTGGAATGGATGTTTCTGAAATTTCTAAGAAAATTAAGACACGGAAAATTCCAAAATTTATAAGAAGCTCGGAAAGCGAGAAAAAGTAATCGATGTTTTACTCCTTCACGGCGCCGTCGGTTGCAATCTGACCGTCGGTTATCGACAAAAAGCGGTGCGATTTTACGGAAAAATTACGGAAAATTTACATCTTTAGAATCGGAAAATTTACGCAAAACATCCATTATGACTCGATACAAGCATTTGACTCGAACAAACATGCAAATATATCTTTTAATTAATTGTTATTCTTATGTTCACGTTTCTTATGAAAGCGTGTGTAATCCTCCTACACTTATCCTTTATGTAAAATACCTTTATATGCAATTAAGGCGAGGTTAAAACAAAATAAAGCATTTTACAAATTTAAACATGAGAATAAACAATCAAAAAAGATATATGACACTAACAAACTAACAATTAAGCATGGGTTGCCTCACGCGAAGCGCTTTTCTTTATTTAAGAGTCTTGTAGCTAGACTCATAGTCGTGCTCTATGTTGCCTCGCTTTGCATTCTCAATGAGAATTCTATCATGTTGACAAAATTTTCATCGACTCTATACCTAGGCCCTAGGGTCAAGCAATCCTTATAGTAATGCCTCCTTCTTTCCCACATAAATTTATAACCTTTTCAACATCGTCCTTGCTTTTGTCCTCAAAAGCTTTGATGTGTCTCGTTCATAAATGGGCGGTGGCCATATTCATTTGTTTTCAAGGCATCTTATAAGTGATCTCATCGGTTCCTTCCTTAAACTTAACCGTTCCATCATGCTTGTTATGGCTCATTTTAGATGTTTCAACAAGCGGTTTTCCTAGCACTACTTGGGATAAGCTATAGTCAATAGCGCATCCTACATCTTCTAGGACCATAAAATCAACTAGGTAGGTGAAATTTCCTATAAAGACATGCAAATCCTTGACTCTTCCCACAAAGTTGCAAACTCCGCTGGATACTTAGGGTCTCTCCTAATATTAAGTCGCTCATTCATAATGTCATTTTAGGCAGCGGATGACATCACATTAATGGGAGATTCCATATCTATGTAGCGTGGTCAACACTCCTATATCCGATCATACAAGGGATTTTTAGGTTCGGTTTCCTCTCTAATCTTTGGGCATATCCTAATGATAGGTGATCGTGGATTATCGATTATGTAATGATGGTAAGCAACCTCTTCCTTAGTGGGGTAAAGATTGAAGTAAGCACTATCTTCCACATTCACATTATTGTTTATTATGCCATCTTATGAATTCTTGTTAATCATAGAGCCAATTCTGAATGACTACTTTCTCAGCAGCTTCCCTAATTGTACTATCGAATATTTTTGCGGATCCACGAAGGTCGGTGTTTCTACTAACATAGCGGCTTCGGCGGTTGTGTTGGTCATTGGTTTGGGTTTTGGTGGCGGTGATTTAATTGGTGTTGGGTTGAAGGCGGTGGTGGGTTATCACCTTCCATGATGAAAAGTGATGGGATTACGAACAAAGGTCACGAAGAAGGGGATAGACTACGAGAAAGCTAAAAATGAGAAAAAGTTTACTTGATAGGAATCAAGCAAAGAAATCTAAGCGAGGTGGACTACTAACTAGCTATTCTATTCCCGACGTGGCGTAAAATTTGATCACGCTTACAGTAGCGTTGGGGTCAAAGGAACTTCCTTTTAAATCGAGCAAGTTTTTCAACACCTAGGCGTTGAACCTAATCGTTGTAGTGTAGTATTAGGGTAAGCCACGGAATTGATATCGTTCTCTGGGGAATAGGAATGCTAGTGAGAAGTTACTACGCTAAGGTTGGGGTTGAGGAAGATTATTTTTATCTTTTTATGTTTTTAGAAAAGGAAAAGTACGAATCTCGGGGTTTGGATTTGGGGGTTGGTATTTCTACCGATTACTCTACTATTATCTAATTATCTAAACTAAGGTGGTGGTAGTCTATGTCTAATTATTGTGTGCTCTTATGATGGTTTAAAGATGTGTTTACTTAGGTTTTACTACTCCTTAATTATCTTCTATTGGTGGTTGAATTGTCGCGTCCTTATTCCTAGTTGCGTTGTGTGTCTAAAGTTGTAGGGTGTCGTTTCTCCCTAACTCTTTGAAGTTACCAAAGGGTCTAGTCTACAAAACCCACTAGGGATGAAAACTCTAACTCTAAGGCCTCTTTGGATAGTTTAGCTTACAACAACTCAAAGTGCTATAACCTAAGGTTCACAAAGATTAATCAAGCATTAAGTACACAACGAATGACCTATCGCATTACTAGATCATTAATCAACTAAGATAAGAAACAACCAATCAATATTCAATAATTAAGTTTCATACTCCCTAAGCAAACACACAAGTAAATTAGCCGGACATGGAAAACATGCAAGCATACACACAAATAATTGAAGACATAATTAAATTAATGAAGTAAACAACTTATCTTGGTGGAAGATAGGGTTTAGAACCCTAAATTACGACCTTGGTTCGGTTTAGGTTTTACTCCAAAAGTTTACCCAAAAGACTACTCTCTAAAACTAAAAAATTCGGATTCTATTTATAAGATTACATGTGCGATGGCGTCACTTTATGATTTGTGGCGCCGTCGTGTCGCCGTCATTAGGGTTTCGTTTTGGCCAATTTAATCTTGCGATGGCGTCACCTTATGCTTGTGACGCCGTCCTCTTTAACCGGCGCGTCTGGATTGAATCTAGGCGTGCGAGTTGCGACGACCTACTCTTTTAAAGCCCAACGCCGTCCTCCAAAACTAGCAATTTCTCTTACGAGCCGTCACAAATTCCTCCGGCGGCGTCATGATTAGCGATGGCGCCGTCCCCTTGTAATTTAGCGGCTTGAGTGTCTCGATTCTTGACTTTGGCCATTTTCTTCATAAATCCGCCTTTTCGTCCAAATAAGTGCCATTCTGAGTTTGCCTTCAAGAGACCTAAAAGTGAAAGGGCGATATTAAGCAATAACGGATACAAAGTGATCAAATAAAGGCTTAAACGACCCTCAAAAGGTACATTTAAAACCTTATCACTTACGCGTAAGATTTCTCTTCGCATAACATACTACTGCGTAAGGTAATCCTTATCGTAGATGGTTAACAACCTTGATTCGATTTTCACGAGTAGCAAACCTAAAATAAATTCATCACATCATCAATATTAACACCCACATTCATTGTATATGATTTACTCACAAACACTCAATCAAGCGATTCTGGCGTAAAGAACCTTATGCGTAAATAAAACCCTAAAGTTTATGAATTACAGCGTATGATTTTTAGCCATGGAATTTACACCAAAGTTTTTACGGTAGTTATAAGAAGTCATGTGAGTGATATAACCAAGTATTAACATCGATTCGCGGTGAATCAAAAATACCCAAATCTAAGAACATTAAACCTTAATCTCTAATTCACAATCAATTAGTGTTTCGGGTTGTTTTAAAGCCTAGATATCATTAATTCACCATGATAACAACATCACACAACTATCTTTTGACCAAAAACATTCACATTTGAAAATACCCAAACCCGCATAAACCTAGTTTTCAAATTCAATCAATCGTGATTACGGTGCGTTTTGAGTAGAAAAATGGTATCAATGATGTTAAAAAGCGTTTGACACTATTATCTTAACAAAAAACTCACAAACATGATCATGTGTTCTTACGCATATCGTAGAACACAAGATCAACCATATACGTAAATTTAACCGTTGGATTCGTTTGAAAATCAAAACCAATGTTTAAAAGCGTGTTACAAACATAAAATCACTTACAGATTGATGATCAAAACTTGGTTGTTGAGCGATTTATAGGCGTAGGATTAGTTTGGTGTTTGTAATAAATGTGAAGTGGTGAAGTTAGGTGGAGGAGTTTTATTAAAATAACTTTAAGCTTTTGGCGGTTTTAGTCCTCCACTTTTCCATTTTCATCAAAGCCTTTTAACTTCCATTTGGTTACCAAGCGAAGAATATTTGGAAATAACTTTGGCGACCTCCCCTCGACTTAAGAAATAATGAAAGTTTATAAATTTTAGTCCGAGGAGTGTCGATAAACAATATGACCACCATTTAAAGAAACAACAGGAATAGGTGACATACAAGTACGGTTATTTTGAAACGATTAAGAATAAATTTTTCTCCCCTACACTTGATCGGAAAAATCACGAATTTTGAAAGATTAGAGTGTTGTTGAAAAATGTACTTGCCATGTTGAAAGAAAAATAGATAGAAGAATATTTTTGTTGTTTTATCGGGTTTTATATTTTGCATTTTGTTTTGAAAAATATTTACAAAGAGATTTTGGTGTTTGTTGGTTTTAAGACATTTAAGAGTTCATCCAATTCCTCTTGAGTCAAACACCGCATACCAATCCGGTGGACCAACTCATTAAACCTAGCGGGAGGCAAGGCTTTGGTGAGTAGATATGCCAATTGGTATTACATGCCATGCAGTATAATTCAACTGTACCACATTCACGTGGTCCTTGATGAAATGATAGCGAAGATCGATGTGCTTTGATTTGAGTGTTGAGCGAGTTGCGAGATCGCAATGGCACTCCGATTGTCGCGATACATCGGGATTACATCAAATCGTAACCATAGTCTTTGAGTTGTGTTCTCATCGGATGACTTGAGCACAACACAAGCATGGCTACATATTCTGCTTTGGTTGATGACAACGATGTACAATCACGCTTCTTTGATTGCCGGGACACGGTTTATCACCAAGAAATTGTAGTGCTCACGAAGTACTTTTCCGTGAATCTAAACATCTGCGTGATCGGCATCGAAAAGCGATTAGTTCAAACGAGAATCCCGGATACGGATCCTCAAGTTAATGGTTCCCTTGATGTATCGGAGGATTCTTTTAGCCTCGAGAGGTGGGTTTTGATTGGTCTCGGTGATAGCGGGAGGCGAGATAAGCGGCAAAGACAATATCGGTCTGCAATTGTTAGATACATGAGAGACCCAATTATACTTCAGTATTTTGTAGGGTCCACTAATTTCCCATGTAAATCAGCGTCTAGCTTCTTGGTATGAGTCATTGGTGTGGCATAAGTGTCACAGGTTTTCATTCCAAATTTGTTTAACAATTCAAGGGCATATTTGGACTGACTCAAGAAAATACCACGGGGTGATTGATGAACTTGTAGTCCTAGAAAGAACGTAAGTTCACCCATCATGGACATTTCAAAATTTTTCTTCATTAGTTTTGCAAAAGCGATTGAGTACTTTTTATGTGTAGACCCAAAAATGATGTCATCCACGTAAATTTGAACAATTAAGATATGTGCCCCGTGATATTGTATGAAAAGAGTAGGGTCGACCGAACCTTTGGTGAAATTATTGGCAATGAGGAAAGATGATAGCTTATCGTACCATGCGAGGAGCTTGTTTGAGACCATCTGAGCTTTGTTCGGTTTGTAGACATGGTTGGGAACTCGGGATCGACGAATCCTTCTAGTTGGTGACATAAACCATTTCTTTCGGTTGTCCATTTAGAAACGCGGTTTGACATCCATCTGGAAGACCGTCATATTCACGTGAGCGTGACATAAGAAATATCGAGCGACCTCAAGGCGAGCAACAGGAGCAAATGATGCTTCAAAGTCAATACCCTCCTCATGTCGATAACCCTTAGCCACCAAAGCGTGATTTGTTTACGATTACGTTCCTTCGACATCAATTTGTTCTTCCAAATCCATTTGAGACCAATGGCGTAGACCCTGTTGGTCTTTCAACCGATTCCATACTTCAAGGCGTTTGAATTGGTTGAGTTCTTCTTGCATGGATTCAATCCGGTGTCTTTTGTCATTGCATCTTTAATGTTTTAGGCTCAGTTAGCGAGCGGTGAGAGCATAAATGCAATGTTCACCATCGAGTGAAGGCGTTGTCTCATGCTGTTGGTTGATTCGGGTTGCCAATAATATTTTCAGGAGGATGGTCTTTTGTCCATCGATGTGTAGAGGGTTGAAGTTGGTATACATTGTGTAGATTTTGATGATTTAAATGGGTTGTTGAAGATTCCGCGACATCAGTGCGTGATCTCATTAAACGGGTTAAAAGCATTTCGATCAAAATTTGCGGTGAGGTACTTCATTAAGAACATCATCGGCGGTTCATCATTGTTGGAGCGGTTTGTTCAACTGTTGTGGTGGAGTCAATTGGTGGTGCTTCTTCAACCGTGGTTGTTGTAGCAGTGTATCGGTATAAGAGTAGTATCGGGTTGAGCGGAAAGCAGCGGATACACAGAGCACGTTCATCAATGTAGATCACGAGCGGTAGAGCAAATAGCCTTTCCATTTGTTGTGAGTGGTGGGGGCTTTGTTCGGTGATGATAGGGGTTGAGGAAGTTTAAGCGGTTGTGACCGGGTTCCAAGCTGTTATACTCGAAGCCATTTACGTAAGTTCATCAAATGAGCATGAATCGTTTCCATAACCTCCTTTGTTCGATGATTCCAGTTGAAACCTTTAGAATTATCACAATATCCAATAAAGACTCAATGTCGACTTTGGCTTTGAGCTTTCCAAAGTCATCACGATCATTATTTGGATAGCAAAGAGATCCAAATATATGAAAGTGTTTGAGATTCGGTTTTTGTTGTGGACAAGCTCGAAAGGTGTTTTGTTGTGGCGTTTGTAATCATAGAGCGGTTTTAAGTATAGCATGCGAGATACAACTTCTACCCACAAGTCTGGGAGTTTAGCATTGATTAACATTGTTCTTGCGGCATCCACTAACATTCGGTTTCGTCTTTCAACAACTCCGTTTTGTTCGGTGTACGTGCAATAGATTTACGATCTTGAATTCCCACTTTCTCATAAAATTCACGAAGAGTTTGTTAACAAATTCAGTTCTTTTATGCATTCTTATTTGTCGACGGTGTTTGAATGAACACGTATTTTCGTGAGAAAGGTGATGATCATCTGTGGAGCTTGGTCTTTGCTTGAAGAAAGTAGACCCAAGTCCAGTGAATAGTCATCAACAATTACTAAGATGTGGCGTTTGCCATTAATCGTTTGCACGCGCGGGCCACACAAATCCATGTGAAGAAGATGAAGCACATCTTGAGGCTGTGTTCCACCTTTGAAGGAAAATGAGCACGAGTGCTTTTCCCTTGTTCATGGTGAGCAAAGGTGATCTTTAGAATACGGAATCGTGTGAGTCCTTCAACTAGTTTGTGTCGAGCAAGATTGGTTATAGTTTGAAAGTTTAAATGTGAGAGGCGGCGGTTGCCATAGCGAGGATTTTGTTGATGTTGCCTTTGAAAGTAAGCGGATGGGAGATGAAGCAACCATGTCTTGCATAGAGATAGTGTAAAGACTTGAGTTCTGTGAGCGGACATAAGGTCGTTCCTTGTAGATCACGAATGAAACAAGATTTCTCCACGAAAGCAACCTCCAAATCTCCATCACAGGCTCGACCCACGAAAACAAATTGTGACCGGGGCCTTCTACATAATAAACCACGCTAATTTCGATGTTCCCATTGATATAGTCTCCGTAGCCATGATAGGCTGAAGTGATCATTCCGAATCGGCGGTGCCAATGAACTTTGCAATAAAGTTTGATAACAGTTTAAGATTGCACATCATATGTCGAGAACATCCGCTATCAACAATCAGAGAATGATCATATCACTGCATTACACACGACACATATAGAATAGAAGTAGATGTGGAACCCGAAATGTTAGAGGGTTCTAGAAGCGATTATAGTAGACATATACACATCAATAACTTTAGGCATCCATTTAAATCCTAGTGTGTTATATATCCATTTCGCCATCTCCAACTAGTATTTGCTTTAGTCTTAGTGAATGAACTAGGTGGTACTACATTCTAGGAGGTGGCGGAGCTACGAGGGGACATCAATGCGGTTCTTAGAATCTAAAGAGGCGATCTACAAGCACGAGACTTAGAATGATTAGTGGGCCTAGAGGTATTACGATTCTTAGATTCCTTAACGAGAGATGATAGCTTTAGCAACACATTTGTCATGACAATCGAATTCATAATTTTCGACAAATAACACAAGGTGCATCGGGTGAATATCAAAAGTATTTAAAGGTTTAGCATTAGTTACATCACTATTTCTATTACATTTGCCGGGCCTTAATATCTATAGTGGAAACAGCGTGGGTCTTATTCATAGTCCTAGGGTGTTCTTCTACTTGACATTCTTTATTGTTCTTTTCTTAGGTGCAACTTCCTATTCTTCCTTGTATTGCTCTAGGGTGTGAAGTGCGGACGTTTGGAAAAAGAGGCAACTATTCATGTTTTAGTAGAAGGAAGCACGTTAGCAACTTGTGATTTGGCGGTAGGGATTCTAGGTTCACGATTACTAAGTGTTCTTGGTGCTATTCTCTTAATCACGGTGGGCGGAAGTTGTTCATACTTTCCTAACATTTCTCTTAACTTAAAAATAGTGTGCACCAATTCTTGATTTTCGAGCGAAGATTTCCGAAAAATTCATGACTTCCTTAGTGTGTGCAAGAAAATGATCAAGCTCGTTTGATGCTTCATCACGAGTCTTTTAAGTAAATCAAATATGACACCATATTCTGTTTAACTTTTACAAGTTCTTGTTCATATTTTGAGATTTGACATTTCAAAGACACATTTTGATCATCCAGTTGCTCAAATTTTGGATTAAGCGTTTTGGATTACAATGGTTGATTTTGTTTTGCAAAGCAAGTTCACGATTTTGACAATCTTTTGACACCATTGAAACGACGTTTTGCATTTGAAAGCTCGTTAATCAATCGTTCATTTTCGACTTTTAAAGACTCGATCTTATGCACATTATCGAAATTCTCCATGATTTACAACATTATCAACGATGTCGCGAGAGATATAATCGGATGCGGTGGCAAATAATTGAATAACACAACATTATGGATATCGACGAGATAACATCTTTCAAGAGTCGATCAACATCTTTTCTCAACATTTTCTTTTACGTTTAGTATTAGAAATAGATGTTTCTATTTTCTCGAAAATGACCTTCATCGATCAAGTTCCTTATGAAAGTCCGTTCCCAAGATAATGCACAACTTTTCAAATTTTTAACATTTGGTAAAGATTTTCTAAAAATGTCTCTTTGTTCTCGCGCGGAGGTGATTGAAAATGTTGAACTTTGATTTCGAATGATATTCTATCTCATGTTGTAAAGTTTTGAGGTCGACCATGAAAGGTCAAAATATCTAAGAATTTTGCGATTTTCGGGTTGTGAGTTACTTCAGCGATGGAAGGTAAGGACCATAAATTTGTGCATAATACGGTTTGGGATTAACATTAGAAGACTCGAGCGTTTTATGATAATCCTTGGTGTGTTATAAGAATCCGTTGGTGTGTGAAAGTGACCGCTTTTGAATAGTTATGAGGTTTGTTATAAACAACGATTTCTAATTTGGATCGACTCGTCTTACGCATCTAATTCCTCTTGGCGATGATATTCAACAACACTCATATGTAATTATCAATTTTATATTACGCCTTTGAAACTTGGATTTGGTTTGAATGCTTTGGTTGAAAGCTTAGGTTTATGTCGACAAGATTCGGTCCATATCCATTTGGATTGGGTTTTAAAGTAAACTTTTCAATATTTGTGACCGACTTACCATGTTTGTAAACAACAGTTTTAAACTCTTTAATTTTGTTTTGCAAGTCGATAATTTCTTCAAGATGATCATCTATTCGTTTTGTTGAATGCTTTTTGTATCTGACTGTTTTGACAAGTTAATAACTTTCGGCCTTAGCTTTTGATTTTCCAAGGTGAGGCGTTAATTTGCTTTTTATGTTCATGTTTGATTGTTCTATTTCGAACAACAAAGCATTCTTGAGCGGCTAGATCACGCATCTGTCTCTAAATATTTTTCGTTTTGATGAGATTTGCAAAGCGGCTTCAAAACCTTTTCACGTTTTCTTGAGTTTTGAAAAAGTTTAGTTGCTTTTGTAAACATTCAAAATCCTTGGTTATGATGCATTTTACTTTTCAAGTCACGATTCTTGCGACATTCTTCCACTATGGATTGTTGGTTTTTAAGCCACGGATCAACATCTCACGGGCGAGGCGAAGTTGGGTGTGTTCAACGTGAGTCACAACATGATCATTATTTAGATCCTCAAGTATAACCACGGGTCAATTTGATTATCAATGGAAACCATAAGGTCATCTTGATGCGTCAAATGTAACTACGAGGTCTAATTAATCGTCGAATGAGATGTGGATGACTCATTTTGAACATTCCGAGCCTGCCGGATTTAGATGTTGGCGGAGATATTAGATCGAGATAAATATGGTTTGTTCGGTGCCGAGACAAGCCATCGATGTCATATCTTTGGGCTGTGTCACTCATATGTAGCTCATGCATATTAGCCATCAACATAATATTTGCATTGGCGCAAGTCCTCCATATCATCATCAGTGCATACGCCATAAAGCTATGTTCTTTGTGCGTGAGAGTTCCACGACTTCATCCTTAAGAGCCAAAAGTAAAGCCTCTTTGTGATAAGCACGCCCTAGTCCTCGGCTTTGGGAAAAATTAGCCGGTGTCCTTCTCATTGCATTTGTAGCATCGAAGACCATTCAACCCATTACGAGCATTTCCTGTTCCACCACTTGAGCTCATTGTTATTCCTACCCATAGCATTAAACCCTTGACCACCACCCATCGGCGACCATAACCCGATTCGAACTTCAACTCGTCCATTGTTTACAATCTGCTTGATTCCGTGTGTTAGATGAGGAATGAATCGATTGTTGGATTTGTTGGTATAACGGCTAAAAGCATTAGCAATCATAACAAATCCGTGTTGCAATGCTTGAGCGGATCAGATTCCTCATTAGCTTCATTGACAAGTGCTTGAGCATTGTTGTTGTTGTATGGAACCAATTGAGTTTGTTGAGATTGTTCTTTGTGAAGGATCATATGGTGTGATTGTAGATTGGTTGAGTTCTTTGGTTGAGGAGGATAAGCTTTTTGAGCATACAAGGCAAGTTGTTGATTTTCCGGATGTGAAGGTGAAGCAATTTGAGCACGGAGAATCCTTTCCTTATCAACTTCCTTTTCATGAGGCTTCAAGTAATCGTACAACAATCCGTATGTAGAATGATGCATGTTCTTCGCTTGACGGAGAAAAATGACATACTTCTCCCATTCGGGACCAAGACTACTCAAGAACTTAGTATTAGCGCAATTCTTGGCATGATGATGTTGTGTTTATCCAAATCATTTATGATGTCGAGAATCGATGATGATAAGACACTAGTGTCTCTCGGGTTCAATCATGAAGTGTTCATAAGCCAAGTAAATTTTGGATTCCATATCCTCTGATTGAGTCGAGATCCTTCCATAAGAAGATGAATATGTTCCCCATCGCCTTCTGCGGTCTTTTGAGCATCAACACTTGAAGAATTGGGTTTGGTAATCCTAAAAGGATATATTGCATTGCAAGCTCATTGACTTCATAGTGTAGAAGTTCTTACGCATTCGGTCCATAGCAGTAGCAATGTTTGATTGTTCATTGCTTGGTGGATTAGCATTTGGATCTCCGGGTACAATGACGGTGAGGCATTTGAAATGGACCTTCAAGATAACCTTCTTTAAGAACTTTCCATGTGGCTTCTTCGGATCACAAAACCTAAAGAACCTAATCACCCATTGATCGTAGTTTCACGGAGTGAGCATTGGAGGTCTATCAAGTGATCGACCTCATGTATTGATTGTTGGTGCTTAAAGCTTCACATCTTTGCAAACCAAGTGGGTTCCTTCATAGTGTTCCTAGATGGATGTTAATTGAATTCGTTTGTGTAGGGTTGTACTTGAAGACTTGGTGGTGGTTGAACCATTTGAAGTTGTGGAATTGCAGCAAGTTGTGGAGTATGTTGTTGATTAAATTGTTGTTGATTCCATTGTTGATGTTGTGGACTTAATTGTTGTTGACGTTGAGTATAAGTGTAAGGGAAATAGTTAGAGTATGGTAGTTGTGACATGTTGAAAAACTTGTGTTATAAAATGGATCTTTGTAGTCGAATGGACCTTTGTTGATGAAGTATCCTTAGGCGTAGAAATCACAATAAACCAAGTAGCACTTATGCGTAAAAACACCAAAGTTTTAGGGTAGAAATCACAATAATTTTAGGGTTTTGCCCAAATGATCTTTTACACTATCACAGTGCAAAAGATATCCAAATTCGACGTATTTTCATGCTTATCCAAGCAAGAAAACACGGAGTAAACCCTGGCGAAGATCAAACCAAGGAATAAGTTCTGCGTAAGTTTAGGGTTTTGATACGCGTAGACTTACTCGTAAAATGACTTTTGCCCAAAGATGTTTCTAAACAGATTTTTGTGATGAAGAGCTTCAATATCACCAAAATAACACAAAAGTGTGAAATTTGATGATCAAAGTGTCTAAAGCAGTTCTGGCGTAGAAGCGAAACCCTCGTACAAAACTAGCTTAAAAGCGATGATCCAGCAAAGTTTGAAACTTTTGCCAAAAGCAGTTATTTTAACACCTTAAAAGCGTTGAAAGTACAAGAATCTTGGATTAAAAGTGTAAAAATCGGTTTTTAAGCGAGCCAAAGTTCGAACCGTTGTTTCTGGCGTGGGACCAAAAACCCACTTCAAAAACAATGCGATTCACCCAACTATTTGGCGATTGATACCTTTGTTGGGTCACTAAGTTTACACACAAGCACAATAGAAAGAGATAGAGAGGAGAAGAGGTCGGTTGAACAACTACACACACACACGCATGCGAATGAGTAAAGAAAGGTTAAGCGTGAGGTGGTGAAAGAGTAAATTGAACAACCAACCCTCAGTGAGGGTTATTACAAGGTATTTATAGGAAGGGAGCTAGGAAACACTCTACTCCTTCCTTTCCTTAATGGACATGGGCCTAAGCTCATGGGCCTTCTACATAAGCTTAAGGCTAATAACAAACATAAAGGCCATAATTAAGCTAACTATTACATATGAATCACTAACACTTGATTAAGGTTTAGGAGTGATTCCAACAGAATGCATTGCAAAAAGAATTGTAGTGATTGATTCAACATTGAATGAGTATTAGATGATTGAATTTTCGGATTCAATTAGGTTGTGCCATTGAATCAAATTAAGTTGCAATTGATAATTCCAAGTTGTTAGATGATGCATTTTCAGTAAATTTTAGATGCCACATTTGTTGGAATCACTCCTAAACATGATTTCAAGTGTTAGTAATTAAATGTAATAGTTAGCTTAATTATGGCCTTTATGTTTGTTATTAGCTTAGGCTTATGTGAAGGCCCATAAGCAGGCCCAAGTCCAATAAGGAAAGGAAGGGACTAGAATGTTGCCTAGCTCCTCTCCTATAAATGCTTTGTAATAACCTCACTGAGGTTGGTTGTTCAATTTATTTACTTTCACATTCCTATGCATAAGGCTAAGTTCATACGGTGTGTGTGTGTGTTTATTGTTCATCCGATCTCTATCTCTTCTATTTCTACATATTGATGCTTGTGTTACTAATATGGTGACCTAACGGTGGTATCATCGCCAAATAGTTGAGTGAATATATTTGTTTATGAAGTTTTTGTTTTGGTCGTGCAGCGTAAAGCGAGTTCCAACTTTGTCACGCTTAAAATTGATTTTTACACTTTTTAATCAGATTCTTGTCCTTTCATCGTTTTAGGTGTTAAACTATTTGTTTTGGCAAAAGTTTCAAACTTTCGCGTGGATCATTGTTTTAAGCTAGGTTTTGTCGTGGTTTCTTTTCACGCATAACGTGTTTTGAGCTTTGGATCATCAAGTTTCACACTTTTGTGTTATTTTGGTGATATTGAAGCTATTTCATCACAAAAATCTGGTTTGGAAACATCATTTGACGTAAATCACTTTTGGCTAATTTCTACGCGTAAGAGAAACCCTAATCTTACAGCGTAACTTGTCCTTGGTTTGATCTTGGTTTGGTAGCTTACTCGATGATTTTCTTGCTTGGATAAGCCTCGAAACCGACTTTGGATATCTTTTGCACCGTGATAGTGTAAAAGATCATTTGGCAAAAACCCAATTTACGCATAAGCTTAAGCTTCAGCGTAGAATTGTTTAAGCATAAGATTCATCTTAAGCCTAAGCTTTGTCTTACGATAAGTTAATCCTCGCCTAAGCTTTCACGCCTAACTTCTTGTTTACGCATAACTTTAGTGTTTTCTATTTACCACGCGTACACTAATCGCCGGCGTAACTATTGTTGTTACAGCGTATCTTTGGTGTTTTTACGCATAAGTGGTACTTGGCTTTTACGTGATTTCTCGCCTAAGGACTCTTCATCAACAACGGTTCATTCGACTACAAAGATCCATTTATCAACACAAGTTTTCAACATGTCACAACCACCATACTCTAACTATTTCCCTTACACTTATAATCAACAACAACAACAACAACTAAGTCCACAACATCAACAATTTAATCATCAACAACAAATTTATCAACAGCAACTTAATCAACAACAACTTAATCAACAACATACTTCACAACTTGCAGCAATCCAACAACCTCAAATGGTTCAACCACCACCAAGTCTTCAAGTACAACCTTACACAAACTTCTACAATCAACATCCATCCGGGAGCACTATGAAGGAACCGTCATGGTTTGGCAGAGATGTGAAGCCTTAAGTAGCCAACAATCAATTCATGAAGTGGCTCACTTGATAGACCTCAATGCTCACTCTCGAAAATTATGATCAATGGGTGATAAGGTTCTTTAGGTTTGTGATCTAAAGAAGCCACATGGAAAGTTCTTAAGAAGGTCATTCTGGAAGGTCCGTTTGGATGCCTCTTGTTGTCACACCACGATCGGATGCCAATCCACCAAGAGATCTTTGTCACCAACATTGCAAGCTGTCTCCCAACTCTCGGTGATGAACTTCACATTTTGAAGTCGATGAACTAGAAATGCAATACATCCTTTTGGGACTACCTAATCCGATCCTTCAAGTGTTGATGCTCAAAAGGCGGCTAAAGCAATGTGGAACATATTCATCTTCTAATGGAAGCACCGCACTCAATCGAGAAGACATGGAATCCAAAATTTGCTTGGCTTATGAACACTTCATGATTGAACCGGGAGACATTAGAGTCATATCATAATCGCTTTCGAGACATCATTAATGATTGGACAAACACAACATCATCATGCCCGAATTGTCTGCCAACACAAAGTTCCTAAGTAGTCTTGGTCCAGAATGGGAGAAGTATGTCATTTTTCTCTGTCAAGCTAAGAATCTTCATCATGCTACATACGGATTGTTGTACGACTATTTGAAGCCTCATCAAAAAGAAGTTGATAAGGAAAGGATTCTCCGTGGTCAAACTGTTTCACCTTCACTTCCGGATAATCAACAACTCGCTTTGTAGGCTCAAACCAATTATCCTCCTCAACCAGCAATTCAACCAACTGCCACAATCACACCATATGATCCATCACATCAACAATCTCAACAAACTCAATTGGTTCCATACAACAACAAGAATGATCAAGCATTTGTTAGTGAAGCTAATGAGGATTCCGATCCGTTCGATGCATTACAACAAGGATTCGTTATGATTGCTAAAGCTTTTGGCCGTTATACAAACAAATCCAACAATCGCATTCGTTCCTCATCTAACACAAGGAATCAGGATGTTGTGAACAATGGATGAGTTGAAGTTCAGAATCGTGGTTATGGTCGTCAGATGGGCGGTGGTCAAGGGTTTAATGCTATTGGTAGGAATAACAACAGAGCTCAAGTGGTTGAGCAGGAAATGCTCGAATGGGTTGAATGGTCTTGATGCTACAACTACAATGAGAAGGGACACTGCTAATGCATGCCCAAAGCCGGGGACTAGGGGTGCTTATCACAAGGAGGCCTTACTTTTGGCTCTTAAGGATGAAGATGGTGGAACTCTCAGGACAAAGAAGCAGAGCTTTATGGCGGATGTAGACTCGGATGATGATATGGAGGACTTGCGGCCAATGCAGATTATGTTGATGGCTAATATGCATGAGATACACATGAGTGAAAGCAGGCCCGGTGATGACACCGATGGCTTGTCTCGGTGCCGAACAAACCATATTCATCTCGATCTAATATCTCCGCCAACATTTGAATCCGGCAGGCTCGGTTGTTCAAATGAGTCATCCATCTCATTCGACGATTCTCAACTAGACCCGTGGTTACATTTGATGATCAAGATGACCTTATAGTTTCTTTTGATACTCAAATTGACTCGTGGTTATACTTGAGGATCTAAATAATGATCATGTTGTGACTCACGTTGAACACTGTTGAACCTTTGCCCAATCGAGATGTTGATCTCTTACTTAAAGACCAACAATCCCGAATGGAAGAATGTCGTTCATTAAATCGACAATTAAAAGTAAAATGCCGCATTAACCGGGGATATTGAATGCTTAAAAGCGACAACTCGAGTTTTCAAAACTCAAGAAAAGCGTGAAAAAGGTTTTGAAGTCGCTTTTGCTAAATCTCATCAAAGCGAACAATCTTTAGAGCGACGGATCGTGATCTAGCCGCTTGAAGAATGCTTTATTATGCGAAATAGAACAATGAAACATGAACATAAACAACAAATTAATGCACTTACTTGGAAACTCAAAAGCCAAGGCGGAGTTGTTAATTTGTCAAAAATAGTTCTCTGAGTACAAAAGCATTCCACGAAACAAATAGATAACTATCTTGAAGAAAATGTCGACTTACAAACCAAAATTAAAGAGTTTGAAATGTTGTTTACAAAAATGGTGAGTCAATCACAATTATTCAAAAGTTTACTTTAAACCTAATCCAAATGGATATGGTCCGATTCTTGCGATTACAAACCTAAGTTTTCAAGCGAGCATTCAAACCAAATCCACAAGTTTGATGCGAACATAGAATTGATGATTCAATTATATTTGTTGTTGAATATAATCGCATGGAGGAATTAGATGCGAGATGGCGAGTCGGTCAAAATGGAAAATGTCGTTTATAACAAACCATTTAACTATTCACAAGCCGTAATTTTGTCACACAACAAGATACTTCTAACAAACCTTTGGTTATCACACGATTTCTAAGTTAGTCCCCAACACAATGGTGCACAAATTAATGGTCCTTTACCTTCACTTAGTGAAGTTAAAACAAAAGCGAAAGTTGTCGAGTTATAAAATACTTTGACATTTTCTATCGACCTCAAAATTTTGGAGCGTGAGATTGAATTTCATTACGAAATAAAGTTGAACACTTTCATTCGCCTCCGCACAAGAACAAAGAGATATTCTTGAGAAAAGAATTTTACCCCATGTCAAAATTTGAAAACCGTGCACAATATTGGGAAAGGATTTTCACAAGGAACTTGGTCTCATGAAAGCAGTTTCGAGAAAGCGAAACATCGATTTCAAATACTAAGCGTAAAAAGAAATTGTTAAGAAAAGATGTTGATCGACTCTTGGAAGATGTTATCTCGTCGATATCAATAATCTTGTGTTATTACAATCATTGTGTATGCATCCGATCATATCTCTTGATTACTGCTGATTCCGTTGTAATTGTTGATAATCGATAATGTGCATCGATCGAGTCATTAAAAGTTGAAAATGAGCGATTGATAAATGAGCTTTCAAATGCAAAACGTCGTCTTCAATGGTGTCAAACGATTTTCAAAATCGTGAACTTGCTTTGCAAAACAAAATCAACCAGTTGCAATCCAAAGCGTTTAATCAAAATTTGAGCAACTGGATGATCAAAACGTCTTTGAAGTGTCAAATCTCAAAATATGAACAAGAACTTGCAAAAGTTAAGCAGAATATGGTGTCATATTTGATTAACTTAAAAGACTCGTGATGAAGCATCAAGCGAACTTGATCATTTTCTTGCACACACTAAGGAAGTCATGAATTTTTCCGAAATCTTAGATTCGAAAATCAAGAATTGGTGCACACTATCTTTAAGTTAAGAGAAATGTTAGGAAAGTATGAACAAGTTCAGCCTAGCATCATTAAGAGAATTGCACCCGTAACACTTAGCAAACGTGAACCCATATTGCCTACTGACAAAACACAAGTAACTAATGTGCTTCCCTCTCTTTGAAACAGGACTAGTTGCTTCTTTTCCAAGCGTCCGCACTTCATGCCTAGGAGCAATACAAGGAAGAATAGGAAGTTTCGACCTAAGAAAAGAATAATAAGGAATCTTTGCGAGAAGAACACCTAGGATTTTGAATAAGACTCCCATTGCACCTACTTTAGATATTGCGTCTGCAAATGTAATAGAAAAAGTGATGTAACGAATGCTAAACCTTTAAGTACTTTTGATATTCAATATGATGCTTCTTGTGTTATTTGTCGTAAAAGTATGCTTTCTGATTGTCATGACAAATGTGTTGCTAGAGCTATCTTGTCTCGTTTAAGGAATCCTAAGACCCGGAATACCTCTAGGCCCACTAATGCTTCTAAGTCTATGCTTGGTAGACCGCCTCTTTAGATTCTAAGAAGCATTGATATCTCTGTAGCTCGATTATCACCTCCAAAGGCGTAGTACCACTAGTGCTTTCACTAAGACTAAAGCAAATACTAGTTGGAGATGGAAAAATGGTTACATACTACACTAGGATTTAAATGGATTCCTAAAGTTATTGATGTGTGTATGTCTACTATAAGCGCTTGAACCCTCTAACACCGGGTTCCACATCTACTTCTATTCCATCCGTGTCGCGTGTGTAATGCACGGTGTCTGATCATCCTAGATTGTTGATATCGGATGTTCCGACACATGACGAGCAATCTTAAGCTGTTATCAAACTTTATTGCAAAGTTCATTGGCTTTGTCGATTCGGGAATGATCACTGCAGACTATCATGGGCTACGGAGATTATATCAATGGCAATATCGAAATTAGCGGGGTTTATTATGTGGAAGGCCTCGGTCACAATCTCTTTTCGACGGTCAATTACGTGATGGAGATTTAGAAGTTGCTTTTAGGAGAAAACCTGTTTCATTGCGTGATCTACAAGGAAGCGATCTTATGTATGGCTCTCGCAATTCTAGTTTGTACACAATCTCAATGCAAGACATGGTTGCTTCATCTCCTTCATCTACTATCAAAGGCTTCATCAACAAAATCACGGCTATGGCACCGCTGTCTCTCACTTCTAAACTTTCAAACCATCACCAACCTTGCTCGACACAAACTTGTTGAAGGTCTCCCACGATTCGGTATTCTAAAGATCACCTTTGCTCGACTTGTGAACAAGGGAAAAGCACTCGTGCTCATTTTCCTTCAAAGGTGGAACACGACTCGAAGATGTGCTTCATCTTCTTCACATGGATTTGTGTGGCCCGATGCGCGTGCAAATGATTAATGGCAAATGCTACATCTTGGTAATCGTCGATGACTACTCACGATGGACTTGGGTCTACTTTCTTCGAAGCAAAGATCAAGCTCCACATATGATCATCACCTTTCTCACAAAAATTCAAGTTCAGCTCCGGAACACCGTAAGACAAATTCGAACAGACAAAGGAACTGAATTTGTATCGAGAATTTTATGAGAAATTGGGAATCGAGCATCAAACATCTATTGCACGTACACCAGAACAAAACGGAGTTGTTGAAAGACGAAATCGTACGTTAGTGGAAGCTACAAGAACAATGTTACCCGTTCAATGATCACAAAACGCCACAACAAAACTCCTTTCGAGCTTATCCACAACAAAACCGAATCTCAAACACTTTCATGTATTTGGATCCTTTGCTACCCAAATAATGATCGTGATGACTTTGGAAACTCAAAGCCAAAGTCGACATTGGAGTATTTATTGGATCTTGTGAGAACTCAAAGGTTACGGATGCGGAATCGTCGTACAAAGCGGGTTATGGAAGCGATTCATGCTAATTTTGATGAGCTTCTAAATGGCTTCTAAGTATATGACTTGGAACCCGGTCACAACCATAAACTTCCTCAAACCCCATCATCATTGAACTAAGCCCTCAACTTACTCGTCAACAAATGGAAAGACTATTTGCTCCTGCATTCGGTGGCGATATTGATGAGCGTGCTCCGGTGTATTCGATGTTTCATTGCTCAACTGATACTACTCTTATACCGCTACAACAACCATTGTTGAAGAAGCACCAATTGACTCTACAACAACAATTGAACAAATCGCATCCAACGACGACGAACCGGTGATGATGTTCTTAATGAATTACCCCCACCCACGATTTTGATCCAAATCGTTCTTTAACCCGTTTGCTAATGAGATCTGTTGCACGATGTCGCGGAATCATCTACAAGCCATTTGAATCCTCATAATCGCACAATGTATACCAACATCAACCCTCTACACATCGTTGGACAAAAGACCATCCTCTTGAGAATATTATTGGCAACCCAAATCAACGATCGTTACGAGACAACGTCTTCACACAGATGGTGAACATTGCATTTATGCACTCACTTGCCCCGCTAATCGAACCTAAAAACATTAAAGACGCAATGACAAAAGACACCTAGATTGAATCCATGCAAGAAGAATTCAACCAATTCAAGCGTCTTGAAGTATGGGGGCGGTTGAAAGACCAACAGGGTTTCGTCATTGGTCTCAAATGGATTTGGAAGAACAAATTAGATCTTTGAAGGGAGCGTAATCGAAACAAGTCACGTCGGTGGCTAAGGGTTATCGACATGAAGAGGTATTGAATTTGAAGAATAATTTGCTCGTTGCTCGTCTTGAGGTTGTTCGGATATTTCGCATTCGCGGCTCATATGAATATAACGGTCTTCGGATGGACGTCAAAAGCGCTTTTCGAATGGGCAACTTAAAAAGCGGTTTATGTCACCACCCGAAGGATTCGTTGATCACGAGTTCCCGAACCATGCCTACAAACCGAACAAAGCTACGTATGGTCTCAAACAAGCTCATCGGGCGTGGTACGATAAGTCATCATCTTTCCTCATTGCCAATCATTTTACCAAAGGTTCGGTCGACCCAACTCTTTTCATACAATATCACGGGGCACATATTTTAATTGTTCAAATTTACGTGGATGACATAATTTTTGGGTCAACACATAAAAAGTACTCAATCGCTTTTGCAAAACTAATGAAGAAACATTTTGAAATGTCCATGATGGGTGAACTTACGTTCTTTCTAGGACCGCAAGTTCATCAATCACCCCGTAGTATTTTCTTGAGTCGGTCCAAATATGCCTTGAACTGTTAAACAAATTTGGAATGCAAAGCTGACACCTATGCCACACCAATGGCTACAACCAAGAAGCTAGACGATTTACATGGGAAATTGGTGGACCCTACCAAATACCGTAGTATCATTGGGTCTCTCATGTATCTAACGACTAGCACGCTGATATTGTCTTTGCCAGTATATCTTTGCTCCGTTATCGATCGAGACCAGCTGAAACCCACCTCTCGAGGCTAAAAGAATCCTCCGGTACATCAAGGAACCATTAAATTGGGGATCGGTATTGAAGGATTACGGTTTTGAACTAATCGCTTTTCGAGGACGACCACGCAGGATGCTTAGATTCACGGAAAAGTACTTGAGAGCACTACAATTTCTTGGTGATAAAGCGGTGTCATGGCAATCGAAGCAGGATTGTACATCGTTGTCCTCAACCGAGCGAGAATATGTAGCCATGTCGTGTTGTGCTCAAGTCATTTAGATGAGAACACAACTCAAAGACTATGGTTACGTGTTGTGTAATCGATGTCTTGCAACAATCGGAGTGCTATTGCGATCTCGTGCAACTCGGTTCAACATTCAAAATCAAAGCACATCGATCTTGATATCATTTCATCAAGGACCACGTGGAGCAGTACTGTTGAATTATATTTTGTGGGTACGAATACCAATTGGCGGATCTTCTCACCAAAGCCTTAGCTCTGCTAGGTTTAATGAGTTGGTCCACGGATTGGTATGCGGTGTTTGACTCAAGAGGAACTGGATGAACTCTTAAAACATTCTTAAAAACCAGTCAAACACCAAAACCTCTTTTGTATATAATTTTTCAAAAACAAAATACAAAAATATAAAACCTGATAAAACAACAAAAATATTCTTCTATCTATATTTCTTTTATCATGGCAAGTACATTTTTTCCGTCAACACTCAAATCTTTCAAATTTCAGTATTTTTTCGATCAAGTATTGAGGGGGAGAAAACAAGTATTTTTCAATTTCATAAAACACTGTACTTGCATGTTACCTTATCCCGGTTGTTTCTTTAAATAATGGTGGTCACATTTCTGGTTTACTGACACTCCTCGGACTAAAATTTATAAACTTTCATTATTTCTTAAGTCGAGGGGGAGTGTCGTCAAATTTCTTTCCAAATATCACTCGTTTGGTAACCAAAATGGAAGTTAAAGGCATTGGATGAAAATGGAAAAGGTGGAGGGGCTAAAACTGTCAAAAGCATAAAGTCATTTTAACAAACACCCCACCAACCTCATTAACTCTTCACATTAAATTTTTCACCAAACAAATCCTACGCCTAAGACTCGTTCCACAAATCCGTGTTTCAGATCTTCATTTTGTAAGTGTTTTTGTGTTTGTAACAAGATTATAAACAATGGTTTTGAATCGTTTTGAAAAACAACGGTTAGATATTAACCTAAGGACGATTTTGTGTTCTACGCATATGCGTATGAACACATAATCTTGTTTATGTGTTTGTGGTTGAAATGGTGGTGTCAAAATGTTTGTATAATGTCAATGATACCATTTTTATCCACAAAACTCACCCAGAAACACGAATTGAATGATATTTGAAAATTAGGGTTCATGCGTTAATTTGGGTATTTTATAATGAGAACGTTTTTGGTAAAAAATATTGTTGTGTGATGTTGTTTACATGATGAATTGAACATATCCATGTTTAGAATCAACCCAGAAACACTAATTGTTTGAAAATTAGAAATTAGGGTTTATGTTCTTCATAATTGGGTATTTTTGATTCGTTGAGAATTTGGTGTTAAAACTTAGATATATCAACTCACTTGACTTCTTAGAACTACCAGAATCATTTTAGTGCAATTCCTATGGCTAATTCTCCTACGCGTAAATCTTAAAACTTAGGGTTTAGGTTTACGCATAAGGTTTTTCGCATAAGCTGTTTGAATGAGTGTTCGTGATTAAATCATTATAGAATGAATGTATGTGTTAATATTGATGCTATGATGAACTTATTTCGTGTTTGTTACAAGTGAAAATTCGAATCAAGGTTACTAGCAAACCACGATAAGGATCACCTTACGCGTAGAATGTTATCTTGAAGAGTAATCTTACGCGAAAGCTGACGCGTGAAGGTTCTACATAAGGGACTACGGCGTATCACGTGAAGGATATGCGTGCGATGACCTCTACGCATAAGGTTGACTCTTACGAGTAAGCCTTACGCGTGAGGTTTTAAATACGCCACGCGTAAGCTCCACGCATAAGGTCCCCTTTACTACACGTAATATTTCTTACGCGTGAAGTCGGGATCCCACGCATAAGCTTGCGTTTCGCATATATCATTCCCTGCCACGCATAAGCTTGCCATTTCTACGCCTAAGCCTTGTTTAACCTTTATTACGAATTGTTACGCGTGCAAACTTGTAAATAAATAAATCATAACGCCACGAAACCAATAATGTCACTAATAAGCTTAAACGTTTAATATGTTGTGAAAAATAAGTTGTTAGTGCAAATATTACGATATTTAATCTATACAGTCTCGTTTGTTTTGATTGATGACAAACATGTAACTTGTAATACATAACGTAAAATGTACAAGTTACTTGTAATCACACTTTGTCTCAACATACATTCAACACCTCTCGATGACTCAAGTCCTCATATGTTACAACATTGAGTTCGTACATGTTTGTTATGTGGCATTATGATCAAACCCATTAACAAATCATTTAGAATGTTTAAAATACGTTTAGAGTCACTAAGTATTTTAATAGGCTAACCATTCTATTTCGAACCTCATTTTAAATTTTGCATTCACAAGTATTTCATACAAATACTAGAGTTTACTAACACTTGACAAAATATAGTTTATTTTGACAAGCACTCGATAGAGTGTGTAAATACTCATCATTTTGGTTAATCTGAATCGCAAAACATTTAAAATGCTCGATGAATGCATCAAAATCACGAAAATATCGCAAAATTGCATTTTATATGTTTCGGATGCAAAATGTTTAAAATCGAGATGAAAAATGAGCTAAGTTTGCATAATTGGCGAGTTCAGGTCCCCAAGTTTCAAAAGTTGTCGAAATAGTCCCTGAGCACTTATTTTAAAGAAAAATCACCAAAGGTCCTTTTAAATCATAATTAGTCCTTTGGTGAAAATGTCAAAAGTTTTGAGAAATTACAAGTTTGGTCCTTCAAGTTTCAAATTTGGCAAAATGGTCCTTTAATTACTTGAGATTTGCAAGTTTGACCCTTGGATTTTGGAGATTGTCAAAACCAACCCTTGACTACAATTTCATAATTTATAGTTTGGTCCACGGAATTTGGATTGTACACCTTAGGCCCCTAAACTACACCATGTGTCCAAAACTAATCCTAAACCTAATTACTACCCCAAGCCCAATCCACCCAAGCCCACCCTTTTATCCAACCTCGTCCAACCCAATCCAACCCGGTTTAAAAACCAAACCCGCCGCGTTTTAAATAATAAAACCGCCTCAGGGTTTCCTTCCTCCCTCATCATCACCCCTATACCGCAAACCGCCCTACTCCACGCTTTGTTCCCCCTCCAAGCACCTAACAGCCAAACGCATTTAATGCACCCCTCCCCTGTCCAAGTTATCAGTCCCAGCTGCTAAAACACTTTTGGCGCCAAATTCAATCAAACGGCCAAGATTACTTCAACTCATCCAATGGTCCCGAATTAAAGTGGGAACACTCGGAGATGTGAGAGAAGCAATTTGGTGTATAAAATGAAGAAGAAGAAGCAAGAGAAAGAGTAGTTTTTAGTTTTAAATTTCATAAATGTCGTTTAATATAAAAGTTTTAGTTAAGTTGAAAAGTCGTAATCTTTTGTTATTATGTACTCACTTTAAGTTGTTTTATCAATATAAGCCATTTTCAAGTATCAATTCTAGTTGCATTACCATTTCATATTTTGTGCCCTTTGTTGTATAATTCAGTTTCAAATTCTCATATGCAAGCTTTTAAAAGTTTAAATTCCGTTCAAACAAGCTTAAATAAGCTTCTTACGACTTTTGTGAGCTTATATATCAATTTCAAGCAATTTTGGATTTTGGTCAACAAAGTCAACTGAGTCATCAAATGGACTTGGGTATGGAATTTGGGTGATGCGAGCTTGGATGGGTTGGAATAGACAAGGTTAGTATAGGATTGGTTCGGTTTTAGCGTGCAAAATAATTTGGACATCTGTGAGTGAGTATCTCATTTTCATTTTCAATCCGGTTTGCATATTGTGTTTGTACTTGTATCGTGGTTATTAATAGTTTAAATCTGTTTATCCGTGGTAATTAGGATAAATACATCCGATTCAAAGTGTTAGCATTAGCTAGTTAAGTGTTTAGTTCGGTTTGAATTTGCAAAACAAATGTGTTAAGGTGTGTTTGGATCAGTTGGATTAATTGAGCTTGAGCTTTTGTTGATGCTTGAAACCCTGCATCTACTTAGTCTCTATAAAGGTCACTTAAATCATTTGGGTCATTCACTTGTGCATCAAGACAAGAAAAGTCAAAATTCATTTGAATCATCTTAAATTCTTAAGCTGTTGAATTTTGTCAAAGCAAAAACTTGTTTTGTGTTTAGAAATCATAGGTATAGCTTTCATTAGCTTCATTTCATCATTTAACATCATAATCAGTCCACAAATTGAGTTCAAATCTCACAAAAGTCAAATTATCAAAACTATTGTCAAAAGTCAAAGTTGAAAATCCAGTTTCAACCTAACTAGGGTGATTTTTCATTGACTCATTTCGGGCCAAATCAAATGAAATTGTGGTTTTAAAACTCAGTTGGTCTATTTTCTTATTACCATTTTTAGATTTTTGTAAATTTTTATAAGCTCCAAATTGGCTTGTGAATTTGGTCTTATTTCCTCATGCACAAACTCAATGAATACTTGAGTGTGCATGCACAGTTTGTGCAGGCTTGCATGTGAGCTCACTTAGCTCACTTTGGTCCGGTCTTTGGTTTAGAAGTAGCTAGCCGTGTCTAGTGTAGGATCCAATATCCGGTTTTTGATTTCCACTTATTGAGTGGCTTATTCTTAGGGCAGCAAGTAGCCTAGAAGCTGCTTTTAAGACTTGAGCTCAATTCATCAAATCGAGTTAATCAAGATTATAGAGGTTAAGAGCAGTTGCAATAAGTTTTTTTTAGTAGTTCTAGTATATTATAGCTTCTGTAACGATTTGGTACTTATTTGTGGCTTTTAGCTTATTTGAGTCTTATTCTTAAGCACTTGTGATTCTGAGCCCATATTCTTGCACACAAGCCACTGCTTTTATATTTTCTTAGATTCATAATATTAATTTAGACTTTTCCTGAAATTTTCATAATTTTTCATCACTTGTTTGCTATTTTTCTTCATTTAAAACAGCTTTTAAGTCTTTTAATTAGCTTTTAATACAATTAAGTCGGAAAAACTTCAAAAATAAGTTTTCATTTTCCTAGGTTAAGATAAATATAAAAGTCAAAAAATATTTTTCAGATTTTTCTTAGTTGAATTTGTATTTTAAGCAATTTAAGTAGTTTTAAATAGTTTTAATTCATAGAAAATAGAAAATAATCAGAAAAATACAAAATAGTTTTGAAAATTCTCTTTAGTTATTTTAGATTTTCTAAGTTATAATTTCATTTTCTAGCTTTATTTCATATTTTCTTGTATTTTAGGTTATTATTAAATAAGTAAAAATAGTTTTAATTAATAATAATTAGATAAATAGTTATAAAATAATTTTCTTTTTCTAAAATTTTTCTCTTATCATTAGGTTTGTAAAATGTCATTTCTATATTTTAGGATTAATATTGTTTAAGTTGCACATTTTCTTTTTATACGTCACGTAGTTTTAAGTTAAGTTTTATAAAAGAAAAATCAAAACATCATTTTGCAAATAGTGATAACGTTTATTTAATATATTTTATCTTTTAATTTTCTTTAATTTGCATTTAAGCCCTTGTAATTTATATACTTTTTCTCGTAGTTATAATAAATCACAATCCTTTTCCGCTCAAATCCTCTCGATCACTATTCGTTTGACTATTCTCGCATACCGTTGGGACATAACGACACTGGGAAACACTATACCTCATGGACTTCATTGCATTGGTGTCCGCAACTGCTTTAAGTTTCTTACGGTTAGCCATTCACAAGTGGCTAGCTTGTGTGAGATAACTTGACGGTTTAGACGAATCAAATTTACGCCACGCCGGAGTCAGGCTAATTATCTTACGCTAGCGATTAGTGATTTGAATATTCACCCTTGTTCATACCATCTATATGTATTCATATTTTCTTATAAAAATCCAAAAATCCAAAAACATCTTAAAATCAAAACCCAAAAGATTTTCATTCTTTGTTTTACATGTTTTCAAAAATACCAAAATATTCCTCTTTACCCTCTTACCCTTTTTGATTCTTTATCCCTTTACCCTCTATCCATTTGATTCTAACTTCTTCTCATGGAATCTCTCGACTACTTACTTAATTCAGGACTAATTTGAAAACGCCATACTTTATCACAAATGTCAAGAATTGTGTTGTTCGTGATGATCCATTAATTCGCGTAGGAAATGGAACGAGAAACCGGGGTGACAAAGACCGTGTACTTCCTCCGATAATGGAGGTGCTAACATCGTCCAACCTACGGTTATCCAAAGATCTAACCCTCGATTGCTCCTAAGCCTTCTAAAATTGATCCTCCACTTTCACAATTTACGGTTAAAAGCAAACATGCGAAATTTAGACCGGTGACTAGCAAGAATGACTTGCCTAATCTTCACGCTTCTCAAGAACCGTAACCAGAGACCATAACGGAAGTGGTGGAAATTGCTAGCTCTCGAGCACACCACTTGTCCCACCTCCGAATTTTTCAAAATGTTCTTCGAGACTTGATAGTCATTCGGATCACCATGTTGGTTTTGTTGATTCTTTGAATGAACCGATTCCTTCTCATTACCTCAAATGAAATTGTTTATTCCTTAGGTCGGTTGTGGTGAACCCTTTTGGTTCACCCCGTCGTTGGTGTACGTGTGTACAATGTGGTAATGATATTCATAACGGGAGTTGTTTGTTTTGTGGTTCGAGGAATTCATTTGATTATGATCCTAATCCGAACTCATTTAACGGATCCTCAAACTTTTCCGATTACCCACCACAGCCCGACTTATCTTCATATAATCAACATACATGCTGTGAATTTTGTGGAGGTCCTCACCAAGGATTTGAGTGTCAATCCGGAAACACGTTTGTCTATGAACAGTTTTCCGGTGATGCTCGAACTTGGTTATGACCAATATCCATACAATTCACCGACCCGGACTCAACAGCTTTCTTGTTGTGAGTAATCATGGAGGTCCCCACTTCACTCGATTGTCAAATAGGGAATCCATTTCCTTGTAACA
Organism: Chrysanthemum lavandulifolium; assembly: GCA_022545495.1. Classification (NCBI taxonomy): domain Eukaryota; kingdom Viridiplantae; phylum Streptophyta; class Magnoliopsida; order Asterales; family Asteraceae; genus Chrysanthemum; species Chrysanthemum lavandulifolium. The sequence continues at coordinate 144,660,925 of CM040240.1, forward strand.
ATCATGACTCTCACAGTTTGACAATTTCCAACCTCCACAAAGACCATACGGTTCAAACTCCACCGAGCCGTTGTCTCAAGAAATCTCCCAAAATTTTGAAACCGCAATGAAAACACTTGATGATATGATTAGTAACTTTAAGAATCAAGTGAGTGGTGAAAGACCATGGGAGAATTGCTAGTCAAGAACGAGAGGCCCGCAAATCTAGGAAGAATTATTAGTCCTAGAGCAAGCTCTAAGGCATGCTCCCAATTTCTTAAGGCAGCTATGTATGATGATGACGAGGAGAGTATTCCTTTAAGAATATTATTTCTCAACCCTCGCCGGTTGATATCCCAAGTTGAGATTCCATCTCAAACAACTCGCTATCACACCAAGCTCCCACTCACTCTATGAACACGGGGACGAGCATCTTGACACTGTTCGAAAAGAAATCGGACAAATTCATAAAGTCTAGTGTTGAGAACCTTGTCCCAATCCCGAGAGAGTCACGTGGAAATTTCGATCATATGTGTGATATCCCTTCCCTCTCGAGTGTTCTAAAGATCATTTTGAAACTTTCTCCAATTGTAGCGAAGATTGTGCATCATATGGAGACATCGAGTATGTTGAGGCATCTCTTCCACAACTGATGTCGATCATTTTCTTGAGGAGTTCACCGATGAACTCACTCACATCAATCCACTTTCATCGGAAGTGATGATGGTCTCCTTGATTTGAAGCCGATCCGGGAGAGATTGAAAGTCTCCTTATAATGATCGCTCACTCACTTCTTATCCCAACAAATTCAATAGAGAATATTAATCACTTTGTTCTCAAGCATTCAAAACAACTCTCACTAATCCTCTATTTGAATTCAACTCTGAATTCACTTTAATTTATGAGAATCCACTCTTTGATACTCAGACCGAGGATAGTGATGAGCCCACAATGGAACAAGAGTTCACAATTTCACTTCATGTAAATGATTCTCTTCATGAAGAGTTCTCCGGTGAACTCTCTCAGGACATATCTCCTCCGGAACATGATCATTTCTATTTTGATCTTGAGGATGATATTGGCTCGGAGGAAGGTGTACTCTATCATACGAGTTTGCTTATTGATGATACTACCCTCACCCTTCCTCCCGATATGTTCACATTTGAGGATGAAGAATGGATCTTGATTGTTATCAAAATCTTTCTTCCTTTCCTCAAATATCTTGTGATTTCTCTTCATCTTCACTCCTGCGGAATGAAGACACTATCTTGACCCGGCATTTTCATTTATTATTTGTGAGCCGGATCTATGTATATCCCATCGGTGTGGAACTTTCACGCACTTCAATGTTTATACAAACATCTTGAATGAAAGTCCGATGGAGATTATCTCTTCCACTTACTTCCCATGAACAAATTAATTTGGGGTCGAGTCAAGCTAGCGACTCGGTAATCAAAACAAGAGTTAAACATGGGTTTTCACCGTGTACCACCCTAGTGGGGAGTTACCCCATTGTTGTATATAAGTTTTCAAAAAAAAAAAAAAAAAAAAAAAAAATCTTTCAAAATAATGGCCTTAGTATTTCCCTTTTACGTTCTTTGTTTCGCATAACCGCCGGTACTTTGAATATTGAGGGCAATATTCATTTCTAGTGTGGGGGAATTCTCACTTAATTTTATCATGTAATTATACCGCCCAATTCCCGTTTTGGCCAAAATTTTTTGGAGTAAGTGTTTTGCACTTATCGACTTATGGTTATCATCGCCATGTCTAATAAACAAAAGGATTGGCTAATCCAGAGCAAACGGCTCTTGGTAAAGATATCTCAAACCGTTGACGGCTTGCAATTTGCCCAAAATTGTATGGTATTCAAATTTCACCATATCCTTAAAAGTGAAGAGTGGCTAGCCCGCAAGGTTATGGCTTGTGGTAAAGGCAGTGGAAAACCATAATTGGTAATCACTCACCAAATATAATATTGATAATTTATCTAAGAGTTATTAGTCCGATAAACAACCGGTAAAGACAAATCAAATCCGTTGAAGTCGGTGATTTGCTCAAAATCACATGGTTATCGATGTACCATAGTTCTTACTTGAACTGAAACATTTGGCTACTCTAGAAGTAATGGCTTTTGGTAAAGAGATTCAAATCCATTAAGTTTTTCTCAAAAGATTGCTAGGGACTAGCAATAGTTTAGTGTGGGGATTGATGAGTGTGTAAATACTCATCATTTTTGTTAAATGAATCGCAAAACATTTAAAATGCTTAGTAATGCATCAAAATATCGAAAATATCGCAAAATTGCATTTTATATGTTTCGGATGCAAAATGTTTAAAATCGATGAAAATGAGCTAAGTTTGCATAATTGGCGGTTTGGTCCCCAAGTTTCAAAAGTTGTCGAAATAGTCCCCGAGCACTTATTTTAAAGAAAAATCACCAAAGGTCCTTTTTAAATCATAAGTTGTCATAATTAGTCCTTTGGTGAAAATGTCAAAAGTTTTGAGAAATTACAAGTTTGGTCCTTCAAGTTTCAAATTTGGCAAAATGGTCTTTAATTACTTGAGATTTGCAAGTTTGACCCTTGGATTTTTGGAGATTGTCAAAACCAACCCTTGGACTACAATTTCATAATTTACGCTTGGTCCTCGAATTTCGGATTGTACACCTTAGGCCCCTAAACTACACCATGTGTCCAAAACTAATCCTAAACCTAATTACTACCCCAAGCCCAATCCACCCAAGCCCAACCCTTTTATCCAACCTCGTCCAACCCAATCCAACCCGGTTTAAAACCAAACCCGCCTTGCGTTTTAAATAATAAACCGCTTCACGGGTTTCCTTCCTCCCTCATCATCACCCCCTATACCGCAACCGCCTACTCCACGCTTTGTTCCCCCTCCAAGCACCTAACAGCCAAACGCATTTAATGCACCCCTCCCTTGTCCAAGTTATCAGTCCCAGCTGCTAAAACACTTTTGGCGCCAAATTCAATCAAACGGCCAAGATTACTTCAACTCATCCAATGGTCCTGAATTAAAGTGGGAAACACTCAGAGATGTGAGAGAAGCAATTTGGTGTATAAAAGGAAGAAGAAGAAGCAAGAGAAAGAGTAGTTTTTTAGTTTTTAAATTTCATAAATGTCGTTTTAATATAAAAGTTTTAGTTAAGTTGAAAAGCTGTAATCTTTTGTTATTATGTACTCACTTTAAGTTGTTTTATCCATATAAGCCATTTTCAAGTATCAATTCTAGTTGCATTACCATTTCATATTTTGTGCCTTTGTTGTATAATTCAGTTTCAAATTCTCATATGCAAGCTTTTAAAAGTTTAAACTCAGCTCAAACAAGCTTAAATAAGCTTCTTACAACTTTTGTGAGCTTATATATCAATTTCAAGCAATTTTGGATTTTGGTCAACAAAAGTCAATCGAGTCATCAAATGGACTTGAGTATGGAATTTGGGTGATGCAGAGCTTGGATGGGTTGGAATAGACTAGGTTAGTGTAGGATTGGTTTCGGTTTTAGCTCGCAAAATAAGTCGGACATCCTGAGTGAGTATCTCATTTTCATTTTCAATCCAGTTTGCATATTGTGTTTGTACTTGTATCCGTGGTTATTAATAGTTTAAATCTGCTTATCCGGTGGTAATTAGGATAAATACATCCATTCTGATGTTAGCATTAGCTAGTTAAGTGTTTAGTTCGGTTTGAATTTGCAAAACAGTGTGTTAAGGTGTGTTTGGATCGGTTGGATTAATTGAGCTTGAGCTTTTGTTGATGCTTGAAACCCGCTCTACTTAGTCTCTATAAAGGTCACTTAAATCATTTGGGTCATTCACTTGTGCATCAAGACAAGAAAAGTCACAATTCATTTGAATCATCTTAAATTCTTAATCGTTGGAATTTTGTCAAAGCAAAACTTGTTTTGTGTTTAGAAATCATAGGTATAGCTTTCATTAGCTTCATTTCATCATTTAACATCATAATCAGTCCACAAATTGAGTTCAAATCTCACAAAAGTCAAATTATCAAAACTATTGTCAAAAGTCAAAGTTAAAAATAGCCACTAACTAGGTGATTTTCATTGACTCATTTCGGGCCAAATCAAATGAAATTGTGGTTTTAAAACTCCAGTTGGTCTATTTTCTTATTACCATTTTTAGATTTTGTAAATTTTTATAAGCTCCAAATTGGCTTGTGAATTTGGTCTTATTTCCCTGCACAAACTCGGTGAATCTTGAGTGCGCATGAGTTTATGCAGTGGCTTGCACAGAGCTCAAACTTATCTCACTTTGGTCCGGTCTTTGGTTTAGAAGTAGCTAGCGAGTGTCTAGTGTAGGATCCAATATCCGGTTTTTGATTTCCACTTATTAGGTGGCTTATTCTTAGGCTGCAAAGTAGTAGCCTAGAACTGTTTTAAGCACTTGAGCTCAATTCATCAAATCAAGTTAATCAGTATTATAGAGGTTAAGAGCAGTTGCAATAAGTTTTTTTTAGTAGTTCTAGTATATTATAGCTTCTGTAACTGTTTGGTACTTATTTGTGGCTTTTAGCTTATTTGGAGTGCTTATTCTTAAGCACTTGTGATTGCAGTTCCATATTCTTGCACACAAGCCACTGTTTTTATATTTTTCTTAGATTCATAATATTAATTTAGACTTTTCCTGAAATTTTCATAATTTTTCATCACTGTTTGCTATTTTTCTTCATTTAAAACAGTTTTTAAGTCTTTTTAATTAGCTTTTAATACAATTAAATCAGAAAAACTTCAAAAAAAAAAATAAGTTTTCATTTTCCTAGGTTAAGATAAATATAAAAGTCAAAAATATTTTTCCATATATTTCTTAGTTAAATTTGTATTTTTAAGCAATTTAAGTAGTTTTAAATAGTTTTTAATTCATAGAAAATAGAAAATAATCAGAAAAATACAAAATAGTTTTGAAAATTCTCTTTAGTTATTTTAGATTTTTCTAAGTCATAATTTCATTTTTCTAGCTTTATTTCATATTTTCTTGTATTTTAGGTTATTATTAAATAAGTAAAAATAGTTTTTAATTAATAATAATTAGATAAATAGTTATAAAAATAATTTTCTTTTTCTAAAAATTTTCTCTTATCATTAGGTTTGTAAAAATGTCATTTCTATATTTTTAGGATTAATATTGTTTAAGTTGCACATTTTCTTTTGTACGTCACGTAGTTTTTAAGTTAAGTTTTATAAAAGAAAAATCAAAAACATCATTTTGCAAATAGTGATAGCGTTTATTTAATATATTTTATCTTTTTAATTTTCTTTAATTTGCATTTAAGCCCTTGTAATTTATATACTTTTTCTGTAGTTATAATAAATCACAATCCTTTTCCGTTCAAATCCTCTCGATCACTATTCGCTCGACTATTCTCGCATGTACTCGTTGGGACATAACGACACTGGGAAACACTATACTCTCCTCGGACTTCATTGCATTGGTGTCTGAACTGTTTTAAGTTTCTTACGGTTAGCCATTCACAAGTGGCTAGCTTGTGTGAGATAACTTGACGGTTTAGCACGAATCACACTCTTTTACATAAGGTAACTAGACATTTTATTAACTAGTTACATAATACATTTTACATGTTTACTGATTCGTTGTAGGTTTAGGGGTATGTGTGTATGGATAAAACTACAATCTCGATATCAAAAATAATCCACAAGGAATGACTTAAAATCCCTTTAGGAAAAAGGATAATGAATCAAATCCCGTGAGTGATAGATATACGGATTAGAAAATCCGAGTCGTTTCCCAACGAGGTGTGAATGGGCAACGTCGTTATTAGTTTGTTATTAAAATGCTCGATGTTTTGGATTGATGAATTTGATTTTATTTAAACTACGAGAAAAGGGAAAGCAATTAAAGGGAATAAAACTAAGGGGAAACCTAATTACGCGAATTATTCTAAATCGTAATTAAAGAAACGCGAATTAAAATGCAACTACGTCTAATCTAAGCCCTAAAAATGATCTAAAATTACTTTTACTCTAAAAATGCAATTTGAAAATTAATTAAGATTTAAAACTAATTTTTATGATTTTTCTTGAATTTATATGAATTAAAAACTATTTTAAACTAATTAAATGTCTAAAAATTACTATTTGAACTAAGAAAATTATGGAAAAATATTTTTTTGGCTTTTTATATTTTTCTTAATCTATGAAAATTAAAAACTTATTTTTTGTAACTTTTCTCAATTATTTGTAATAAAAGCTATTTAAAAGTCTTAAAACTAATTTAAAATAGGAAAATAGCAAACAAAGATGAAAAATTATGAAAATTCGTGAAAAGTCTAAAATATTATTCTAAATCTATTAAAAATATAAAAATAATAGCTTATGTGAGATATTTAGAAGTTGATGTGTAACTGCTTAAGTAATTAAGCTCTAAAATAAGCTAAAGGGCACTTTAAGCTATCAGACTCCTACAGAAACTAAATTAAGCTGAAACAAGCTAAATCTAACTGATTCCACCTAATCCTAACAAGCTACAAGCTCTGTCTTATGATTCAACTTCTAAAAATGCTCTTGGCCAAACAGCCCTAACCCCTATCTTTAAGCTATCTTACCAGCTAATCTAGAGAGCTTTTGGAAAAACTGGAAATGAGGGACTCTTAACAACCAATCAAAGACTTTATAAACCAAGTTTCAGCCCTAGAGAAGCTATCATGAGCTTTCTAGAGCTTCTGCAAGAAGCTGTAAAATCACTTATGAGAACTGATTTTTACACAAGGCACATGAGCTGATTTAAAGCTTTAATAGTTTTGGAAAAATTTAACAAAAATCAATTTTAAACACTAGACCAACTGAATTTGTTAAACCCAAATTTTCAATGATTTTTTACCAGAGATGAACAAACTAAAAATCTATAAAGTTTGGTGAAAAACTGTTTTTTCAACTTTTGACTTTTTAACTCAGAAATGATATTTTGACTTTAATGAGATTTGAACGAAAATTGTTGAATGCTAATGATGTTTTAGGCCTAATTATGATTAAAGCAAGCTAGATCTACTGTTTTTAAACCTATATGCAAGGATCTAACTAACTGATTTCAACAGAAATGAAATTAAGAGCAGTTCTAGGTGAGATTTGACTTCCACTGATTTGAGATGCAATTTGAAGATTAATATGAGTGAGTTATGACCTATTGAGACTAAAGCAACTGAGTTCTATCACTAAACTAACCTCAAACACAGATTCACAACCTAATACCAAACAGTCCTTAATCCAACTAAAATGCAATCTAAACTAACTTATTCTATGATCTAACAACCATTAATGAACTAAATAATTCAGAAACAACAACTAATACTAGCAGATAATATGATACTCTAATTATGCAGTAAAAATTATGGATTAGCAATGTAAATAGTACTTACAAGAGTCCTAGCCACAATGGCTTGCCAATCAACACAAGTAACCACTATCCTATTGATTTCAACCCAAAATTGTATTAACTTAACCCAAATCCGACTCCATTTCAGCAAATTAACCCAAAAGAGCCTTATAACTGCACTTTGACTTCTGTTGACTGAGATAATGATTTGATTATGTAATGGATTGAAAGCAGAAATAAACTCACTACAAGCTATTAGAAGCTTAAATGAGCCTATATAAACAGTAGCTTAAGCTTTTTACAAGCTTACAAGAAGATTTAAAGTATTTTTTTATTTTTCAAATATTTTTCTGATTTTTTTTTTTGAATTAATGAAGAAACAAGCTGAAAATAAACTTTGATTAAGGAAATAAGCAATAAACAATGATAATAAGCAGATTAAAATCATAAACAGCTAAACAATTACTCAAGAATTAAAACTGAATTTCATTAATATAGAAAACTTGAGAACAAAAAGTGAATTACAAATGCTGGAATTAAAAACTTAATACAAAATACATTTAAGCTACTGAATTAAGAAGAAAAGAAAGGTGTTCTCCAACGTGAATGAATGGGGGTATTTATACTTGAGCTCCAAGCTTGAGAAGGATCTATAAGTGAGCCTTGTGCTTTCTCTCAACATCTGACAGCCATTAGATTTGTTTCCAGCTCCTTCCAATCATCAACAGCCCTTGGATCATGTGCATTCATTCAATCCACCAATCAAAAGAAGGGAATGACACGGATTGATGACCTGGCAACCGACATGTGTCAGGTGGTGTCATAAGGTGTCAGAGAAAGGACGAATTTACCCTCCAATTGTGGCTAATTGCTTGAATTGAGATAAGGGTAATTTATGGTTTATGATCTGGGATAATTGGGGAATTTTTTTGGCGCGTGATATTTTTTAGTATATTTTGGTTTTGTTGACCGGGTTAAATGGTGGTTTGACCGGGTATAAGGGTGTGGACCGGATTTAAGATATTGGACATGGGCTAGGATAATAATATTGGGCCAAGGTATTATGGATTGGATATTTAGACTTAGGATGTAATAAGGATCCAATGTGTAGCATAAGGACTAAAACTGCCAAATCTGAAAATCCAGGGATCAATCATGTAAATTCTGAAAAATGATCCAAGGGCCATTCTTGTCATTATTTCTGTATTCTTGATCAAATCTTTCACAAATCATCCTCTCAGCATAGAAATCTTTACAGATGCACAATTCTGACCTTCCTGGCTCGCCTTTAGCACTCTTTGTCTCGTGCTCGGGTTTTGTCGATTTGGTTATCTTTTTGTGTTTTGACATATCCGCACTGCACAAGTACAAACTCAAGAAAACAACAAATATTAGCAATAAACGGCTCTTTCTTGGTTATTTTGGGTCATATTTGATAAAGAAATGATATGTGTTTTAGCACATATCATTTACCTTGATAAACTTTTTAATCTAAAAATAGAAATACATGTTACATCATGTCATGCATCATCTTTGAAATCCTTGAAAGATCACTTGAATATTTTGGTTAGATTGACACTCAATATATCAAATGTGATCTTAGTAAGATTTGGTAATATCTTGGAAAGATTTGAAGAAAGATTTTTAGATTTTCCGTCAGCACCCACGGCACCAAATTGCATAAAGGACGAAACCCTTTAAAGGGCTCCTTGGTCCGTGGACGCCCCGACCACTTTCGCTATAAATAGAAGCCCATTGTTTTCCCATTTCTTCACCACTTCAAATCACATCTTCTCCACCTTCTTGCATACATTTAGATCAATCATTAACAATGTAGTAACATACATTAAACACCCTAATGATCATGATCATAATGCTTCTAACATTCATCTTTGTTGTAAGCATACTCTTTGATCAACCAAGGAAAGCGTGGAGATCTAGCCATCCCACTCACCACAAGTCAAGATCTATCACAACAAATTTAGGGAACTTGTGATCTTCATCATGAAGGCTTCCTATCAATGGAAGTTCATTTAGAAGTAGTTATTCATATTTATTAGACATTTGTGTCATGGATCATTAGTGTAAACATCATTGCATCATAACAACACTTTCACCAAACTAGATTAGATGGTTTATGTGTTTGTGCCATAAAACACAAGGTTTGTTATGTTGGGCCATAAAACATAATGGGAGTGGTTGTACCCTTGTAAAAGAACTCGACATCTAGCTTAATGTCGGAAATATTGTATAGGCGACGTTAGGTTGGTTCTACCTTGAACTAGAACCCGGTATTTAGCTTTGTACCGGAAAAAGTGTGTTGACGATTGTAAGGTTTTCTCCCGAGAAGGGAGCTTGTTGATTTAGTGAAGTAACTCTCGAGTTGGGTACTCGGGGAGTGGAGTAGGCGGAACGAGATCCGTGACCGAACCACTATAAACTCGTGTTCGGTTTGGACTTTCCTTTCTTTATCTCTTTACTTTTATACTTGCACTATACTATTGTTTGTGATGTGGTTTGGTGTTCATGATTGTGTGACAACTTAGTTGAATATGCTTTATATTAGTCACAAACAATAATTGGTACATTCATATTGTAACAAGCTTCATAAGCGATTTGATACTAAAGATCTAAAGTTTTTAAAGCAAAACGTATTCACCCCCCACGCTTCCACAATTGGTATCGAGCCACGTAGCTCGTATTTTCAAAACAAATGGTTTTAAAATAGAGTACGATCCATGTATCAAATTACCATTGAAGCGAAAAATAATATGAAAAATGCTTTGCTTGTTATACTTAGAAATTTTGTTATTAAATGTAACTTTGTATACAAGCTTGAAGGTTTTCTTGAAAAATAAAATAAAAGTTTGTTGAAAGAACTAGTAAATATTGTATTATGTGCTTATAGAAAATTTACGAAGAAATATGATTTTAAAGGAGTGTTTGGGATAACTATAAATCTAGTTGAAAATCACCTCAGTAAATGTTTAAGATAAGTTACATAAGTAGATATGTTGTTAAATATGTGTATTATATGTTTACTATGAAATCTAGTAAGTCGCACACGTTTTCTCTATGTCAAATATTAGTTTTGGTGAATGCTCTGAGGACCACGGCACCAAATCTTATAAAGGGCGGATCCCTTTATATGGTTCCGTGGAATCTGTCTCAGACGATAAGATGCATTTTGGGCAACTTCAAAAATCATAACTAATTAACCGTAAGTCCGCACTGAGTCGAGCCACCTATCATTTTAAAGGGAATTGAGTCTACTTTCACTTAAAAATACCTTCATGGCCTGAGTCTAATTTTAAATAAGTAAAATAGACCAAACACTACAGTATGTCTAAAATATTAAGTTTCGCTTTAACATAAAAACTCAAATTTTGAATCAAACAATTTAAGTTGGTATTCTTAGAACTTTGATACAACTTCTTTTGAAACTAATTAATTTGGTAATATGTTTAAAGGAAACAAATCAAGCTTGGTATACATCGTCATATTTAAACGCTAAATGACTAAAAGTGTTTTCTTGTCATACTATGCTAAATGACCACTTGTTTATGTTGTTTGCATATATGTTGCTTGCTTATTTTAAAATTGTTGTTTTCACTTGTTTGTTTGCATAATATAAGTGTCAATCTTGCCATGTTATTTATTCGCTTGCTTGACGATTTCTTGTTTATGCACAATAGGACATTTGCTAGATTTTGTGCACTAAGTTGGAAAATTGTTTTACCATCACTTATAGACTTAGATCACTTCTTTGCATATGTTATACTAACATCTCGCATAACTTATGAAATGTCATAACTCACTTAGCAATAAGTACTAAGTAAATTAGTCAAGTACTTTAAAAATAGAGTTTTTAAGAGAGTGTTTGGTACAAGGACAAAACAATGTTGTATGATGTCATTTATGTGTTCTTGCTTCGTAGGATGATAAACTAACTCAAAACATTGATGTATGCTAACCGGTTCATGCAGGGGATAGCACACGGTGTTATCAATTTTACCCATTTTCACTTATATGTGAAAATCGTAGCCCTTGTTCAAAATCAATGCTCCATTATATTTGTGTATGCTATTGACTGCTCCTAACTAGAAATAGTTAATGCCATATGTTTTGAGAAAAATTTGTGTTTGAAAAGTCCCGACACCTAAAAAATGGGTCTCAGAAGATTTCGGTCTCTGACGGACCGTACGTCACCATTAATTTGGTTCCGCTCTGTTATGGATTTTGGTACCGCCATACCACACAGCGGACCAAAGCGGCACCAATTTAAGGGTTCCGGCTATGTAAAGAAATGGTGCCGTGAATCCTACAGTGTAAGTTATTGAATTTTACTAAATCCGCAATCTAATTTACCAAACTTCGCTTTCTAGGATAGTTGTTAATGCATATCTTTCATACCTCACTCAACACATCCTCAATGGATTAACTTAGGATGTTTGACATGATTTTAGACACTTCCATCTCATTAGAAACTACCATCTTTGTATGGATTAACATCAAATCCATGAATCCTTAGTTCTATAAATCGACACATTCAAGATGTTCATTTTCACACCTTCAACGTTACTTTTCCTCAAGCTTAGCATTTCTTAAAGCAAAGTCAAAATGACTAAATCCTTAACCTCAAATAAGCCACTTAAGAAAACCATTAGGATTAGCATTCGATCTTGTTGCTTCATTAACTTGAGCTCTTCATCCTCGGACTCATTACCTCAACATCTCATCACCCATTCAAGATGTGAACTTTCTAAACTTGAGTACTCCAACTCCACCACCAAAATCACCCACCATCATCCAAAACAACTTCACTACCAAAGTCTCCAAAGCTTGTACCTATCAAACTTTGTGCAACACCACCAACATCTCCTCACCCGTTTATGGATGACTTAGATGACTTAATGAGACTAATAAACCTGGACTCATTATTTGCAAAGATATCATACACAAGTCTAACATATGACTATAGATATTGTTTTGTATCTACATGTATTGCCTCACCGGTTAACATGAAAATAATGTGTCATCCTTCAAGACGATAAGTATTTACATCGAGTCATAACTCACACATATGTTAAATACATATTATCAAGTCTTGTTATCCTTGAGTTCAATCTAAGCTTTATAATCTCAACAAATTAGGATTGACAACTTAAGTATTTCATCTGAAATATTCAAGTATATGCGACTTACGATTGTAGTCATTAAAAGTCATATCCGAAAATCAACACCCAAGTATTTTAACAACACATGTTGAAACACTTATCCAAAACAAACAACCCACGGTGCCACTTATCCCTCTTTGACACCTACTATCCTCTTCCATATTTTGGCACCATTAACCGTATTGCTCATGAACTTCCAAGAGTATACTTTAAATCAAACGCCTTTCAAGGTGAACCTATACCTCAGCCCCTAAGCTTCATAAACATAACCAAAACTTCAAGTACTTCACCCACTAGTTGTAGCAACCAATGAACCATAAGAATTAGTATCCGTATTTTTTGTGTTCAACATCTATGGACAAATATTCAACCTAAGTACTCCCATAGCACAACAAACCCCTACATCACCACATCCTTATTTAGACACTAGAAGACCTACCACCTAGATCAACCAATCCACCATCATTTGAATTCATTGAGTGTATTGCTCAAAAAGCCCTTGTGTCCAACATTTGTACTGAATCAAATGCACGTTTGAACAAACTCAAACATCTTTTCAAACATATAAGGAATTAGATAATTCATTATGGCTAGAACCTCAACTATCAAATAAGCATGGTGCTCTTGGTAATTGTTTTCAATTTCCACTAGGTATAAGTAGTACTACCTTCACAAATTATCAAAGTATTAGTAATACTTCATCGTTAAACTTCAGATAAATTTCGTTAATTCAAATCAACATTTTAACAACATATGTTAAAATGCAATCTCAAAGCCAACATCATACACCCAAAGCAACAATGACTTTTGAGGAGTATACATAAGAAACTCGAGTGAATTCCTCTTGTCATCATCTAGTGAATATAATCTTGAGACCAAGTTTATTTAGATGGTACTATCTGATTCAAACACTTTGGCTTCATATCTTCATTTAGGAAAACATGATGTTTTGAAGAACATTATGACTAAGATTCATGCGTTAAGATTTCATCTTGTTAAAAGGATATTGTATATCCTATGCATCATTCTTGCGACATAAATAGTTGTGTTACAAGAGATTTCATTACACCTCATTGGCTAAATGATATTAAAACAAACATCTACAAGTTCTATGAACTAGCATATCCAATTCATCTTGTCATACTTTTTTTCATAAGCATGATAACTTTATCCCATGGGATAATCTCATTTGTTGAAAGATACTATTTGTATCTATTTCCTTTCAAGTGTACATCATAACCTAACCTTCCTCAAACCGAGTGCACATCCAAGGTTAAAACTACACATCTTTAGAGCATACACAAGATCTATTGAAGTTGGTAACCTCACTTAGATTATTGTTAAATAAAATACCAAAGAGCTTTCTTGAGAACGTTCTTAGTTTAACATATTCTCTAGTCTTAGATGATCAATTCACATTTAAATTACACACTTCAACTCAACATAAAAGATGTCATCCATTAGATCATACAATTAGTTGTGTAATTTGAACAACTTTAGATTCTAAACACAAGATTAAAACACATTGTTTATCAAACATACCATTGTTAAAATTCATGTGTATAACATGACGTCTTCATCACCTTAGTTATATTGCATATTAGTTAAGTCACATTAAGCCAAGTATTGGTAAACTATCATCTTTATGCACTTTAATATGCAAAAGTAGGAGTTCCCATCTTTCTAACATGAGAATGACTCATGGAGAACCTATTGCACTAGAAACTCAATTTGACCTAACGGTTGAATTGCTTCTCGGAGAGAAGTTCATGTGGAATCACCCGTAAAATGGTCGATTTAGCCTTAATTGAGCACCGCTAGTAATAGTCTCATATTCATTCTCCAACTTGAAAAATCGTATTCTATACTTGCCTAAAGTAAGTGTTAAAACATTGATAGTTTGCCTCGCTTTAGGAATACTAATCAAACAAGTAGTATATATGACTTTTCTTTTAAAACTACTTGCATTGCACTTACATGTGTTGATTACATGTTCTTGTTTGATACGATAAGTTGATTTGACATTATCTTAGTGTTTGATAACTAGTCAAATGTGTAAACCTTAGTACGGTTTTATCTTTATAATGCTTGTATTCTTGTTTCATGCTACTAAACGCTTAAACCTAAAACTTTATTTGCATGATACTTACTTTTGAATTAGTTTTAGCATGATTAACATGTTACTTATGAAATCATAATATGTCATTTTGATACGTGATAATTCGATATGATAAGTTTGTGTTTGAAAGCTATTAGTTGGCATTCATTATATATATGTGTAGTACGATCCAAATGATACATGCTCCAAATTGTTATGTCTTAAACATGGCTTGCATGAATCTTTCATCTTGTTTCTTTTGCTTCTTGTCACACTATTTGTTTGCTACATGTACACATATAATATGTCAAAGTGCTTTTGGTATGACCAACTTTTAGAAGCCTTTTTATCTTACAAATTAATCACATAGATTGGTGTATTAATTTACAAGCCAAGTATGCTTAAGCGTCTAAATCTAACGACAAAACAATCTCAAAATGAAATGTCTTGAATAAAGTTGTATTCTTGCATAATATGATTGTCTTGATGCTATCTTGTATGGTGATTTCTTGTCTACTAAAGTGCAATGTGTTTTTGCTTATATAATATGTTATCATTTAATTTCTATCATGTTAACATCTTTTGTAACTAACAAATTTGTTTTGTAGGTTGATAACAAATCATTTGTTATCTCAATTGGTTCTAACTTTTATATGCTCATTTTGCATAATCCCCTTTATTGCTACGTAGATTAGTACTATGCTTTATGGGACCCCTACACTTGCATATAGTTTAAAAGCATATAGAATTAAGTTCTAGAGGGTTGGCTTTGCATTTTTGTCTTTCAACCGACCTCTTTCCAAATCTCATTTTTGCTTCCGCTTTCAAAAAATAACCTCCATCATTATTTAGTTATAACAATACTCTAATCCTCTTCACTTCCTATTGGGAAACCACATGCCTCATCATACGATCATCTCGTATTAATCAAGAAGAGGTACGTGACTTTAAGGATGAAGTTCACTAAGCTCATCTCTTTCGTTAACCCGAATAACCTCCTAAACACTTTGTTGTCATTCCTTATTTGATACATTACACATTATGTTGGATGTCCACCAATTAATGGGAGAGAAATCCATTCACATAATTGTCTTTTGTCAAATTTTATGTCTCTTAGACTCTACAATACCAACACATAGGTAAACACCACTTAGCTAAAGCCGGTTCATGAAACCACAACTAGTTCAACCTTTTTCGCACCAATACCTCATCAATCGAAAACGCATCATGTGTTTTACAAAACGCCTTCATCTCCACATATAGGATTTTCCTTAGACTAGCACCTTACAACTTCACTATCTAGAACACTATCATAGGATCTTATCCTTTTCTCGCTTATCATGCATGTCCTTGTCGGCAAACGATATATTAATCAAAACGACCATCTCCAACACGTTGGTCCATCCAACTCTCACTCATATGATGTCATTCTCATCCTCATATAGGTACTTATTATTAGTATTTTCCATATTGTCTTCACTTTTTCAAAGTGATAATCATCCATGTCACCAAAACCATGCTAATACTACCTTTCCCATTGTCACCTAGAATAGGTCATTTTATAATTCGTGTCAATCAATGAACGAATTTATCTTCATGTTATCACTTTTATACTTTTGGTATCTCGCATTATAATATTCTTAGATAGAACGCATTATTGATTACTCTTGGGTTGAAGCATATGAGAACTTGCTCAAAACAATAGATTGTTAGCATCAATAAATCATTCAAATCATAACCCTTATGCATCATTGAAATGCAATGTCCATTCATATTTTTTTCTTCTTCTTAGCTTTGGTCACTTGACATGACGAAAGGATTGCATGAGTCCATATTTTTATATTTGCTATACATACGAGTTTATAACTCCTTAATAGCTTTCTACCTAATCACCACCACCTTCCATCACCACTTTCACTAATCATCACCACTATGGATTAGCGAAAACTTGCTTTTGTAAATCTCGAGTCATCTACCATCACCACATGAATCCTACTAGTAAACCGACACCAACACTAGCACCACTAGTGGCACACTTATGAAAGACTTCATATCTTCTTTCTAGGAACTATTTTGTAGGCTTTTATCATATTATATTCTCACTTTTCTTATGATTGTAATTAGGAGACTACACTTCATGAGATCTTTGATTATATCATTTATCACATATATACATCTTATTTTTTGTCAAAAAGATGAAATATATTGCACTAATGTTTTTCATTGTAGGTTCATCATCATATACACTAGATTGTATATAACTTACTCATCTAAGGATGAAGTTTGCATCAATTATTTTTCTTATTTTAGGTGCTTCTTGACACCCTCGAGCAAGGAGGAATATCCTTTAAGCACTCATATAGCATCGTCTATACACTTGGTTGTATATGGCATATTTGTCTAAAGACAAAGCTTCTATTATACTAATATTTATTTTGAAGGTTCATCTTGACTCCCTAGAGCAAGGGAGCTCGTCAAGAATTTCTTGAATGCATCTTATACACACTTTGTTGTATATCACTTACTCGTCCAACGACGAATATACTTTTGCACTAATATTTGTTTTGTAGATTTTTAATCATGCCCTGACGCCTCAAACAAGGGGGAGCAACCGTCAAGGGGGAGCATGCACACATTTAGCATCATTCTCACTTTTCAACAAGCATTTGTGCTTCGATAAAAAGTGGAGAAAATAGGCTAACATTGCTATGCCTTTTTTTTTCATATATTTCTCATAATTTTGTTGCATAAAACTAACCTTGATGTAGGTTAAGCTCTTTATTTGATCCATGGATCCGCCGCCAAATAAGGGACGGATTGAAGTAGACGATTTAACTTCACTAGGGATGATGCAAGCTTGCCTTTTGGGAGAAATTAAGTTAAACTCAAGGACACGTCCTTTTGTTTCGACAAAGGGGAGAAGAGTGTAAACGGAGAAGGTAATGTAAAGGTAGTAAGGATACAAGTAACCTTTACATTTTACTTTCTATTACGTTATATATATTTGTCATCATCAAAAGGGGAGATTGTTAGTGCAAATATTACGATATTTAATCTATCTGCCTCGTTTGTTTTGATTGATGACAAACATGTAACTTGTAATACATAACGTAAAATGTACAAGTTACTTGTAATCACACTTTGTCTCAACATACATTCAACACCTCTCGATGACTCAAGTCCTCATATGTTACAACACGTGTTCGTACATGTTTGTTATGTGGCATTATGATCAAACCCATTAACAAATCATTTAGAATGTTTAAAATACGTTTAGAGTCACTAAGTATTTTAATAGGCTAACCATTCTATTTCGAACCTCATTTTACATTTTGCATTCACAAGTATTTCATACAAATACTAGAGTTTACTAACACTTGACAAAATATATTTTATTTTGACAAGCACTCTTTTACAAAAGGTAACTAGACATTTTATTAACTAGTTACATAATACATTTTACATGTTTACCTTGATAAACTTTTTAATCTAAAAATAGAAATACATGTTACATCATGTCATGCATCATCTTTGAAATCCTTGAAAGATCACTTGAATATTTTGGTTAGATTGACACTCAATATATCAAATGTGATCTTAGTAAGATTTGGTAATATCTTGGAAAGATTTGAAGAAAGATTTTTTAGATTTTCTGTCAGGCACCCACGGCACCAAATTGCATAAAGGACGGAACATTTACTTACGGAATCTCAAATCTCTCTCGCTTCTTCAGCTTGTTCCTGTTCGTCTATTCGGGACGGGGCAGGCAGCCCACATACATGAAGAGAAGAATAGAGAGGGGGTTCCTTTAAAGGGCTCCTTGGTCCGTGGACGCTCCTGACCACTTTTGGCTATAAATAGAAGCCTATTGTTTTCCCATTTCTTCACCACTTTAAATCACATCTTCTCCACCTTCTTGCATACATTTAGATCAATCATTAACAATGTAGTAACATACATTAAACACCCTAATGATCATGATCATGATCATAATGCTTCTAACATTCATCTTTGTTGTAAGCATACTCTTTGATCAACCAAGGAAAGCGTGGAGATCTAGCCATCCCCACTCACCACAAGTCAAGATCTATCACAACAAGTTTAGGGAACTTGTGATCTTCATCATGAAGGCTTCCTATCAATGGAAGTTCATTTAGAAGTAGTTATTCATATCCATTAGACATTTGTGCCATGGATCATTAGTGTAAACATCATTGCATCATAACAACACTTTCACCAAACTAGATTAGATGGTTTATGTGTTTGTGCCATAAAACACAAGGTTTGTTATGTTGGGCCATAAAACATAATGGGAGTGGTTGTACCCTTGTAAAAGAACTCGACATCTAGCTTAGTGTCGGAAATATTGTATAAGCGACGTTAGGTTGGTTCTACCTCGAACTAGAACCCGGTATTTAGCTTTGTACCGAAAAAGTGTAAGTGACGATTGTAAGGTTTTCTCCACGAGAAGGGAGCTTGTTGATTTAGTGAAGTAACTCTCGAGTTGGGTACTCGGGAGTGGAGTAGGCGGAAAGGAGATCCGTGACCGAACCACTATAAATCCTCGTGTTCGGTTTGCACTTTCCTTTCTTTATCTCTTTACTTTTATACTTGCACTATACTATTGTTTGTGATGTGGTTTGGTGTTCATGATTGTGTGACAACTTAGTTTAATATGCTTTATATTAGTCACAAACAATAATTGGTACATTCATATTATAACAAGCTTCATAAGCGATTTGATACTAAAGTTCTAAAGTTTTTAAACGAAAACGTATTCACCCCCCCCCCCTCTACGTTTCCACATAAGTGATAACATGAACTTTAAAACTTGAAGTTAATTAACTCATGAAACTTATCACGACGTCATTGGAATATTGGAGAAACAAGTGACTTTGGACTCGTAACAATCATCGACATATCACATTCAATAATTAGACAATAAAACCATCTATTGACTAACATAATGTCTTTCGATATGTTGGTTCTTTTGGCTAAATATATTTCGATCACGACATGGACGCCAAATGCGAATGTGGATGCACCAAATGTTCTCACCGTTGTCGATATCTTCCTAATGGCTATCCAATGAAGATTGGAAAGAACAACCTTCGTGTTGACTTTAAAACTCTCACCGCTCGTAGTCTTTTGCTTGATTGCTGTGGATATTCTCAGAATCATCCTTATCGAACATGCTCTCAAACCGCCATCGTGCTCGAGATCTACATTCATCGCCTCGGAACACAATGCAAAGATCAAAGGACAAAATGCTATGACAAATGACTCTCAACCACAAACAAGTCACCATCACACCTCAGACTTAAGGGTCGTTCTCCTCATTCCCGACATCGAGCCTACCAATTACGCTGTCGCACCAATCAAGAGACTGTTCTACAATTCATGATCGACATTGGTTATGACGAAGCTACACGAGTAATCACTAAGCATTCATACATGGATCTTAAGAATATTCCTCAACCGTGGAGAAATCTCTACATCATCATCACCAAATCTGCTTCCGGTCGTGGACGGTGGCTATAAGCATCCCAAGCTCATGGAACCGCAGATCTTTTGGGCTTTGATCAACATGAAGCACATCAAAATTGAAGCTCGATATGGGACGACATGATGTCATTCCTCAAAAAGCTTGGCTCAAAGATTCCTTATATCGATATACAAAACTGTTGATCCAAAGAGCACTTAGGCTTAATCTCGATATCCCCAAGAGACTCAATGACCCCAACAATCATGACATGTTGTCTCGAACCTACTCTAACTGCCGATTCAAGGAATCAACAACAAAGAAACAGGTGTTTGGTTGCGGATCACCTTCGTTCGATGAAATCAAAAGCTCTACACATACAAAAGGTATCCGTAGCAACAAGAAAGCAAAGTTGGTTTTCTCGATGACAAGCCTTCCGCACCCTACCAGAAAACCGTAAGAGGAAGTGCAGAAGTGCCGCAAGCATCGAGAGTAAAAGGAAGTTCCCAAGAGGAAACCCGACACATACGGAAAGTTCCTTTCGAGGAAGTTGCTCCTATTCCCATTCCCAAGCCTGAACCGCCAAGAAAGCTAGTGGACAAAAGCTCTGAGGAAACCGAATCAGACGATGAGGTCTTCTACTCTGAAACGACAACCGATATAACCCCATCAGTAGCTAAACCTCCCAGTCCACCAGCTGACAAAGGTAAAGGGAAAACTCCTGTGATTGAACATGATAAGGAGAGCTCTAAAGAAGAACCAGTAGATGAGCAAAAGGAATATCAAAGGAAGTTGAAGGAACTCGACATAAACATCTTGTCAAGCATTCGTAAAGATCAAACTCATGGCCTGGAGGTTCAAGTGGTGGTACTCAAGCCACACCAGTTCTTGATGCGTTAATCAACCCGATAAGAGAACCGGTACTACCATCACCCACGAACAACAAAACGCAGATTGAGGATTCGATCAACTTTGACATTGAGGAACCGAAACGAAAAGACCGAGAAAACTCCTCACCGATGATACAAAGGTGATGAAACGGCTAAGTCCGAAATGAAGAAACCGCTTATGATCATTTTCTTCTAGACGGTCCCAAGACGTTCTAAGGAGGAAACTTCAACCACCGAAGGACCCCGAGTCTCCTTATGTCTCTTCATCATCAGATTCGTCTTCTCACTCTTCACCACCACTATCCAAAAGATCAACCAGATCAACATCCAAATCGTTGAAGAAGCCAACGGCCTCTTGGATCTCTCAAACTAAGACTCGAATCGTTAAAGTCGTCAAGCGTGTCGAAAGAAAGACGCGCTTTACAAGAAGTTGAATTTTCTCACGACTGTGCATGATCTTCATGATGAGAATGACAAGATGCAAGCTGAAAGGGAATACGTCCAGAAGTTCATGCAACGTGATCTTCAAGGGGAAATGAATGAGATGATCAAAGGTTACACTCACAAGTTCCTTCTTGACATCGTTCCTGGAGTTACAAAGGAGATGTTTACCAAACAACTCTATCCGAATCTATTGCATTTGGCCAAGCAAACTATGAGATCAACACCAATGCATGTAAACATCAACCCAACTGATCCCATAATCTTCTCAGATGCTGAATTGGTTAACCGGCTGGTAGCTCAAATGTCTAAACGATCTGCAACATTTGCCTCTTACAAAGGTAAATTATTTGAAGCATTGCTGGAATACCAACTCAAATCAGCATGTAGAGAAGAAGCTCAAAGGCCTAAACGTCCAAGAGACGATGAAGATAAGGATAAGGATAAGAATGACGAGCCTAAACGCCCGAAGAATTCTGGTGAATCATCCTCCATGCAACCTCCACCCCAAAGGACTCCAACTCAACAAAGATCTCTTCCTCGCTCTTCAACTGACAAACCTCAGGACTCTGAATTACCACCCCAGACTCAGAAAACCGGTGATCACTTTGAGTATACCGGTGGTGACGATGAGGAAGTCCTTGAGCCCCAACAACAACCCACCTCTCCCGACACAGCTAAGAAACCAGAATCCTCATCTAGGCCTAAGAAAAAGAAGAAGAAGGTGCCTAAGGCTGACGTTGTATCATGGTTAGACGAGGATGACACTGAATATGACTAGTTCTCTAAACTGGTTGACTCTACTCCCTACCCACCTGATGGTCAAGATGCGATAGAAGGTCGTACTTTGGAGCATGCTAAAATTCTTCAAGATAAGTTTCGGATAAAGAAGATGACGAAATCGGAGTTGAGAAGAATCAAGAATGAAGCTTTTCAACTACTCAAAGACAGCTCAGAAAGTGCTATTGAAGTTGAGTATCACCTTGAAAACATAGCACGAGCCATGTCTAACAACATTGATTGGCTCAACCCTGAAGCAAACATCGACTTTACCATAAGAGACAACGCCCATACTACACCAATTGGTCTAAACCTCTACCAACGATTGACCAACTAGATCGACCTAAGATTCCATTTCGATACTTCTTCAACAAAGATTTGGAATTTCTTCTACACGGTAGCGATGGTTCAAGGAAATACGCGCATCACTTACACTTTCGCTCCCTAAGCCATATACTCCAATTGTATAGCCATCAAGAAAAGGCTACTCACATGTTTTCTAACGGTGTGGAACAAGATGACGTCGATGCAATGTACGGGATTCACCATTGGCCGTAAAGTCGATGAATCTACTACAAGAGCTTCCAGGTTTGAAAGTCTCAACATGCAGTGTATAGTACTAAAGAGATCGTTGCAATTAAGCATGTTGATCTTTCGTCTAAATGGGACTACACTTTCCTCAAGAATATCATGGTCAAAAGACAAGACGAAAGGGATTATGCATTTTGTGAAGCGGACTTTGAGAATTTGTCTCTCAACGACATTGAAGATATGTATCTTGCCAAAGTACAGGGACGAATGAGACAATTATCGACTGAAGTTCAACGTGAATTCATCAAGTCCTTACTTATCTTCATCAGAAGCATAGTGATCAAGGAATGTGTAGAAGATTTACAACTTGCTGTTGAATCATATCAGACCCGTGTCAACTTCACCAGACCTCAGCTAGAACTACCTGACATCAACCAACTTCCACAATGCACTCTCGTCAGCAAACCTTTCGGAGTAATTTACCGTAGTGAACTACAATGAAACTGCTTGATGGCGTGTAGAGATCTTCACAAGTTTGGGGATCACACATTGAAGAAGGTTAGGGATGACTTGGCTTATAGGTTGAAGGCGATATATGAAGGCATTGGGTCTCCAAAGCGATGGAATTCTCAGCAACGACGGGATGTGAAGAGAATCATCACTATGATTGATGAAAGGTTGTACCGAAGGGACCAGTTCAGAACATTAGAGAGCTTTGTAGGTGGTCGTCCCAGGATTACTCTCACCGGCTATCAACGCCTATTCACATTCCCTGGTGATATTATCGACTACCGGTACCCTTAAACTTCTTCTTTTCATATTAACTGGATGTGTGATTTATAATGACTATGGCTTGTGCACACATAACGATGTACAATCCGTTCTTGTAATGAAAGGACAACGTGGTACGCCTCACAATCCTTATAGCTCTTGAGTAAAACCTATCAAACCTTTCATTTTTCAAAGGTTTTGCTCAAAAGAACAAGTACTTCCCTTATGATTTTCAAAACCTCAACCGCTTATATCACTTGTTGAGGGGAGTATTTGACTTAAAACTTTGTTCACAAAAGTTCTTTGTGTAATCTTCCCACAAAACTCAAAATGGTCATATTTAGTCTCAACATTTCTTTAAAAATAACATTTATATGCCATTTTGAGGGGAGAAAATATGTGATAAGAAATATGTTGTGTTTTGCTATTGAATCCTCGTGTGAAAAGACTTCAACCCATGAATTGACGGAACTAAACAGTCTTACATTGAAAAGATTTGTCTTCCAAGACTTATCCAAGTAAATTGTACCCATTCGAGAAGCTCTTGATAGACATGAATCTGTGACGGGTTTGACAACCTTCGGGTTGTCCACATCTTCAAGGTAGTTATTAGAGCTAGTTGTCACCTAAAAGTCGACAATGTATCTCTTTAACTATGCAACGAATCGTGTCTCGCAAGGAATTGTCTATCTTGAGTCGATCAATTCAAAAGTGCGCGCTCTTCTCTCACCGTGCGATTACATCAAAACTCTTAAGCACATGTTGAGGGGGAGTATTTATGAAAATCTAAAACCCTTGAAGTGTTCAAACATGTTTTTCATTCACAAACACTTCGAGAGATTTTCATGAAAAATGGTTTTATGGCAATGGAGTTATAAGGTGATTAAGGTTAGGAATAACCATCCTATGATCCGCCAGAGCCGGAGGGATCTACCCAAGGACACTACCAATAGTTAGAATTAGAAGTCCTTAGGTATGATTATAAAAAGGAGAAAATGAGAATCGGAGAAAGAAAGAGTTGAAGAATTAAAAAGAAACGCAAAGAAAAGGGTGAAAAGAAATAGCCCTCCAAATTATTCAACTTAGGCGCATAATCGGGTTCAATTCATATGCTACTAGTTGTCACTTGATGACGCTGGTATTGAAGATTAAAAGTTGTCATGGACCCAAATGACGCATGCACTAAACCTTCTTAGCCACTCAAGTTTCTCTCAATGTGCTTGTTTCATTCTCACAGGAACCCTACATAATCTATCGGCTTTCTTAGAGATTGCCGGTATTGAAGAAGGAGACCTCTCCCTAGTTTCCGCTCAGAAAATCAAAACGCACAATTGAGTCTAGAGCCACGAGATTCATCAAAAGATCTCTTAGGTACACTTGACATTTCATCACTTGTCGCTCAACAATAAGAACATCGGTGGTACATTATCGAATCCCACACGGATCCTAGCAACTGTCGAGAACATTTATGAGAGGTTCACAATTGTGATCCTCGGTGATTGAATGGAAACTCCCGCTGTGGTCAACATCAAATGCACCGAAAGCAGTCACTTTGGTAACTCCCGGATTACGCTTAGTGTGTCTCAAACGGTCTGATCGTGAGGTGATGCTTGGTGTACCTCAATGACTCATCCGAATCAGAGGTGTACGGTACATCGCGTTATCTCACTTGTGGGACTCCAGTTCAGAACGGCCTTTGTGAGAATTAGAGTTGTGTTTTCACACTATGTCATAACACTCTCGAAGTTCAAACTTGTAAGTGCGGAATCCACTTATTACTAACCTTTCTTATGTTTTCTTCTTATGGAAGCTCGAGCGGATTGATCATGCGATTCTTCACATGCTCATACCAACATCATCACTAATGGAAGTTCTCTCAAATGGCAACACAAAGTCGAATGATTCTTCATCAAGTCAAAGAATCTACAAAGTTAAAGACTAAGAGAACTTCATTAGATCGTTATCCAACGTTAAAGAGCATGTGAGCATGTTGAAGAATGACGGAGACACTTTGGAGCAATGAAGTCGACCGATGCGCATAACAACAACAACTATCACTACCATCACAAAGAGCAAAGATCAAAGAACAAAGATAATGATGACGCCAAAGTAGAACTTTTCAAAGGAAACAATTTCTCTACATCGGGAGATTGTTCAAATCAAGGCAATTCTTCTCACAAGAAAGAAGAAGGTAGAGGACGCCAAAGCTACTATTACATCAAGACCTTCATCGCTTATATTTTTCAATCACTAACACTTGGGGAGATTGTTGGAATCACTCCTAAACATGATTTCAAGTGTTAGTAATTAAATGTAATAGTTAGCTTAATTATGGCCTTTATGTTTGTTATTAGCTTAGGCTTATGTAGAAGGCCCATAAGCCTAGGTCCAAGTCCAATAAGGAAAGAAAGGGACTAGGAGTGTTGCCCTAGCTCCCTCTCTTATAAATACTTTGTAATAACCCTCACTTGAGGGTTGGTTGTTCAATTTATTCACTTTCACATTCCTACGCATAACCGGCTAAGTTCATACGAGTGTGTGTGTGTGTTTATTGTTCATCCGATCTCTATCTCTTCTCTATTTCTACATATTGATGCTTGTGTTACTAATATGGTGACCTAACAACATTGTTCTTAGAACAAGTAATTGATGAATTGAAGTTAAGCTTGTAAGTTCTAAGCATGATGAACAAGTGATGATTGGAAGTTTTGAATGCGAATTAAGAGCAAATTAAGGTTGTAGAAATCATTGGTGATGTTAAAATGAAGTTTAGGAGTGAATTGGAATTGGAAAAATCTAGTGGGAAATCATTTGGAAGGCCATAGCCTTATGCAGAACAGGTAACAAATTCGGTTGTGCAACGCAACCGAAACGGTTGGACCAAGGTCAGGGGAGGAGCCAGATCGGCTGCTGATAACGCTCAAATTTTACATGTTTTTAGTAGCATTATCAGTGCTTTTATGTATGTTATTTGGCAATAATCATATGCTTTTGTTACTTAATCGTATAAAAGTGTGTACGCTAGTTCATTTGTAGCCAAGTACAGGAAAATGGAGAAAAAGACGGAAAAAGAAGTAAAATACAAAAATTTCTCCAAATGCAAGACTTGTGGAGTATATTCGAGAAGATAAATTCATCAATATAGTGGTCCAAAGACTCAAGAATAAAGTTCAAGAAGGAAAACAAGAAAAAAATCAAGAAAAGAAGCTTAATCGAAGAAATATTGAAAGCCTCGTTGTTCCCGACACACCTTCACCATTTTGGCCATAACTTTTGCATACGGACTCCGTTTGACCCCCTATTTACGGCCACGGAAAGCTAAGAGAAAGATCTACAAGTTTGGTTCTTGTCATTTTCTGTCAAAAGGCTCCAGCCAATCGGTAGGATCCCGCAACCATTCCAGTTGGAGCAAAGTTTTCAGACCAGCCGAAACGGCTTGAGCCAAACCAAATCGGCCGGGAAGCCCTGGACAACCATTTCTTCATCACTAAGACTCCAAACTTGTCCCAAACGATTCTAGGTCCTTCCTTGGTGTATTCTAGTCCCTTCCTAACTCCTTGGAGGCCAAGTTGAGTATTAAACACCCTAGGGCTTGAGAGTAGTATAAATAGGACTCATTTGTGTATGTTTTCATCATCCAACTAAATCCCAACTTGATAGAACACCTCTCACACCTATCCTACCACCACTACTCTCTCTCAAAGCCTAAAATTCGTCCATAAAGTTCCAGGAAACTTTGGAGGTCCAAGAAGTCATCATTTGGAGGTCAAAACATCATGAAGTCATCACCAATACTTGAGGCATCATTACTTCATCATTTGTAATCTCATTTCAATCATTGTAAGACTCTTAATCATGTTTTCTAATGTTCAAAGTTCCGAGTTTATGTTTATGTTTGCTATGAGTGGCTAGTTTCTTTATGCACTTGCTTAAATGATGTTGATTATCGTATGATTAGTTTATGATTGTGTTAACATGTTTTAAGTCAATTTCAAGTTGATTCTAAGATCCAATTGTGCTTAACTTTCATAGTGGCATTTGTTAATCAAGTTTGACTAGTTGATAGTAATCGTAGATGTCGAAAGAACTTATTGTTATTCAACTAGTTATAATCATTTTGTCTATGGATGATTGTTTTACCCATTATTCTTGGTTAATCAAAGAACTAAAGTGTGGTTGTAATAAGAATGCTTTTGATTATCAAGTTGGATTGATTGGAAACATCTAAAAGATCGTAAGATTAGTTTACAATCGCTATAACCTTTTTCTATAATCGGTTACCTTTGTATTGACCATTTCTTAAGCAAATTTGATAAGACAAACGGATGTTTTTGTGTTTAAGTTTATGAAAGTAAACTTATGAAACTTGAATTGAATTGGTTAAACTTAATGCTTGTTTTATAAACTAAAATCTTGATGAAGGTTTAACTTGTAAGACAATAGATTAGTACACCAACTAATTATCATAACCAACATGTTAAGAAGAGGTTAACACAATCATACTAATCATGGATAAGAAACTAGTTTAAGAAATTGTAGTTTTAATCTTATTGAATTTGCTTAATCATCATTTTTCGTGTTACTTGTTGCTTATATGGTATTTTGGGACGTGACAACCATTTACCACTTTCGTGTTACTTGCTATTACATAGATTCTTCACAATTGAAAA
This sequence comes from Chrysanthemum lavandulifolium, assembly GCA_022545495.1. Taxonomy (NCBI): domain Eukaryota; kingdom Viridiplantae; phylum Streptophyta; class Magnoliopsida; order Asterales; family Asteraceae; genus Chrysanthemum; species Chrysanthemum lavandulifolium. The sequence continues at coordinate 144,689,113 of CM040240.1, forward strand.
CACCCAAATCCTAGTGAACGACCTCGACTTACCAACCAAAACTAACTACATACGAAAGGGTCATACTTGCCCGTGTGTTCTTAGCTTAATTTGGTAATCCTTGTTATAAATTTAAAACTAGTAGTCGCGAGACACATCAACTGCCCCTCGACCGATCCGGTTCCAGGTTCTGATGTGGGAAAATGCAAATTTTGAACTAGACCCTAGAGGCTTCTATAAACCTTATCGTTGGTTCTAACACTCTTATATTAACTTATATTTGTGATTTCTATAGAGAAATGTTGTAGGTTGTTCGAGTTTGGCACGGATTCCACCGAATCCGATCGTGACCAAGTATTGCCAAAGGAATGCAAGGAAGAGGGTTACGTATAGCTGGAAAGCTGAAGGGAATGCAAATTTGAAGTTTAAAGATCTTACCAATGAGGAGAAACATGCTTTTAGGGAACATTTGTCAAAGTTGCAAAACATGACTGTTTTGGTTCTGAGATTGGTAGATTGGGATTTGTTTAACGAATATGAGTGTGAGAATGAGTTGCGGAGCATGATGCGGATGTCTTATGTCTATCCGATTGACGGAGATTCGTTTGAAGATTTATCGTGGGAGAGAGCTTTTAGCATTAATGAAGAAGTTTACCGTGAATGGTGTATGAAGTTCTTTTCGACAATGTACTTTGAAAGGAAGGTCAATGTTCAGAACATCATGAATGAATTTTGTGTTTGGTTTAGGCTTTGTGGGCAGGATCACGCATATACTTTTCCGGGTTTTGCTGTTGCTCTTGGATTGTATAAACCGGATGAGGCTAATCATCGATTATTTGAAGCTCATTTCTCAAGGCTTAGGAGATTTGAAAAAGATTACCCTAGTGTTCCCGCGTATTGGAATTGCGGGAGATCCTTTTGTACTGTGAGGAATTTCGCAACCCTTAGGAGTCCATTGGCGAGAGTGCTACATAAGTTGTTAGTATGGGGTCGTTTCACAGAATTGGGAGCCGGGACAAATGCCAAAAGCCGGACTTATGGATAATGATGTTGTTGGAAGAGACCAAGGATGGGAATGCGGCTTGGCTCATAGCCGAGTATTTTTCTAGGAAAGCCTCGGGTATCAAAGGTAATAGCAACATATGTGGAGGTCATTATGTGATGAGGTTGGAAAAGAATCTTGGGTATTACAATAGCAATGAGTTGGCTAAGTGTGGAGATCCAAAGGTTAGTGAGATATGGGATGCAATGAGTTTTGGAAAAGCTTTGAATAGGAGGAAAAAGACTTTGGGAGCATGGATTGAACCACCACCACCACAGCAGCCGGGCAATGTACCAATGGGTAACGTGCAAACGGGTACGACTAGTATTTTTACTCAGGTTGGGGAGATTGGAACCGACATTTTAATGAAATTGAGTATAGGGATATTTGGAGAGATTCGATGATGTTGAGGAACAAATACATTAATGATTATTCGATTCCGTTCTTCCAGCACATAGCTCAAGAAGCCAATTATGAGTTGCCTCCCTACAACCCACCTAATGTTCCACCATATCCTTTCCCCTACACCTCGTATCCTGGACCGTATCCGTACCCATATTTGTCTATGCACCATTTCCCAACCCAGTGCCTGAGTATGGTAGATTACCCGAGGTTGGAGGATCTAGCTATGATGTTGGAGGATCTTCATCAGGAGCTGTAGGAAAGAAGAAGAAGAGGAAAGTTTACACGATGTTTGATGAGGAAGAGAACTATGAGACCGAAAGTGACGGAGATGATGATGATGAAGGTGATGAGATGAGTGAGGATGACGAATGATTGCGGATCATTCTTTGGATTGTGATTTCAAAAACAATGCTTATGTATGTCGAACAATATTTTCTCTATCTCTATCTCTTAACTATTTCTTTAGGATTATTATCATACTTTGTTTATTTTTATTTTTAAGTAGCGTTTGGATTGTTTGCAGTTTGTTTGTTTGTTTTGTATGTTGTGTATATTTTGCAGTTTTGTTTGCAGGATGGATGTGACGTAAGCTTATTGATGGTCAATATTTAGAGTTGGATAACTCACATGCATGCCTATGACCCAATATGCATATTGCATATTCTATCCCGTGGTATCTTTTTGACTATTTCATTTTCCCATTTTCTTTATTTTGAAGTTCATTTTATTACATTGAGGACAATGCAAAACTTAAGTATGGGGGAGGGAAGAAAATAGGAAAAATGATACGATTTTTAAATTTTTTAGCTTTTAGTCTTATTTTTTGATTTCTAGGTAAAGTTTTTGGATTCAAGTAGTAGAAAATCACCCTTGATTATCTAGTTGTTTTCACGCGTTATTAAGATATATTAAAAAAACAACTTGGGTATTTCAATGGTAAAAAGAGGTTTTTGAAAATTTTTGATTTGGACCAAATGGCGAAAGTAATTCATTTTAGATTCGATAACATTTACTAGCGCGCATTGTAGCTTTTTTTTTCCCACTAAATTGTGAGGATTCTTTTTGTATAAAACATATCTTTTGTTTTATATTTTGCTATGAGTGTGCCATTGATTATGTCGATTCTAGAACTTGTACTTGTTATGCATTACGGTTAAAATCACTCTCAAGTGATAAAAAAATAGGTTCAAATAATAAGAGGCAATTGTAGGATTTAACCTAAATGGCCTTCCATTTTACATCAAATGATTTTTGCTAACCACATAGGTTAGTTAACCACTTTATATGGACCCATTTGTTAGTGCTTATTTTTAGCACTAGATACCCTTAATTACACCCTTCGAGCCAATCTTTTCATTTTGTTAAATCGAAAAAGACAAAATATTTTACACCTTAAACCTTAGCCAACCCATGTCAATGTCTATTGGTTTGTTGCTAGTTGTTTGGAGTGTTGGATTGTTTTTGATGATTATGAAGAAGCTACACTTTGTCATTTGTGTGTACCATTCTCCAACAAAGATGAAGGGGTTTCTCATCTGTATTTTTGTGGTGTGTGCTCATACTAAGTGTGGGGGAGTTAAAAAAAAGTTATGTTTATAGCCAATGTGCTATATTGAGTATATTGATTAGCCAAAGAGTTAAATTGAGTTATATATGTTTGGAGATCGATATGTGAGGAAGAGGAGATTATAATCATTTTCGGGAGTGTGGTTTGTGTGATGGCTAGCAACATGGAGGTTTAGACTTGACTTTATTTTTCTTTTAAAACCAATTTCATAAACTATCCCATGCCTTATCCATACCATTTATAAACCCAAAGCCTTAACATTATAACTCGAATAAAAGCCCTCTTTGATTAATTTATTTTATTTGTCTTGATACTTGTACAAGCTTATGGTAAAAAGCATTAATCATGACTAGGCATTGAGTGATTTACATATACCCACCAATATATGAGTGTTGAGTGAATTCTTAAAATCATTCGTGGGGTGTTTAGTTATGTTATCTAAAGTCATTTGGTTCATTTTAAAATTTTCACATATTAAAAGCAAATTAACAATTATTTCTCTTGAGGTGATTGTTAGATTTTTGGAACCACGATGTTGAGACCATTGAAATCGATTTTCATAAATGCTAGACCTACTCGAGGGCGAGTAGAACTTAAGTATGGGGGAATTTGATAACGATCAAAATGAGTATGTTTTTAGTAGCGTTATTGTTGGTTTTGTGTATGATAATCGGCTATATTTACTAATAATTGTTGCAAAAGTGCAAAAGAAGCGTATTTGTTTATGAATGTAGCCAGGTATCGTAAAAGGTGAAGAAATGAAAATTTCATGCACATTTAGATAATTCCCGAGGAAGAAAGTCAAGTGAGGAAGCTCTTGGACTCAATGATTAGGAAGCGCAATGATTTCTAAGTGTCTACAACAAATAAAGATCAAGTTTCGTCTTGGAAATCAGCATCGAAAGCAAAGAAAAAGGCACGAATCAAGATTAGTCAACCAAAGTCAAGATCGGGTGTACGAGAGACTCCCAACCGATCGGTCGGAGCCCGCAACCGGGTCGGCTAGGGTGGTGGACAAAACGCAACCGGATCGGCTGCGTCGCAACCGATCCGGCTGCAAACCTGGAGTTACACTTTTGGTCATTTATTGTTGCCTTAACTTCTATTAATCATGTGAGGCCGATCATTTCAAGTTAATAACTTTCTTGGGATGTTTTTAGCCTGATAGTTAAGGGTTCTTAGCTATAAAATGAACCTAGACTTAGTAGTCTAGTGTGACACAACCAAAAGAGTGATAGTTTACACCAAAGCTATTACCAACCCTTATTATTCATCCCAAAAGTCTTGTATCTGCTGTAAAACGTCCAGGAGGGTGGTGAGACAAATTCTCATCGATTGTGTAATCATTGGAGTTGTACGGTTAAGCTAAGACGATTGAAGACGTGTGGTTGCTATATTCCACAATTTCTAATTCTTGTAATTCAAAGTTTAGGTATTCTATTGAACTTGTCATGAGTTTCTATTCTATTGAATTATTTGAATTACCTTGTTACTACTTGTGTTATGTTATGATTGTCATGGAGTAATTCTTGAATATACTTGTGTGTAAGGATGTAAGAAATTGTAGGAGTGTTCTTATATGTGATGCATGTAAATGATATTGTTTAAATAAGTTTGTTGGAAAAACTACTAGTCTTGTTTGATTTGTCGTTAAAACATGTTTAAGAAAAAGGACTGAAAGGATTTCTCTTATGTTTTATTCCAAAAAGTTAAGTGACAAACTAGTATGGGGATATGGTGATTGACACTCACCATGTTTACTTATTGAAACAAGACTAGAAACATTTTCATCACGAAAGGGTCGAAAGATTCGTAGGAACAAGTTTAATGAGAACCTTTTACAAACAAATGGATTTTCTAAATAATAATCATTAGGATAAGGACCGAAATGATTACCTATATGTTTTTGTTCTTAAAATGATTTTACAAAACATAAACCATGGGTTGGAAATCATTTGATTATGATTTGTGCATTGCATCAAGAGTTTACACCAAGCCTTCATGAACACTCTCTATGATTGCCTATAGACTTCACATAAGTATATGTTTCTTAATATTAATTTTCACTAAACCACAACTTTGAGGAAGCCTTGACAAGCTTTCTTGTTTCGAATATTTTAACAAATTAAAACGCAAATCTCTTGGGACGATCTCGACTTACCCACCTTTGCTATCGCGAACGAGTATACTTGCTCGTATGTGTTTATAGTAATTGCCGGATAAATCGTGTTTATAAATTTTAAAACTTGCATCACGCGAGACACATCAAGGATGTTCAAGCTCACAACAATTAAAGAAGAATCCAGTTTTCCTTACTCTAGCTTCTAACAATTAAAATAAGAGACAACCTAACAATAATTAACAACTAGGTTTCATAGATTTAAGCAAACACAATAGTAATTTAGTTACTCATGATAAATAACCATACACACATAAACAATTGAACATAGGATAAACATGGAGATATAATAGATTAACAAACTTATCTTTAGGTGTAAAGAAGGGTTTGGAACCCTAAAATACTGTCCAAGTCGGACTATTAACGAACTAGGGTTTGCTCTCAAAAATTCTACTCTTTAAATGCAGAAAAATCGAATTATGTAAATAGATTTACAAATGCGACGGCATCGACTTTTGCTGGTGACGCCGTTTGGTCGCCGTCATTAGGGTTTTGTTTGGGCTAAGTCATCGTTGGGACGACGTCAGTTGAGATGTGTGACGTTGTCTGTCTTCATAAGGGACGTCATCTTGAAATGGTTCTTGGACGTCTGGTGTAAAACAAAGAGAGACGCCTTCCAAAAAATAAGCATGACGCCGTCATGTTGTAGAACCAATTTCACACCTGAGCCGTCGCTTGCAATTTAATTAGAAAACCTCCTTAGCGACGCATCGCCTTTGGGTTGGGACGCCAGCTTGCAAAACGACCTTGTTTCTTGACTTTGCCGCTTTCTTCATGTTTCGCTCCTTTTCTTCCAAAAGTGCTTGATTCCAGCATTTTGCTTCCAGAAGACATAAATATGAAAAGGAACGATTTTAAGTAGTAACAAATATAAAATTTGTCGATTTAGGGCTTAAATGACCCCCTAAAAACGTATGTTTTAAATCCTTATCAATAGTTTGTCACGATCAAAGGATGTCATTAACTTTGTCCATGCGGTCGCTTCTCAATTACGGTCACGTCCAAAATTTGCCCCACAAATGCATATGAAACTCACCATCTTCATTGAAATGTTTCTCGTTTCATGATAGTTGTAATCATTTTCTTTGTTTCTCTCCATGACAATAAGCTAATGACCATTTTAGAATGGAATGTCTTCCATTCACGGATTCAAAATATGCTAAGTAGAATCTACTCATAATGTCTCGTTGATTTGAATGAGTCTACGACACTACCTCAATTCTCGAGCGATTGATTTAACTCGTACCGGAAAGTGGTTGGGAGTTACCAATCACTAATTTTAAAATTTCTGACAATCCTTCCTTAAAGGACCCCTGAGCCTCATTTCCAATCACCTTGATTGCCATTCTCTTATTTTTCATGAACCTAAGAGAGTTTTGGTACCTACAATTTAGTCTTACTGGATTATAGACTTAGCTAAATCGCGTTAAACTCATCTTAGCATTCAACAATGCACTTCATTCTATTGGATTAAGGTAGAATGGAATTATTCAACAAATAAGAATCGTGACTCCTTGTTTCTGATTCTCCTAAGTTCCTAAGAACTTCAGTACAATCCCTTTGAAACCGTGATGTAGTTGCGTGTTTACCTGATTTGAAATCTCGGATTTCAAATCTTTTAAGTCACATTTCTTCTTTATTTGTTCATAATCACTCAAGATACCACATCCTGTCGTGCCAGACTATCTTGCTCTATTAAGCAATATACGTCTCGTTTAATGATCTTGACATCCTCCCACAGAATCTTGCAGTACTAGGATTTCTTTCAAAGATCATGCCGATCTACAATTCAGTATCAAGCTTTGTACTCTTTTGTTAAACGATCAAGAATTCATTTCTCGTGCTCTCGCTTCTGTTGCTCAACTCTGAGCCGAATTCCTATGATTAGGTCCGGTTAAGGACTTTCTACATGAGTACCTTAATTCGATTAGTGTTTAACAAATGCTAACCCCGTTAGCTGTTCTTACGTAAAGCATTTTTCATCTTTACCTGAACAGTCCAAAGCAACACGATATTTTACTCATGATCTGCAAACTCATACTTTTACTTGCCTTTTTGAGTTTCACTTTATAGATCCAAATGTCGCTTGAAGACATGAGCTTTAGTCAATCTCTAAATTTCTGGAAATACTTCAGTTATTTCTCTTTACAAGAAATCATCCTTATAAAATATCCTTGATATTTGATTTTATTGCACGTAGGGTTTATGCTTTGATTTCATCAAGACACACCTTGATACCATCAAGATTCAAGATAGGCATTACCTTCAAGTACTTTGAAATTATATCTTCTTTAGTTCTGGTAGAATTTTTTCTCCAGTCATTCCATGACTTTTTCATCTTTGATTAAATCTATCCTCTCATAGATTTACCAAACCAAAGACTCTTGTTATACTTTGAACCTTCATCCCAGGTGGATTGCATCAAAGCCTTATGATTATCTTTGAACCTCTTTCCCAGATAGATTGCATTAAAGTATATAATGTAGATCTTAAAAGCTTCCCTTAAAATTTCTTTTTACTTCATCAGTTCCACTTGTGGGGAACCCATAAAGTTTGATCCTTCAAGATCAAACCAGATAGATTGTTCACCGCTCGCAGACACTTTTGGGAATACCCTAAGTTTTATGGAAAACTTGCAAAAACATAGATTATAAAGCATCCATGCTAGATTTAAAATTTCAAAAAATGGTTTCAGAAAAAGATAAAATCTTTTAAAGTTTTAAGATCTTTTATTTATTAAAGCAGTCATTTAAAGGATAAGATTTGTAGAGCAAAAACAGTTTTACTCTAGAAATTTAAATTTTTTATACAATCTATATCCCAAAAGTTAGTTAAATTAATGCACGTCTTCAGGATGTCATTCTTTATGCAAAGTTGCAGATTTTTAACTAATGCGCATGCCTTCAGGACACCATCCTTCTGCAGAGCTGCACTTCTCGACAAGTTGCTTCAACAACTTCAGTAAAGTGCATTCCTTATCACTTCATGTTACTCTTATGTGCCTTCGCATAATAGGTTAAATTTAATGGTTCTTAAATAGACCATATGTTAACATAAGTGATTAACAGAGTCAATCTACTATCATAGATTTCTCGTGAATAGACATACATTGTCTACGCGATTTCTCAGTCCCTCAAGATACCTTGATTTGCATCAAGCATATTCTAAAAATAATACTTGTAATTTAATTTTGGATCGATAATTTTACATTATCAAGCCTTATCTCTCATTTTGTTCTTATGCTTTTAATCATCTTATCCTTCACAAGGTCTAAAGCCTAGCGCGCTATCGCAAAGACATCATCGCCCATAATCTCCTTCTTGTTTGAAAAGCTATCGAACGAGATTGTTATCTGGTAGTTACGGATAGCCATGTTACTTTAGATGATTACATCTCCTTCATCCCATCATGATGGATATTATGAGATAGTTCACAACCATCCAGCATACATGTTGAAGTTATTTCGTGATCTTATACCTTACATTATTCCTTTCACGAAATACATGTTGCTTTTCTTTGCAAGTTTAATGAATCAGTCATGTGACCATCATTGGTTTTTCAAGACTACACATACCAGTCCACCAGTCTTTTCTTTTTATATCTAGTATTAAAACGATTTTCTATATAAAATTCGTTTTACGTGTGAACTATGTATGAATTCATACCATGATTTTTTAAGTTTTAAAAGAAATCAATATGTAATAAAAGGTGTCTAAACTCAGGTTACCCGTCCCAAGCCTTCTTAGTTAGGTTCATACTAATTCATAGACTTTATCCTTTTATTACGCGATCTCGCTGTCAGAGACCTTGTGCTTAAGTACACCCCATTCTCTTGACTTAAGCAGAGACGCTCAGTTTTATTATGTTCCTAGATAATACCGGTTGTCATATTATCTACCATATAGCATGCATATAAGACATACTAAAACACATTTGACATAGCCAAGCCATTACCTAGTGTTGATCTTGAGAGCCACTTCGGGAATCAATTTGGGCCATACTCCTCGCTCCTTGTGGATCTACATTCCTGATTGCTCCCACCGAGTCTCCTCTCTCTTTGTGCTCCATAGGTTGTTCTACCTTGTCTGGGCTTCTTTGTTCCATTTCTGTCTTGGTTTACATTTATTTAATAAAATATAAGAGGAAATAATAATGGCACACATGCCTCCCTTAACCCTAAAAATAAAATATAAACTTAACTACTACTACATCTTAACCACGCAGTTTATATTTTTGGTCTTTGGCTCTGGCTCATGTCATGCATGATTTTAAATAAGCAGGAAAGTACTATTTAATAAACTATATGTGAAACTCTTAAGCTATGATTTGTTAGGACTTACAACATATGCACATGCACCACATGTGTAGCCCATCCGAATAGTACATGTGAATCACGAGATTCACATATATTGTTGCATACTAATGCAACCTGTCATTCGTCAGGAACGGCGGTTCTTACCTTATTGCTTCATGTTGCCAGTTTAGGAAATTTTATTTTTGAAATTTATAAACCTTAATTAGGGTTCTGAAATTCTCAAACTTTTAAAAGTTCGTGAGTAAGGTAATAAGAAACCCTGAGTCATCATATTTAATTTTTAAAAACTTTATTATGGAATTTCTAATACAAAAATTATTTCCTAAATCCCCTTGTTATGATTTAACCCTAGTTTCCATATTCAGGAATCCCAGATTTCGAATTAGGTAAAACTGAATCTTTCATCAGTTTATGAAAACCTCATGGTTGGTCACCATGATTCATTCCCATCGATTTTCTTGATCCCATCTAGCTATGATCCATAAAATTGACCCATATAGGTTTGGGTAAACCCTAGGATGCCTTTCGTGTACCTTAAGCTATCTTGTTTACCATAGATTTAATTTGGTAACTTCTGGTTTTCAAATATAGTTTTAGCATATTTTTAGTAAACTTTACACTTTACAAAAATACCTAAAACCTTAAATCATACAAGGTAAAACAAAAATCTGGCAAACAAGAATTAGGGTTTCCTTGAATCAAGGTTTTGCACGAATTAGGGTTTCGTTCAGGTTTAAGCCCGGATACACTTGTATCCTCATAAAGTTCACAACTTTAGGGTTTAGAAAACCCTAAAGTTTAGAACTTTATGTAATCAAAAACCTCAAACCCTAATTTGATCACAAGAACATAGGTTTTGTAATCATGACAACACGATTAGGAATTTGTATGTTTTATCATGGGAGAAAATGACAGTGTAAACCTAAACCTAGATCGACACCCTCAAAGGTTATAAAACCCAAGTATTCGATCATTGATAAAACAATACAAACCTTAATTAATTTCAAGGGTGATTAAACCATGGTTGCCATTTAAATCTCAAGAACCCTAAATTACATAAATCGACTCAAGCAACCTCATAACCAAATCAAGATTTGATTTTCATGGCAATAAAAGCAATTAGTAAGAACCCTAGTTTGGTTATAAAACATGCACAACGAAAAACAAACAAGTAAACGCCATGTGCCAAACCCCAATATCATGATCTCCTAATCAGGGATATAACCTAAACCTAAACACAGAATAATGATGTTTATAGGAAACTTACCATTTTCCTGCATCACGTAAGCTCCTATTGTAGTCTACTGTCAGCTGCACGTACATAATCGCCTTCTTCTTCCTTCTTGATGCTTGATCGATCGAACCAAAAGGTTATTAGGGTTGATTGCCACTTGGATGGCATCAAGTATCCACCGGTACTGCACATGTAGAACTAGGGCTACAAACCTACGCAAGTTATGCGAGCACGAATCCGGGTAATCGACTAGAATTCGATTTGGTCGATTTGGAGTAGGGAAAGGGGAGATCGGTTATAGGTAATAAGAGGAGTGTATGAATAAATTTTAGGATGCCTTGGTATTTATAGAGAACCAAGGAAAGTCCTATAACAATTAGGGAACCCCTTTAGCTTGTAAAACAAGTTTATAAGTTTGACAAAGACACAAACACCCCCATTAAAGAGTTTCAACCGACCTTATGGTTGGGGGTTTGTTTGTTTTGTCTTTGTCATATAATTACCAATATTCATCATGGATGAATATTAGACTTCGGGTAGTTACCGCTTAACTCTTGTAATGAAAATATTTTCGAATTAACTTTTAATGAAAATACTTTGATTTTCATTTCCATCTCATTTTGTGATTTCGCTTGCATATTTCCGCTTGCATGTTTTGTTTAGTGTGACCCTTGTGACCCTTCGCATTTCAGAAGGCAAGTGTGAAAGACGTTGTGTTGTTTGCACACAAATCTTTTTAATAACATCCGAGTAACTAACACTGATTCAAAAGCTTAACTAACGATTAACTAAATACGGATTGTGAAACCTTAACTATCGCTACAAATCCTAGCATTAACGATTTGAAGTTTTGATTGATGTTAATTGGTAAACAAGTTAATTGGTTTGAAGTTTTACTACTTAGATTTCATGATCAATGTTGATATTTTGATTAACATGACCGAAAATGATTAATGTGAAGTTTTGATTTTGAATAGGGAGAGAAACCATTTTAATTTGAAGGCATTATATAAATACCGAGTATTTACGAAGTGGAATTAACAAATGTTCATGTATTGGAAACAAACACCATGTAATATATTTTGTAAGCTTTATACAAAGTTAGAATTCTTTACTAAAGAGGTGTTTGTTTAAGCTTATATGTGGGCTATAGCTTATTTGATTTCGGTTTATATTTTATAATTTTTCTACTTATTTTGAGACTTATAGTATTTTATATAACAAGCTTATGGGTATGTTTTAAGACGCGGTGTGAAGTTTTTGGAGGCGATGGCGGTGGCAAGAATGAAAGATTTTGATTTTTAGCAATGTTCGACAAAGGAAGAGTGAAATTTTCATAATTTTTAAAACGCTCAATTTTCTAACGCTTTAAAAAAAAGCGGTGGCCATGAAATGCAGTAACCATCGCCACAACTACTTTCGGTGACCCATTATCAGCTCATAGTCTCAAACAAAAACCCATGACTTTTTGGTAAAACTTATAGTCCACGTGTGACAGTCCTATTGGTTAAGCCACGCAACTAAAATAACCCCAAAGCTTCAGCGGCCCTAGAATTGAATCACAACCAAAACAAAAGAATTGGTAAAAATGGCGGAAGAAGTCGAAAAGCAAACATCTGATAAACAATCCGATGATAAAAAACAACAGGTTTCAATCTCAACTTCTCTGATTTAATTCATTCATTCATTAAGATCCATTCTTAGATTTGTTTATTTGATTGGGTTTTATATATATTGTTTAGTACTTTGATATGTGTGTTCGAGTGTATGTATTGGTAATTTAATCTTAACTGTGAAATAGGAGAAACTATGTAACCCGTTATTATTGAATTTATTCTTTGTGTATTATTTAATAAACCAATGAAAATAACATAGAACTGAAACTTTTGTGCTTTTGCAGTTACCTCCATTCTATGGCTTTGCATCGCCAAATGGCGAATCCCCAATGTTTCCAATCATGTACCCGATGCTTGTTCCTGGGCTATTCCCCCCACAGCAAGGTCAGGAACAGACGGATCATGGAGCAGGCTTATATGCGGTTCCCACTTTTCCGAATTCATTTATGGGACCAATTGCTGGATATCCATCCAATGCTCTCATCCCTTTTACTTACAATGTTCCAACGTAAGTATTCTTCCACCTTTTGACGAGTCACGAGTGATTTATGTTTCTTAAACATTAAAATGGTACTGTCTTTTCGTGCCGCCAGATTGGAGACAGTTTTTCATTGTTCAAATTTGTCTCTTGAGTGCATGTATTTATACAACGGCCTATAAAGTTACATATTAGTGGTTATGTTATATGAATCAAATTCATTTAGAGAAGTAATACGCACAAAATGTTTTTCTTATATTAGCCATCATCATCAGCAGACTGAATTGATATATGTTGGTACTCTTTCCCTATCACTGCCTGCTAAAAAGAAAAGAACTACCAAAATTAATTTGGGTCTGTAGACATAGAAGTTGTGCTAAAGTGTTAGTAAAAACTTTGATTGGTCAATGGAATTTGCATCTGTAGAGTATTGGTTAAATAATCCAATCGCTCATAAGCATTGTTCTATATAATTTGAAGTAGTAAATCGAGGTAGATAGTTGATTGTCATATCAGCCTAACTGGAGTATCGATAGGAACTTTAGAATGATATTTTGATATGATGGAAGTATTATCTTATTAGAAATTGTTGATTTGTGTGTAAATCGAGCAGTGGACCTAGTCCTTCTGAAGCTGGAACAGGGGGTGAGGAGCAAGGGCAAGCAGGACAGCAGCAACAACAACAGCAGGCTGGACCACAAAGACAAGTTGTGGTCAGGAGATTCCAAATTGCAATTCATCTTGATGTGATGCTCATATTGAAATTGGCAGCGGTTATTTTCTTGTTCAACCAAGATGGTTCAAGAAAAAGGCTTGTCCTACTCATCTTTTTTGCTTCTCTCATCTATCTGTAAGTCATAAACCTCATTGTCTTTATTAGTGCCTTTCATGTAGTAGTGGCTTAATCATAATGAACCCTTTGCGATGCGTTTCAGGTATCAGACCGGAGCTCTTGCACCATTGATACGGTGGCTCTCACAAGGGATGCAGAGAGCTGCTACACCTCCCCAGCAACCAAGACCAGCTGTTAGGGCAGATAACATCCCTGCAGCTGCAAGGCCAGAAAACGAGAATGCTCCTTTGGCAGGTATTTGCTTCATTCTACATAAACTTAAACTTAATGACTGTCTGAAGTCTGAACCTTTACATCATTTTGATGCATTTATAATGAACCAATCTGGCTTTTTAGAACCAATCTTTTAGTTTTAAAACGGTTTACTGTGAATTTGTCTAGACCTACTGGTTATAAGACCAGACAAACAGAATATAACATCTTTGCACACAGTCAAAAGGTTACATGTTAAGTCGAGGAGTGTATAATCAGGCTCATTCAGTCATTGCTGTTCTATTTCTTTTTCCTATTGACCATATATGGGCACACTAGGTACACATTCCAAGTAATTTTTTTTGAATTTGTTAGTGTTTAGCCATTTAACATATCATTTTGATTGAACCATCTATCAGATGGACTAGGTGGAGCTGAAAATGAGAACCGAGCAGCGGGTGATGCAAATCAGCCTCAGAACGGACAAGAGAATGGCGCAATCAATGGGAACAACAGATGGTGGGGGATTGTTAAGGAGATTCAATTGATTGTTTTTGGTTTCATCACTTCTCTTCTCCCTGGCTTTCATAACATTGATTAAGAAGAAATCGTTAAATGGGTTAGGTTCATATATTAAGTAATTAGATTGTAACATGCTGAAGACTGCGAGATGTTTCGAGGGGGAAAAACTTGTAATGAATGTGAAGTCATTTTGTATCTTCAGTTTTCCTTATGACATTATACTGAAAAACTTGATAGTCTTTATTTCCTATATCAAATATAGTTTGTCCGCATCGGTTTTATTTTTTTGCATGGTCGTGGATCTTGGACTACTCCTAGAGGGTCCCAGATGCGCTCGGATGAAGCTGTTGACAATCCTTCCTGATGTAATTTTTAGCTTCATTCATGAGTTTGATAAGCTCAAAGGTATTCACTATAAGCATGCCTGATTCTAGCTCGACTGAGAGCTCAACTACGTACAACTTTAAGGAGCTTGAGCCCCGTAGTCTTAGTTCCTTAGCAGCCTTTGACCTTGCTTTTTTTCCTTTTTGTATTCAAAGAGGTTAATCTCGAATAACTTAATATAAGCTCGACTTGTAGATGTGCATTACTCAGGTGTTGCTTTAACTTTCTTAAAACAAAGTTTTGGTTAACTAGCCTTTCAGCCTTGATAGAGGGACACTAGAAATGATGACCAACCATCAGCACCTAAAACATACTAGGGTGATGCATTCCTAAGCCAATTACATGAGTTAATGATCAGAATGATAAGCTAATGAATCGTTGCATTTTGCAATAAGTATTGTAACATCTTTAGATAATTTAGTTAATACACATTTATCACAGTTAGGGAATTTTTGTTTGTGTGCCTCTCTTCCACATTATGAGACTTCATCATGTTGTTTGCGTTGACTCTCCTAACTAAAATGATGACTTAAAGTACCTCAAAATTGTTGCCATGGAGTATATGGAAGGCGCACAATTGCACAAGTCAATGATTTGAAGAGCATCCAAAAACTTGGAATCAACTCACATGACATTGCAAGGCTAGTAGGTTCAAATTGGCTAGTTGTGGCTGTTCTGAGGCTGTCTTCCATGTTTTTTACTGCCTTGGTTGATTTTCCTGTTGGGAGCGAATATCCAATTTATTTTCCATGCTGTTTAGTTGGTAATTGTTTATGGTAAAGCTTTGTTTTACACAGTGCAGGTCAGTAGAACATTTGATGAAATGATGTTCAAACATGCATTTGTGCACTGTGATCCGCACACTCCTGATATGCTAGTTCGCATGCACGTTGCCTTATAGGGGAATTTTTAAGGCATCTAATTGCACAACAAGACACATGACACATTATTATCTGCCATCTTTTAGTCAACATGGTTGAAGTTCAATGTAGATTTATTGTACTGCGAGGTCGTATATAATCTAGTGAAGGGGTGCTACCTTCTCTCAAAACATGTGATCGGATTTGTTAAACCAAATGCATTATTTGTATGGAATTAGGGCTCATCAGATTCCAACTTTAGCCAATCTTGCTTTTTTTTTTTTTTTTCCAATATCGTTGCATACGTTCATAAATCATTATCCTAAAAACTTCTAAACTTGCTTTGTTTATTTTAGTTCCAATTGTGTTTATTTGAGGTCCTGCATATCCAGTGGGTGGAGCTCTCGGGCTTGAGTCAATTGACCCGGGGTGCTTGAGTCAATTGACCCGGTTTGAATCACATCCTGGCATTTGCATCGATAGGAATCGCCTCCGCAAAACCTATAGACACCTGGAGAGACTTTGTGGAATAAGAGATCGGGGTTGAGTCTCGGCTCGTCCTCACCTGTGTGATGTTCCTCTGGCGGGAGAATTGCGGAGCTATTCCTTGTGGGGTGGACAATGCTGGTGCCAAAAGGCACCCGGAATCAGGGTGTTCCCACCAATCTACACCTTTTGTGGAATGATATATTTTAGATATTGCAATTGTTAGGTTTGTTATGATATATTTTTGATATAGTTATTGTTAGGATTATCATCTGCACATTTTTTCCTTCTTCTTCTTCTTATTATTATGATATTTGTTAGTTACCACTTACTTATGTTTATTATCCTTATCATGTTTATGATTCAATAAAGTTTTTATGTTGAGATGAGAAAAATGTTGTGGATCTACCTTAGAGGCTTAGTCTTTATAGTATCTATATATGTATGGTACTGACCCTTTGGCATTTGATTGTCAGATGTACATGCTTGCTGGACTAAACACTGCTAGTGATCTAAGCCTTTTTGTCATCACCAACCTCCCTTTTTCTTTATATATTTAATTTACCCATCACTTATATGTTGAGTTTATGATATAGAAAATACAATAAAACATAAAGACATCAAGAGTACACAGTGGAAGACTTAAGATCATAACAAATAAATTAATTAACGAAAGTATACGTAACGCACCTCTTGAATATCAAATCCCTCGAGCAAAGCAAAACAACCCCGAGCAAAGCAAACCAAAGAAGTACTTATTGGTGTAAGAATAATGTCTTACAACCACGTTCTTGTACACACGAATTAACCAAACGAATCAAGCGATTGCTAGATCTAACACAAGTCCTCGTTTAAGAAAACGAAACCAAACTCCCTTACTTGGGGTGTTCGGTCGAATAATGGACTAGAGAGAGGAGAGAGAGATCTGGGGTTAATTCAATGCACAAGTGTATGAAACCCTAGAACCTAGCCTCCTTATATACTAGTAGGTAAACTTAGGGAACAAGTTAGGATTTAGGCTTTAGAAGTCCTATGGCGGCCATGATGGAAAGCCCAAAGCCCAACCCATAATTTTTCCAAGTTTTCCATTTCTAGTCCTTCTTTTCCATTTAACGTCGTTAGTCATTTTCCGTTAAATACTTAACGATCGTTAACGGACTTAATGTGTATAATTAATCGTAAACATAAACATTAATTATTAACTTTAATTCTCATTCGCTAATGTGTGCAATCCCGTGGTCACGAGTTCAATCCCGACATTCACATGTTTGTAAATATATACATTTCAACAGCCCCACTGGATATGTTTACAAACGTGAAATGACATTGGTTAGCGCCTAGCAACACGCCAATGCCCCAAAGATAACTCGTGTATGGTTTTCCGGAGAAAACCAAGTTTAATGATTCATCATCATATTCATCCTTTTATTTCTAATACCATGTTAATAAGAATATGGATCTTACTCATTTCTTAATTAACTATTCTGCTTTCGCTTTATATGATTGATTAAGATTACCAATTCTTGAACATATTCCGAAGACCTTGGGCATGGCCATGCAAACATCTTAACAACCCTACGAGGCCCAACAAAGATTATACTTCAAAATAAATTTGAAGGAAACAAATCCTATTTTTGACTACAAAGTGATTCATAAATTTCAACACAACTCGAAAACAACCCTTATAACTACCAGCCACGTATAGCGTTAGATTGCTTCACAAAATGCACTACATCCATGACATATCTCTTGTATCTCAAGTCGAGGATAAATATCCATGATATACTTAATGACAAAGATCCATAAAGTATCATCATGCGAGTGGATAAGTCCTATACTCAATTCATTGAATATCATACGAAATTAGTCATGCTACACATCAATATACTTTCAAGTATATTCTAACTAATACTCGATTTGTCTTAATTCAATATCATTCCCATGTTATTGATTGACAACGGACTATTTAGAATAACTTAAATTATTCATGGATTTAAACATGCAAATATAGGACACAATATTATAAATGAAATTAAACGTATACCGTACTTTAATTCATTATAAATAATAATTGTTTAACATCCTTTATCCAAATACTAAATAGATCAATGCATGATAATACTAGTTAATGAATTTTTCCACAAGTCATGAGAATCATACTTGTTGACAAGGCATAATTTCAATTAACTTTGATCTATAAGAATTTTGAGAATACTTATTTCAAAAATTCAATAATTGAATTTCTTGTATGTGTTTACACATATCTTGATATTGTCATATCATTCCATAAGGTGCGTGATAACCTGAACCACCTTTATATGACAATCATCTTTCAAAACTTTTAAAGTTTTAAAGTATTCTTCATTCTTTAATGTATAATGCAACTATGCTCTTAGTTGAGCATAACTAGTCAACATGGTCATTATCAAGAATACCATGACTAGAATTGAGTGTCATCTCAATTAAACCAAAGATCATTGTATACAACAATATGCTCTTTAAACATCCGTAAACTTTGAACGGTTATAGTGTAATGTTGGTGCCTATCAAACTCAAGTTTGTTGGCAATGACAATTATGAAATAATTGCCATATTTTAAATCCATAGAATCTAGGAGCATATCCGCATCGTGGAATGTGATTCTAAATCCAAACATATTCCTTTTAAAATATTTATTACACTAACAACTTTCAATGTTGTCAAATCATCTTGTAACCAAGCATGACACAACAATCTTATACACAACATGATGAATCTTCAAGTTAAACTTTAAGATCTCATTCATATTATATCTTGTTAAAGATATGTATTTATCATGTTTTATTAGACTCATTTATTTTACCGCATATGTTTATAGTAATAAACATATATTCCAAGGTTGCATGTCTTATTTCCAAATCTTACAAACAAAGTTTCATTCCAACTAAAACTTAATTTAAGTGGAATGTAGTTGCCCATACAATTTATAAGATTTAAGAAAATAAAATAATACTCCCACTAGCTTTCAGGAATACTTATGAGCTATCTTACTTTAATTATTAAATCAAACATGGATTTAATATTAAACATAAGAATCATCTCCTAGATGCATGCATATATCCATTTATGGATTCTTGCAGTTTGTACATATCCAAGGATTATTTGAATTCATAAAACTTCTTTGTATTACTCATCGTCCTCGCAAAAGTAATTCTACAACAAAGAGTTATGACATTCATTGTCAAAATTTCATATCAATGAAACTAAGTATGACAATTATAATCTTTATACTTCTATTTAATGGATCTAGTAAAGAATATTCAATCATAGTTAATTGCTTAAATATGATTAATATTATTATCACTAGACATGCATTAAATATGTGTATAATATTGTCCATATGATTTCTACATAAAGATTTAAACCACTAAGGTTTCCATCCTTTGAAGAAACTCATATTCATTATTAAGATAAACCAAGTATCTAAAGTTGATTATCTTTATGGACAAAGATCTCAACATTCATAGTATGATTGATTTACCACAATTCATCATTTGGTAAATTCATCATTATGATTATCGAGCTTACCATGATCCTCAGAACTCATATTTCTCAAACATATTAAATATCGAGATATCCTTTCGGATCTATGAACGACAATTCCATCATATTGAGGTCTATCATTTACATGTTTAACCTCATCATGATATTTGCTAGTGTATTTTAGAAGATTATGTATTTTGTAATTCAATCTTTCAAGATCTAAACAAAACTCCCACTTGCCTTTAACAATTTAAAGATTACCTTTAAATAGTTTAGCAAGTGAAGCAACAATACATTGTTCTCTTTTGGGATATTACAAAAACATTGATGCTTCCTAACATTATTTTGTTACAACTCACTATACAAGCGGTTTAACAAATTCGAACTTCATTATAAGACTTAATGTGATTCATCACATTCCATAAACAAATGGTGTCTTATTAATTTTCTAGGTTGGAGTCTTATTGAGTATATTCAATCTATACTCAATATTCTAACCTTGATAACTTTTGGAAGAAACTATAGTTATCTTGAATCAAACATGCCAATAGATTTTGATTCTTCTAACTGAACATACCATAAAACTATGGTATTTCATTAGAATTAATATTGTAAGATAATCTAACAATATTTAAGATAACCATCTACTCTTTGGCTCATCTATTTACCAACAAAGTAAAACTTAATGGTACAATAGAATTACAAAGTCAATTGCATGTATTATAACACAAGTATTTTGACCAAGTCAAAAGACATATCGATTATAATCCCACTATATCGTTATCGTCATTGATCACCTCATTGACTTCATGCATATGTCTTAAAACATAGCAAGTTAACGTCTTACTTTATATTGTAAGTCTTGTATTAAAAGACTTCATGTTTGTGACTTTACAAAATCATAAACATTTTTAATTAAAGTAATTATGAACACCACCTCGGGTTTCAATTAATATTTCAAGTTAATACTTACTACATATATTTAAGTCATTCAACGAATACTTAAATTCAAAGTAGTATTAGATTACTTCATTTAATTATGTCATTCCATGAAAATTCAACGAAGAAAGCGCAAAATCATCCATGCTCGTTCTCACGACACGTGGATATTTACCTTGGCTATAATCTAGTTCACGTTCTCACGTAACATAAATTGTAACTACAAGTGTTTCTTAAATATTGAATGACATAAATTTTGAAAATAAAGTAGTCTTTGTTATCATCTTGACACATGTTCTTAATAAGGCAATCATACATATAAAATATATAATTCCTATTAGAACGTAACTCTCTTACCTTGCGATCAAGAGAATCCATTTAAATCATATTTATATGTGTTGTATCTTGCACACAATAAAGATTTCTCCCACTTGTGCATGGAACAACATCATGTAGCGAGATAAACAACACGATACACGTTCGTTTATTTGATTAATATGATTTGTGTCATAGATATAATAAGTAGATGTAGGACTATATTGTTTAGTAAGGAAACGCATGACAATCCTTAAAAACATAAGTGCCTACAATTTGAAAGTAATTATCTTTGAAGATAATCTGAGTTACTACACGTGAAATAAGGCTTGTAGCTCTCACTGAATTAGAAATCATTAAAACAACTTCTTATTCAGTAATGCAACACAAATGCTCCCACTGAATCTGACAACATTGTAAGTGTTGCATAACCAGTTAAAACAACTTGCTTGCTTTTTACTTTCCTACACATTTAAAGAACCATACATAATCATTACTAAGGTACTAAAAGGTGTATTCTACTCTATGAATGATGGGTTATTCATCAAAGTCATTAACTTGAAAAATTGGGTATGCAATTTCTTCCTTAACAGGCCTACCATGCACATACTGGTATGTAGCACCTTTAAAGGCTAAAGCAAAACAACTAGATAAAATATGCTAGTTTGCCTTTTACCAATTTTAGCAGTAATTAGTCTAGCTTCTAATTTAGTAACTCACATACATATTTTCCGGTTAATCAACATTCATGTTGTTACAAAAGAATTCATTCACCAAATGAAGGTAATGAAATCTTTATGGAAAATAAGATGTGCAATTCATTGCTATGAGTTACATTTAGAATTTAGACAATTCAAATGTTCCTATTATACCTTTCTCATTCATGAAAAGGAATAGGATTGAGTCTCATGCTTCTCCATGGAAAGAGACTTCGTTTGTCTTTTCGGTAAATTATTCTCGATCAAACATTTGTTTGAAAGCGAATGGAACAATTTATTGATCAAAGACTAAACTTCGTTTCTGGTTAAATGTTGCAATTATACATTCAAAAGAATTACAAAATTCAATTTTAGTATTTTCGATAATTAACCTTTTCAAGAAAATTAAACACCCATGGTTCATAAACATATAACCATTTAATTTTCATCGAAAACTAGGATCCAAATTGTCATAATCTCATCACGCCGGTTGATCGCTAGTAATGAACCTTATACAAAGTGGTAGAGCTTGTGCTCAATTGCCAATTTCAATTGCAATTCCTAGATTTGTGGGATTTACATATAGCCAATTTCAATTGCCATGTAAACATGTTTTATCCCATCTTATGCCTTGAGTTTCAGTTCTCACTACAAAACTCAATTAAGTTGTCCAACTTAAGCGCAAAATCGTCCATGCCGTTCTCACGACACGTGGACATTTTACCCTTTGATTACTATCTAAGTCACGATCTCACGCAAATAGAAAGTAATCTTAGGTGTTTCTGTTTCGTTGGATGGCATATAACTTAAATTAAAGGGTAATAGTTTTGATGTTAAATCAAAGATGTCATGCATTCATCTTTGTAAGATAGGTTTTATTAAAACATTTATATCTTGTTTTAATGTTTAAGTTTTTCATCATCAAACTTTAATTGAGGTATTGGTTTCACCAATCAAGGAATTTAGTGTTAATTATCATCCATTATACCATACTTTTGCATAAGTGTAAACACTTAGTGTTTCGGATAATTACCACCAGAAGTGGCGCATGGAATCAACACTAATTAGCCCTTAATATGAGCTTGCACATATAATGGCTTACTAAGTAGCTCCATTCGAACTTCGGAGGGAGAGGACTGTGCAGCTAAAGCACAACCTTAGACATCCTTTCATGTGACTGTGCGCACTTCTTTAAACCCCTTTTATTAGTTCATTCTCATGGGTGAGCTGTTCACTCATTTGTACCAAAGTCATCAATCAATTAAACGATTATGATTACTATTCTTAAAAATACATGTTTCACCATTGTTTAGATCAGTTTATTTTTCTTGTAAAAATACCCTTGTTACATAACACAAACAAGCAAGTATTTAAAAAATAAACAAATAAACAATAAATGCATAACAAATAAAGTCATGCATATCAATTAGCCACATGCAAACGGTTTAGATAAATCCTATTAATTAACCAATTAATATATATATTGAGGTCTTCCCCAATTTTAGATCTATCAAAATTAGTGTATATCACTTAACCACGAAAGACATACAATAAAAGCATATCCATGATAAAACATGCATGTAATTATCATGGACATAAAATTACACTTAACAATTAATGCAATTAAATCAAAGTTACGCATATACACATAAAGTTGTATGCATCTTAGGTTTCTAATCCAATTAAAACAATAGTTTACAAAACCTAATTAGGGCACAAAATAAAAACGCCCCCTCCAAAATTAGGGTTTAGGTTAAAACCCTAGATCTAAGCATACAAATAATAACACATTCATGTTTATTTTAATTATGTGTTTATAATTAATTACTTGTTATACAAGGCTCGTGATGCCACCGTTGAGTTTATGATATAGAAAATACAATAAAACATAAAGACATCAAGAGTACAGCGGAAGACTTAAGATCATAACAAATAAATTAATTAGCGAAAGTATACGTAACGCACCTCTTGCGAATATCAAATCCCTCGAGCAAAGCAAAACAACCTCGAGCAAAGCAAACCAAAGAAGTACTTATTGGTGTAAGAATAATGTCTTACAACCACGTTCTTGTACGAATTAACCAAACGAATCAGCGATTGCTAGATCTAACACAAGTCCTCGTTAAGAAAAACGAAACCAAACTCCTTACTTGGGGTGTTCGGCGAATAATGGACTAGAGAGAGAGAGGAGAGATCTAGGTTAATTCAATGCACAAGTGTATGAAACCCAGAACCTAGCCCTCCTTATATACTAGTAGGTAAACTTAGGGAACAAGTTGGGATTTAGGCTTTGTAAGCCCTATGGCGGCCATGATGGAAAGCCCAAAGCCCAACCCATAATTTTCCAAGTTTTCCATTTCTAGTCCTTCTCTTTCCATTTAACGGTCGTTAGTCATTTTCCGTTAAATACTTAACGATCGTTAACCGGACTTAATGTGTAATAATTAATCGTAAACATAAACATTAATTATTAACTTTAATTCTCATTCGCTAATGTGTGCAATCCCGTGGTCACGAGTTCGAATCCGGACATTCACATGTTTGTAAATATATACATTTCCAACATTATATTCATAGAGTGATCTAAGCCTTTCTATTAAGACCAATTATGTTGCACTATGGAAGGTGCCCCTTGCAATTTCTTGAAAATTAATGGCTTTTCATGTCATCTGTTATTAACTTTTCTTCGCGTCCATGTTTGCATGATGTTGCATTAGAGCATCATTAACCTCTGAGCTGTACGACTTGCTTATAGGCTTTAGTACTGGCTGATGCCAATGGAATAAAGGAGAATTGCTTGAAATTGGGTGCTGGTGAGGATCTGTACGTATGCACTGTTTGCTGAGATTCTACAATGAAGCCTTGGAACAGGGTTATTGATTGTGATGTTGATCATCTAGCCATTCAAGGCAATGCCAGTGATCACTCATAACTTCAGCTTAGCTTACATTAATACATAAGGCCATCATATCCAAGCCAATGCTAGCAAGTGACCCTGCTGTTGATCATCTTCGAATTTTCAATGTTCTTGGTGTATCTAGTATTTGGACTCCCTACTGGTCTCTCTATGTCCTTCAATTTAAATAATCACCCACTTGAAAATTTACCATACATAACTGCTCCTTATGTCGTAAGAAGTGCCACAGTCTATTATGGGGTACGTGCAAATATTTAGGGTAATATGTTTAAGCTTGGTGGGAAGTATTTATGCGGTTTAGTTGTCTCTATATAAATTTAGCATTTGCATCTCAGTACCCAAGTGTTATGGCTCTATTGACTAATATAACCTTTTTCTTGTTTTGCAGATGTATGCTTCTATATATTTTCCGTAAATTACAGAACTTCTTCATAAACCGGCGCATGCCATCCTTTTAATGTTAAAGACTAATGATTGCTTGCGTTCACTCAATAATGCATTGGTATGTCTTATACCAATCGAATTTCATGATTGTCTTTTCAGGATCCACAGAATGTCTATAATTGCTAGAATTTGATGTTTGCGTATTACTTATCGACATATAAAAAGACCCTCTATGGAGTCTTTCATTATTATAAGAAAAGTTTCTTTTGAGGTACTGATTGAGAAAAAGTTATCACATGCAAAGTCTCTCTTTAGCTTGCTACATGTTTGGTTGGAGGTGATTTAACTTGAAGCCTGATTTTTCATAAAGCAAGTAGCCTTGTGGATACTGCAGTTTCATACAAATTTGGCTCTGTGAACACCATTTAATTTATTAGCATATATATAGAAGACAAATCATACCGATATAAATCATTGGGTGTTCAATCCTTATTGATTTTTCCTTCAAAAGTATTGCATTCTTTAGCTTCAAGCCCCTTGTTTCTAGCCCATAATAGTCTAGGAAAGGCAATAATTTGGCCAAACTACACGTAACATATTCGAATAACTATGGAACTAAAAAGTCCATATTTTTATTCTTTCCGGACAGAGCAGAGTTCATGAAAAGTGTTGTTGTGCCTCATATCCTCAAAATATGAGATGTGGATCTATTGTTATACTTTTCATAATTGTTAAGAGATATACTTCAGAGATAAATTTATGAAGCTGTTTATGTTTCTGAATCAAAGAGCTTATGTCACACGATATCCGCATGTATATGCCTAAAACATAGAAGGGCCACCAGATGAAAAAGGAGCGACTAATGAGTTGTACACCAAGACAAGCTTACTTTGAATGTCTACACTTGTAGACAACAACATCAAACTCTAAACCTTATCTCGAAATGGAAGTCTTTATCAAAAATGGTTGGTCACAAACATTTTTATCCCAATCAACTTTCTTGACTTTTATTCCATCGTCTAAGTTTCTTCATTGAATTGACAATGACATTTATAATCTATTATTTCCGTGGAACTTATTTCATGCATTCAATTTTTAATTTTTCAATTCAAGCATAATGTCTAAAATTTTTCTTTTTGTGGCCCAACTTAATTAGAATTGCTAATTTATGTGTATGAAGTTTATGAAGTTGAACCTGAATTTTACTTTTCTAAAGCTATCACTTTTAGCCATGTAGATATAAATTTGCCTAGCCTATGTTATATAACTCATCAATCAATTTGTTGCGAATTTAAGTCGCAGCTGGAACAAAAGTGAAAGTGTGTACGTTCGTGACAAATCAAGTAAGTGGTTTTGGAAGAGCAAATATTTCCCTAACTTACAACAACAACAACAAACCCAATCCCGCCGAGGCAGGGTATGAGGGAGGTAAAATGTAGACAGATCCTACCCCTACCCTAAGGTAAACCTGGGATTAGAGAGAGTGCTTACAACAAGACTTTCGGCAAGTGCAGGTGAGATAAAAAAGAAAAAAGAGCAGAAGACAGTAAACAACAAGCAAAAGCAGGAAAGAAAGCAGGAAAAACAAGGCAAGTGGGCACGAGTGAGAGCACAGTCAAAAGAGCAAAAAAGCGAGCACGATAAAAAACAAAGAACCAAAGCACTAAGAAAAGCTGGCAGACCTAAGGGGGCAACACAGAGCAAGGCAAAACAATGCACGGGCCTAAAGCTAAGGCAGAGCAAAACAAGACACCAAAAACAAAAGCATGGCAAGAAAAGCAGGCAAACCTAAGCAACACAAAGCAAAGCAAAGCAACGCAACGCACGGGGCCTAGAGCTACGGCAAAGCAAAAGGGTGGCACCAAAAACCGAAACGCCGGGGCAAGGCAACAAAGAGACGCCTAAAAACCTAACCCACCAAAAACAACCTAAACACACTAAGCCCCTAGCCAGATCTAACTGCAAATCCTAATCCTATCTCTCCACCCTTTCCTATCTGAGGTCATGTCCTCCGACAAGAGAAGCTCCGTCATGTCTAGCTTAAGTCTATCCTCCCACTTGAGTTTGGGTTTGCCCCTTTTTCTCACGCTATCTACTACTAGCGCCTCGACCCTTCTAATCAACGCTGTTTGTGGCCTCCTCCTGACATGACCGAACCACCTCAACCTACCTTCTCTCATCTTTGAAATAATATTTCCAACCTCAATTTTTTCTCTGAGAACTCCGTTCGGGATCATGTCAAGCAAGGTTTTACCACAAGTCCATCTTAACATTCTCAGTTCTGCTACCTCTACCATGTTAGCATGGGCCATCACTCATACCCGTATAGCCAGTCTAATCGCCACCTTTATAAAATTTCCCCTTTAACTTTAAGGGGACGTTCCTGTCACAGAGGACTCCCGACGCCGCCCTCCATTTCGCCCAACAGCTCTGATCCGGTGGGTTACGTCCTCATTTATCCTCCCCGATTTATGAATCATCGATCCCAGATATCTAAAAGACTCCTTGGGTGGCAGGATCTGTTCGCCGATACGAATATCCTCAAGGTGGCCTGACTCGATCCTCCCAAAAACACATCTTAGGTATTCAGTTTTCTCTCTGTTTACCCGAAGGCCGTTGTCTTCAAGAGCCTCCCTCCGGAGCTCAAGCCTATTGTTTAACCCTTCTGCCAATTCTACCACCAACACAATGTCGTCAACAAATATCATGATCCACGGGATGCCCTCTTGTATCCCTCAAGATAAGTCATCAAGAATCAAGGCGAAGAGGTAGATACTTATAGCAGATCCCTGGTAGAGCCCAAATTCCACAGGGAAAAACTCTGAGATCCCCATGGTGGATCGTACACGGGTCTTGCACCCCTCGTACATATCCTTAATGACTCTCACGTATCTCCTTGGGGTTCCCTTATCAATAAGAGCTCTCCAAATCAACTATCGTGGGACACTATCATATGCCTTTTCAAGGTCAAGGAACGCCATATGCAGGTCTTTTTGTCCTTCTCTATACTTCTCGATGAGACTTCTGAGAAGGTGAATAGCCTCAATCGAAGACCTTCCTAGCATAAAACCAAATTGGTTCTCAGACACCTTCGTCTCCCTTCTCAGCCTCCTCTCAATATCTCTCTCCCAAATATTTCCCAAACTTGATTTACAGAAATCCCATTAATAGTTCATGTTTATTGTTACTGGATCAAAGGACTTGTAAATCGACACTACTACAATTTCAAATTTTTACGTCGGGATGTTTTGGCGACCACATATGTGTACAACTTCCTTATAGGCATTAGTACTGGCTCATGCCAATGGAATAAAGGACAATTGCTTGAGGGTGCAGGTGAGGATGTGTACATATGCACTGTTTGCTGAGATTCTACAATGAAGCCTTGGAATAGGGTTATTGATCGTGTGGTTGATCATCTAGCCATTCAAGGCAATGCCAGTGATCACTTAGAACATCAGGTTAGCTACATTAATAAATAAGGCCATCATATCCAAGCCAGTGCTGGCCACTGACCGTGCTGTTGATCGTCTTCGAATTTTCAATGTTCTTGGTGTATTTCGTATTTTGACTCCCTATTGGTCTCTCTATGCCCTTCGAATTAAATAATAATCCACTTGAAAATTTACCATACATAACTTCTCCTTATGTCGTAAGAAGTGCCACATTTTATTATGGGGTACCTGCAAATATTTAGGGTAATATGTTTAAGCTTGGGTGGGAAGTATTTATGCAGTTTAGTTGTCTCTATGTAGATTTAGCATCTGCATCTCAGTACCCAAGTGTTATGGCTTTATTGACTAATATAACCTTTTTCTTGTTTTGCATATGTATGCTTCCCTATATTTTCCGCAAATTACATAACTTCTTCATAAACTGGTGCATGCCATCCTTTTAATGTTAAATACTAATGATTTCTTGAGTTCACTCAATAATGCATTGGTATGTCTTATACCAATCGAATTTCATGATTATCTTTTCAGGATCCACATAATGTCTATAATTGCTAGAATTTGATGTTTGCGTATTACTTATCAACATATAAAAAGACCCTCTGTGGAGTCTTTCATTATTAAAAGAATTTTCACTTGCTGATTGAGAAAAAGTTATCACATGCAAAGTCTCTCTTTAGCTTGCTACATGTTTGGTTGGAGGAGATTTAACTTGAAGCCGGAATTTTCATAAAGCAAGTAGCCTTGTGAATACTGCAGTTTCATACAAATTTGGCTCTGTGAACATCATTTAATTTATTAGCATATATATAGAAGACAAATCATACTAATTTAAATCATTGGGTGTTCGATCCATATTGGTTTTTCTTTCAAAAGTATTGCATTCTTTGGCTTCAAGCCCCTTGTTTCTAGCCCATAATAGTCTGGGAAAGGCAATAATTTGGCCAAACTACACGTAACATATTCGAATGACTATGGAACTAAAAAGTTAGTATTTTTATTCTTTTCAGACAGAGCAGAGATCATGAGAAGTGTTGTTGTGTCTCATATCCTTAAAATATGAGATGTGGATCTATGATTATACTTTTCATAATTGTTAAGAGATATACTTGAGAGTTAAATTTATGGAGCTATTTATGTTTCTGAATCAAAGAGCTTATGTTACACGATATCTGCATGAACAAAGAAGGGCCACCGGATGAAAGGAGCGACTAATGAGTTGTACACCAAGACAAGCTTACTTTGAATGTCTACACTTGTAGACAACAACATCAAACTTTAAACCTTATCTCCAATTGGAAGTCTTTATGAAAAATGGTTGGTCACAAACATTTTTATCCCAATCAACTTTCTTGACTTTTATTCCATCATCTAAGTTTCTTCATTAAATTGACAATGACATTTATAATCTATTATTTCCGTGGAACTTATTTCATGCATTCAATTTTTTTTTCAATTCAAGCAAGCATAAAAGTTTCTTTTTGTAGCCCAACTTAATTAGAATTGCTTATGTATGTGTATGAAGTTCATTGGATTTTAATTTTCTAAAGCTATCACTTTTGGTTTTCCATGTAGATATAAGTTTGCCTAGCCTGTTTTATATAACTCATCAATTAATTTGTTGGGAATTTAAGTCGCAGATGGAACAAAAGTGAAAGTATGTACGTTCGTGACAAATCAAGTATGTGGTTTTGGAAGAGCAATTATTTCCCTAACTTGATTTACCGAAATCCCATTAATAGTTCATGTTTATTGTTACCGGGTCAAAGGACTTGTAAATCGACACTACTACAATTTCAAGTTTTTGTGTCAGGATGTTTTGGCGACCACATATGTATACGACTTGCTTATAGGCATTAGTACTGGCTCATGCCAATGGAATAAAGGACAATTGCTTGAGGGTGCAGGTGAGGATCTGTACATATGCACTGTTTGTTGGGATTCTACAATGAAGCCTTGGAATAGGGTTATTGATCGTGCTGTTGATCATCTAGTCATACTAGGCAATGCCAGTGATTACTCAGAACATCAGGTTAGCTACATTAATACATAAGGTCATCATATCCATGCCAGTGCTGGCCACTGACCGTGCTGTTGATCGTCTTCGAATTTTCAATGTTCTTGGTGTATCTCGTATTTTGACTCCCTATTGGTCTCTCTATGCCCTTTGATTTAAATAATAATCCACTTGAAAATTTACCATACATAACTTCTCCTTATGTCATAAGAAGTGGCACAGTCTATTATGGGGTACCTGCAAATATTTAGGGTAATATGTTTAAGCTTGGGTGGGAAGTATTTATGCGGTTTAGTTGTCTCTATTTAAATTTAGCATCTGCATCTCAATACCCAAGTGTTATGGCTCTATTGACTAATATAACCTTTTTCTTGTTTTGCATATGTATGCTTCCCTATATTTTCCGCAAATTACCGAACTTCTTCATAAACTGGCGCATGCCATCCTTTTAATGTTAAAGACTAATGATTGCTTGCGTTCACTCAATAATGCATTGGTATGTCTTATACCAATCGAATTTCATGATTGTCTTTTCAGGATCCACAGAATGTCTATAATTGCTATAATTTGATGTTTTCGTATTACTTATTGACATATAAAAAGACCCTCTGTGGAGTCTTTCTTTATTATAGGAAGAGTTTCTTTTGAGGCACTAAATGAGGAAATGTTATCACATGCAAAGTCTCTCTTTTGCTTGCTACATATTTGGTTGGAGGTGATTTAACTTGAAGCCCGTTTTCTCATAATGCAAGTAGCCTTTACTGCAGTTTCATACCATTTAATTTATTGGCATATATATATAGAAGATAAATCATAGCCAAATAAATCATTGGGTGTTTCAATTCTTATTGTTTTTCCTTCAAAAGTAGTGCATTCTTTGGCTTCAATCCCCTTGTTTCTAGCCCATAATAGTCTGGGAAAGGCAATAATTCGGCCAAACTACAGGTAACATATACAAATGACTGTGGAACTAAAAAGTCCATATTTTATTCTTTCCAAACAGAGTAGAGATCATGAGAAGTGTTGTTGTGCCTCATATCCTCAAAAGATGTGGATCTATGGTTATACTTTTTAAAATTATTAAGAGATATACTTTTGAGCTAAATTTATGAAGCTATTTATGCTTCTGAATCAAATAGCTTATGTTACACGATATCCACATGTATATGCCTAAAACATAGAAGGGCCACCATATGAAGGAGTGACTAATGAGTTGTACACCAAGACAAGTTTACTTTGAATGTCTACACTTGTTGACAACAACATCAAACTCTAAACCTTATCTCCAATTGGAAGTCTTCTTAAACCCTCCCATAATTCAAAAATTGTTGGTCACAAACATTTTATCCCAATCAACTTTCTTGACATTTATTCCATCCTCTAAGTTTCGTCATTGCATTGACAATGACAACTATAAACTATAACATCTAAAAAAGTTTTTTTATAGCCCAACTTAATTAGAATTACTTATGTATGTGTATGAAGTTGAATTTGAATTTTCATTTCTAAAGCTATCACTTTTGGTTTTCCATGTAGATATAAATTTGCCTAGCATGTGTTATATGACTCATCAATTACTTTGTTGCGAATTTAAGTCGCAGCTGGAACAAGAGTGAAAGGTGTGTACGTTCATGACAAATCGAGTAAGTGGTTTTGGTAAAGCAAATATTTCTGATTTCTCTAACTTGATTTACAGAAATCCCATTAATAGTTCATGTTTATTGTTACTGGATAAAAGGACTGGTAAGTCGAGGTCTTAATAAGTTCATGATCACTTGGTTCGTCTAAAAAGTTTACATATATGTCTATCTATCGATATATAGCATCTAATATAATAGAGTTTTTAGCCCTTCTTTTAATTAATTCTTTCCTAAAATATCTTGGCTTTGCCTTACGACACGTGGCTAAGAAAACGTTTTAGTTCTCCTTCAACCTTAATTATGAGCATCGTTTGAATGTGTATTTATCTAAATCATTGACAGAGTGAAAAATTGAGTATTGTCTTGACTTGAGCTGAAACACTCATGGGTATCAACTCCATATTTTTAAAACTAAATATTTTCGAGAAACAATATATTCATATGAATACGATTATGATTATGAATTTTCTTCTACCACAGCATCTTCAATCTTCATTTCTTCATGTGTTGTTAATATGGCATTTTCATTTGTTTCAAGTGGTTCACCTCTATCACATGCGCTAAATTTCGTCCAAATTCTCTTTGTTCCTTTGTTCAAGAGTTTAAGGTACCGTTTTATATGAGTAATCAGAATGTTTCACAAATATTATTCGAGTTTGATTCAGTTTCCCTTTGTTGATTTTTCTTATATGATTTGATACACGTATTGTTCTATTTTTGTTTTAGTTGATAAACACTTTTTGTTTTTTCATTATTATTATTATTATTATTATTATTATTATTATTATTATTATTATTATTATTATTATTATTATTCCTTATCATGTAAATTCACAACTTCTACGGGACACAATAAACTAGTAAACGTCAAATTATAAAACCACTATGCAAGCATTTGTTTGTAAACTTTTAATAATTTCTAAGTGTAAATATAAAATCCCCAACGAATAATTAACCAAAATAAATTTCCAATGAAGAACATTATTTTCCCTTATGTCAATTAGAAGTTTATAAATTTTGCCCAATGAAAAATGAAATGAACATTATGGAATTATCAAATCAAAACATTCGTACAATCCGACATTTAGGATCATAAACGTAAGTTTGCTATCTTTGGTTGAGAACCCAAAATTTTAAAAGAGAAAACAAAAACATCTATGCAACGTTTTCTTTGATGAGAAGTGTCACACCCCAATTTACACTTTTGCGGCGGAATGGAATTCACAGGGATTGTTGTCATAGCACCACATCACAGTTATATTGAGCGACCTAAAGTGTCGTTTTGGAAAATACATCGTTTGATTTAATAAAATAATCGAGTTTACAAAGTAGGTCCCAAATGTAAATCAACTTGTATGAAAATAAGTTTGTTACAATTCAAACGATGTTTTAAAAGTACGTAAAACCCAAGTGAGGCAGCGTCGTCATCGCGACTCCATGATGTGTCCAAATGCATGCCATGATGTGAATGCCTTAGATACGAGATGAAACATGCTAAAAGTGTCAACACAAAGGTTGAGTGAGTTCATAGAGTTTGTATTGAAATGTAAAACCTTTCAAATCGTTTATGCATAAAGGCATTGTAAATCGTTGAAATGTAAAGACTTTCAAAATCGTTTATGTAGCAAAGGCATTGTAAATCCACTCGGTTCAAGTCCCCCATACAAAACTTGCAACTGTGTGTTCACAACCCTTGCCAAAGTGTGTAAAGTTTATGTTCCAAACATATGATGTCAAATGAATTCACAATAGCACTTAATCAATAGGACCTAGCACATAATCAATAGCACCTAACTCAATGTATATCGGTAGTCAAGCGATTTAGAGCGTTATCTGACAATACCGTAGCATAAACAAGAACAATTTATATAGTGTAACCTTTGATTTGAAACAATGGTAATCATGATAGAGTTTAGTCTCAAAATCTAAAGTACTTGTGAAAAATATTTAGCATGCATCTCCCCAAGCAGTTATGAAAACAAGTAAGCGAGGGCTCTGAAACTCACTTGGTAAGCGGCGAGATGACAAGAGTGAGTACTGAGGTTTATAATGATCGTCAACGGGACCTATTATCAATGATATGATATGTCATGAGTTGCAATGTAATGCTATGCATGCACTCGTATATTATTTATACCATTTACGGGTTTTGAAAATACTACTAAATCGTCGAAAAATACTCTTTTGACGTCTCGACCAATCAAAAATGACTTTACATGTTTTACGTCAAAATGTCATCCTACAATGGTTTTATAATGATTTTGGTGAAATTACCATTTTCGTATAGCAAAACAATGTCGTCGGAAAAACCATGAAATCAACAAAATGGCTCCGGAAAAGTGGTCGTAAAAAGCGGTGTCGTCGATCGTTAGAAAACGAAATCGACTGTTTTGGAAAGTTCGTGTCGATATCTAAAAGTTTTAGTTCAGGAGTTTTCGTTCAAAGGTCTCGATCATAAAGATATCCAAGGCTAAAGATGGTGGTTTTGGCTAATGTTGTGCGAGAAAATGAGTTTGACCAATCTTTGAACATCCGTAAATAAATAACCATAACTCCGCTTGACAAAGCGGCTTTTGTTTTGTAAAATATGGCTGATGAACTTGATTTTACTAGAAGACACTTTGTTATGAAAAGTTTTGCATCACGGTTAAAAGCGCATAAACATGGACGATAGAGCTAATGAAATACTTGTTACGTCAAAAATAATAAAATTTTCGAAATTAATACTTACGGCAACTTTATGAAAATGGCCATATATTTGTCGTTTTAGCTCCGTTTTCACGTAAAATATGTCCTTAGCTTCGTATCGAAGTAAACTAATATATTTTGAAAGTCGAAATAATTTGTGAAGCTTAAGGCTCGTTTTGACCGAAATATACAAAAACAGCAAGCTGTCAATTTCAGAAAATATACTTTTCGTCGTAAAACTTTAAAAATTCACCACAACCGTTATAACTCCGTTTTATCCGTTCAAAGGCCGCAGTTCGTTTTAAAGTGTATTTTCTAAAAATCAAGGCCAAAGGGTCGTACCATCAGTGGGTTTTCAGAATTTCATTTAAGGACAGAGCGTTATATATAGTTTACGAAAATAGTTTTCACGGACAAAACCTATTCTAATCCCTTCAAATCAACTCCAAAGCTAATCTAATCCTACCATACACCTTCTTAGGGTGTCATGGGTTCCTAATCACCATCAAGACCAAAGATTTACTTGGGAATAATTATAGGATGACTAATAAGTATATAAAACCTTAAAAATCAAGAAATAAATGGTATAAATTACATAACATGCATAAAAGCTCCAAAAATGATAAGGAACATATAAAAATGATAAGGAAACATAAGGATGATAAAAACATGCTTACTAGTGATATGAAGAGGTGTAGGTAACAAAGGTTTATCTTAAATATCCTTGGTTTTTATTTCAAAACCATGAAAAGGATATAAACTAGGTTGTTAAAAACACTTGACTTGATGAAAAATCTTGATCCCTTGGATTGCTTGATGATGGCCGGTTCTTGGACTCAAGAAGGAGAGAAGAAAATATTTTTACACCTTTGAGAAATGAGTTGTGTGAAATTATTTTGAGGTGTAAGACTTATGTATAATAATTAGAGACAAAATATTAATGGAACCATGCCACCAATAAATGCACTCCCATTTCCTTTAGGCGTTTTTATGGATCTTGTCCTCAAAATATATATATATTTTTTTTTTTTTTTTATATAATGTAACTTGTATTATATATTTGTAAGACTTTTGAATAAATGTGTAAGTAAATGAATGTAAAGGTAAATGGTAATTTGTGGTACAAGTAAGTTTTTGTTAGATCAAAATACAATGTAATGAGTTGATAAAAATTGTAAAAATACTTTCCTTGTGAAAATCGGGTGATAAAATAATTATCGTAAGATTTTTAAGAAAGCGACGTAATAATTAAGCGTTAACGATTTAAAATACCAATTAAATGTGAAACACTAGGAAAACTAAAAATATAGTTTTATGAACTAAATATAAGTTTAAAAATACTTGGGATCATTTTGAAAGTAACGGGTTAAATAATCAAAATAAAAACTCACGCGATAAAAATTATTAAATAAAAATTACAGCGTTGAAGGGTGAAATGAAATGTCGTGAATGTACTAATGAGATGCACATGATGTCAATGAAGTGTAGACTAATCATAGTCCATATAAAATATGCGTGATGTCATGATCATGAATTAGCGCTAAACCTCAAGGTTCTGCAATTTGAACCAAGTAAACCAAGTTTCTTGTAAATGTTGAAATAATGAGTCATGAATCGTGTCTAGAAATGACACGAAAATACGGGTTGTCACATTCGCCCATCAAAAGAATTCGGTCCACTGAATTCAATCGTTATTAGGTCTAACGAGGTTTAGGGTTTAATGTAGCAAACTTTCCCATTCCGAGCAAAACCCTCAAAGGACTTTTGGTAACCGATTTTTACTTAATCTCACAACTCATCAAACAAGAAGCGTCATGAGATTAGGCTAAATCGGTTTAGGTAACAACTTGTTTCTAGCTCGATCTTTGCAACTCATCAAACAAGAAGCGTCACGCGGATCAAGCTGAAACAAGTGGTTTTGAAGAAAATCTTTTGAAAATTTGGCTCGATTACGGAATTGCTTACTCATATAAGACTACTACTCCTTCATT
This sequence comes from Chrysanthemum lavandulifolium, assembly GCA_022545495.1. Classification (NCBI taxonomy): domain Eukaryota; kingdom Viridiplantae; phylum Streptophyta; class Magnoliopsida; order Asterales; family Asteraceae; genus Chrysanthemum; species Chrysanthemum lavandulifolium. The sequence goes on from CM040240.1 coordinate 144,725,788, forward strand.
GCATGATTCTTCTGAATTAGACATAGGTGATCGGGCTATGTATAATTTAGGAGTAACTATGCAATGCTTGGACTAATCGACTCATATGTTTGTTTGGTGTTGGGTCATTGTTGTTAAAATTGTGATGAACATCGAGGAAGACATGGAGAAGTGTCGTTAAAATGATAATTAAGGTAAAGAATTAAAATCCTCGTAAATGATATCGAATCGAAAGGAAATAAAATACGATAGATGAGAATATATTACAACAAGTGGTTTAGCAAAAGTAGTACATCTTAGGTTATAAAGTTTGAATACGATGAAAGACATAAAATTAGTACAACGTAATACAATAGAAGAACTAAGGCGCTAGTTTCGAACTTCTTGGTCTTCGCGTCGTTGATACCTTGACGAGCTCCTTCTAACATATATACATTCCCATGAGCACCTTCGACTTGTTGACCTTGGTTTTGAGGACATTGATTCGATAGTGTCCTTGTTCCCACATCGAAGCACGTAACTATGATCTTGCCCTTACAGGTCCTTAGCAAGGTGTCCTACTTTGTACGACTAAAACATACACCACATGGACCATTATGATGTAGCGTGCATTGGTGGCATCGCGGTAAGTTTCTGCATAAGCTCTTCCCACGGTTGGTGCTGACAACATAGACCACTGGCGACTTCTTGTCTTCTATTATGTTGTTGGTGATGGTTAGTGTTATGGTTTTGGTTGTCGTTATCATAACCTTCTGGTCATTTTCCATTTTCTTTTGTTGTTGTTGATTTGGTTATCGTCGTTGTTGTTGTTGTTTTGGTCATTGTTGTAGTTAGTGCGGTTGTTGGGGTTGTTGTTGTTTGGTTGGTGTTGGTGTACTTACCTCGCTTCACCACTTGTGCCATCGACTTACGAGTAACTCGAATAGCTTCCTCGATTGTTTGTGGATCAAAGATGTCACATCTCCTTGAATGACCTCGGAAGTCCTCCAATAAAAGCCTCTAGCAACTTTTCATTATCGAAACCATGGGCGGGCACAACATGTAATTCTTGGAATCTCCGAATGTAAGTGTCAATATCGTACCCAATTGTTACTAATTAGTAAAACTCCGTCTCCAACTTTTTGATTTCCGTGCGTGGACAAAACTTCTTAGTCACCAAATTCTTGAATTCATTCCACGTGAGCTTGAAAGCATTCTCCATTCAATCGGTTGGGCGTATGAATTCCACCAAGACAATGCTCCATCGAGTAAAGTACTCGTAGCATACTTAACCTTCTTGTCATCCAGGACGATTTACAAATCAAGAATACCGATTCCAACTTTTCAAACCATCTAACCATTCTTGTTGCTCCTCGGTACCTCGGAACTTAGTAGGTTCGACACTTTTGAAATCTTTATACGAGCATTTCTTAACCCGGATCTCCGGCATTACGGTGGTAGTAGCTAAACTAGCGGCTCTGACGGCGATCATGACCTCGGCGGCGGCGGCCACCGTTTCCACTACAGTTCTTAAAGCATCGGCTATGCTATCATTTACCAACTTTTGAATAGCCGCTTGGGTCATTTCAATTTGTGGCTTTCTTGATTGCCATATCTTCTTCAAAACAAGAGGAAATGTGAGGCGTAGCAAAATCGATGTTAGTAATAAGCGCTTGAAAGAAGTGTGATAAACGATAAGTTTGAAGTTATTTTTCAAAATGATCGACGATTTCGAAAAGATAGGTTATGAGGTGTTGTAAGTGCTTCAAATGTATGGTGGTTTAGAGACTTAATGTGTGAATAAAGTGTAACTCGACATGTTAGTGGTGAAACAAAGGAGTGAGAGTGACTTCGTCCTATTTAAAGGTTTATCTCGGTATTCGGCGTTATCGGTGATGAGTCAATTGATATAAAAATTGTGATAGGGAATGACAAGGAATTCTCACGTTAGAGTATGAGGAAAAGATAATGGGATGGGTATTTAAGGGCATCCATGTGACAATCGATGTGAAATGAAAGTAAATAACTCGAAAAATGTGCGTAAAACCGCATGTAAAGTGAACATTCACTTATGATGAAATGATGAGATGCTATGATAATGTAGTTATAGTCTAGGGTCAATGATGCAACCTAGTTCTCTATAAGCTGAAGCTCGATGCCAATCTGTCACACCCCGATTTACATTTTGCGTGGAATGGAATTCACGAGGGATTATTGTCATAGCACCACATCAAGTTATATTGAGCGACCTAAAGTGTCGTTTTGGAAAATACATCGTTTGATTTAATAAAATAATCGAGTTTACAAAGTAGGTCCCAAATGTAAATCAACTTGTATGAAAATAAGTTTGTTACAATTCAAGCGATGTTTTAAAGTCATGAAAACCCAGTGAGGCAGCGTCGTCATCGCGACTCCATGATGTGTCCAAATGCATGCCATGATGTGAATGCCTTAGATACGAGATGAAACATGCTAAAAGTGTCAACACAAAGGTTGAGTGAGTTCATAGAGTTTGTATTGAAATGTAAAACCTTTCAAATCGTTTATGCCGCAAAGGCATTGTAAATCGTTGAAATGTAAAGACTTTCAAAATCGTTTATGTAGCAAAGGCATTGTAAATCCACTCGGTTCAAGTCCGCCCATACAAAACTTGCAACACATGTGTTCACAACCTTGCCAAAGTGTGTAAAGTTTATGTTCCAAACATATGATGTCAAATGAATTCACAATAGCACTTAATCAATAGGACCCTAGCACATAATCAATAGCACCTAACTCGATGTATATCGGTAGTCAAGTGATTTAGAGCGTTATCTGACGAATACCGTGTATAAACAAGAACAATTTATATAGTGTAACCTTTGATTTGAAACAATGGTAATCATGATAGAGTTTAGTCTCAAAAATCTAAAGTACTTGTGAAAATATTTAAGCATGCATCTCCCCAAGCAGTTATGAAAACAAGTAAGCGGGAGACTCTGAAACTCACTTGGTAGTGACGAGATGACAAGAGTGAGTACACGAGGTTTATAATGATCGTCAACCGGGACCTATTATCAATGATATGATATGTCATGAGTTGCAATGTAATGCTATGCATGCACTCATTATGTTATTTATACCATTTACGGGTTTTGAAAATACTACTCGTCGTCGAAAAATACTCTTTTGGCGTCTCGACCAATCAAAATGACTTTACATGTTTTACGTCAAAATGTCATCCTACAATGGTTTTATAATGATTTTGGTGAAATTACCATTTTCGTCGCAAAACAATGTAAATCGGAAAAACCATGAAATCAACAAAATGGCTCGGAAAAGTGGTCGTAAAGCGGTGTCGTCGATCGTTAGAGAAACGAACTCATTGTTTTGGAAAGTTAAATGTCGATATCTAAAAGTTTTAGTTCAGGAGTTTTCGTTCAAAGGTCTCGATCATAAAGATATCCAAGGCTAAAGATGGTGGTTTTGGCTAATGTTGTGCGAGAAAATGAGTTTCGACCAATCTTTGAACATCCGTAAATAAATAACCATAACTCCGCTTGACAAAGCGGCTTTTGTTTTGTAAAATATGGCTGATGAACTTGATTTTACTAGAAGACACTTTGTTATGAAAAGTTTTGCATCACGGTTAAAAGCGCATAAACATGGACGATAGAGCTAATGAAATACTTGTTACGTCAAAATAATAAAATTTTGAAATTAATACTTACGGCAACTTTATGAAAATGGCCATATATTTGTCGTTTTAGCTCCGTTTTCTCGTAAAATATGTCCTTAACCGTATCGAAGTAAACTAATATATTTTGAGAAGTCGAAATAATTTGTGAAGCTTAAGGCTCGTTTTGACCGAAATATACAAAAACAGCAAGCTGTCAATTTCAGAAAAATATACTTTTTCGTAAAACTTTAAAAATTCACCACAACCGTTATAACTCCGTTTTATCCGTTCAAAAGGCCACGGATTCGTTTTAAAGTGTATTTTCTAAAATCAAGGCCAAAGGGTCGTACCATCAGTGGGTTTTCCAGAATTTCATTTTAAGGACAGAACGTTATATATAGTTTACGAAAATAGTTTTCACGGACAAAACCTATTCTAATCCCTTCAAATCAACTCAAAGCTAATCTAATCCTACCATACACCTTCTTAGGGTGTCATGGGTTCCTAATCACCATCAAGACCAAAGATTTACTTGGGAATAATTATAGGATGACTAATAAGTATATAAAACCTTAAAAATCAAGAAATAAATGGTATAAATTACATAACATGCATAAAAGCTCCAAAATGATAAGGAACATATAAAAATGATAAGGAAACATAAGGATGATAAAACATGCTTACTAGTGATATGAAGAGGTGTAGGTAACAAAGGTTTATCTTAAATATCCTTGGTTTTTATTTCAAAACCATGAAAAGGATATAAACTAGGTTGTTAAAAACACTTGACTTGATGAAAAATCTTGATCCCTTGGATTGCTTGATGATGGCCGGTTCTTGGACTCAAGAAGGAGAGAAGAAAATATTTTTACACCTTTGAGAAATGAGTTGTGTGAGAAATTATTTTGAGGTGTAAGACTTATGTATAATAATTAGAGACAAAATATTAATGGAACCATGCCACCAATAAATGCACTCCCATTTCCTTTGGGCGTTTTTTATGGATCTTGTCCTCAAAATATATATATTTTTTTTTTTTTTTTTATATAATGTAACTTGTATTATATATTTGTAAGACTTTTGAATAAATGTGTAAGTAAATGAATGTAAAGGTAAATGGTAATTTGTGGTACAAGTAAGTTTTTGTTAGATCAAAATACAATGTAATGAGTTGATAAAAATTGTAAAAATACTTTCCTTGTGAAAATCGGGTGATAAAATAATTATCGTAAGATTTTTAAGAAAACGACGTAATAATTAAACGTTAACGATTTAAAATACCAATTAAATGTGAAACACTAGGAAAACTAAAAATATAGTTTTTATGAACTAAATATAAGTTTAAAAATACTTCGGGATCATTTTTGAAAGTAACGGGTTAAATAATCAAAATAAAAACTCACGCGATAAAAATTATTAAATAAAAATTACGCGTTGAAGGGTGAAATGAAATGTCGTGAATGTCTTAATGAGATGCACATGATGTCGATGAAGTGTAATCATAGTCCATATAAAATGTACGTGATGTCATGATCATGAATTCGCCGCTAAACCTCCAAGTTCTGCAATTTGAACCAAGTAAACCAAGTTCTTGTAAATGTTGAAATAATGAGTCGTGAATCGTGTACAGAAATGACCTGAAAGTACGGGTTGTCACAAGAAGCACTATTGTGTACCACTTAAATTTCATTGTACTATTATTTTTTATCGCAACAATTCAAAGTTAAAACTTTTACATAATTCGACAAAGAATGGCTGATTATTGCCCGTCAATTAATAGACTTGGGTAACCCGAGTGATACGTTTATCAAGGAAAATATAGACCACACATATTTTTTGATCATATTATTGTGAAAGCAACTACACACACATATTCTTGTTAGCTGTATAGCAGTGTTGGTATATATATTTGTAGCTACTGTGAATGTTTATAGCACTTAAAATTCAAAACACAATGAGTAATTCAAAATTGTTTTGCATCTTTTTTGTTTTCCTATTTCTCACCACTTTTGCTTCTTCCAATTTAAATAATATTCATAAATGCTCAAAAGAAGATAGTGAAGCTTTGCTTCTCTTTAAACAAAACCTTCCATCCATCAATTACACAACTGATTACCTAGATTATTACCCAGATGGTTGGGTAGATGTAGATGAGCCATGTCATTGGTGGCTTGGTTCTGATTATTATCCAATGAAATTCAAGTGGAACGCAAGTACAGATTGTTGTAATTGGAATGGTGTTACTTGTGATCGCTACACTGGTGACGTTATCGGTATCGATCTCAGCTGTGGAATGCTAAAAGGTAGCATTCATCCTAACAGCTCCCTCTTCAACCTTCCTCATCTCAAAAAACTCAACCTTGCTTTCAATTATATTGGTGGTTCCCAAATTCCAAGTGAAATTAGAAGGTTTTCAAATAGTCTTACACATCTCAACCTCTCTTGGTGTAAGTTTTCTGGCCAAGTCCCACCTGACATCACACTCCTTCATAAATTGGTGTCGCTTGATCTCTCTGCAAACTCTGATTTGAAGCTTAAACCACATGTTTTCATCAATTTGATTCATAATTCTACTAACTGGGAAGAACTTTCACTCCAAGATGTTTCTATCTCTTCGGTTTTACCTACGAGTCTTAATATCTCTTCTTCTTTGAAATTACTAGATCTTCACCACACTGGATTGCAAGGGAAATTACCTCATTACATTTTCAATCTTCATTCTTTGGAAACACTCGACTTGTCATATAACAGTTTCATAGGAAATATCCCTTCGGAAATCTCAGTTAACATAACACACATTACTTATCTAAATTTAGCAAGAAACAAACTTAATGGGACTTTGCCATCTTGGCTGTTTACTTTCCCCTCTTTGGAAATTCTTCGTCTAAGTCATAACATGTTGAGTGGAAATGTACCTTTTGAGTCATTTGCTCTTCCATCATTAAAAGAGTTTTACCTCAGTCACAATGATCAGTTAGTTGGACATGTTGAAATGCAAACATTTCTAAAACTCACCAACCTCACTGATCTAGGCCTTTCTTATAATAATTTTAGTGGTGAATGGGAGTTGGATACATTGTTAATAACCCTCACAGAACTTGAATATCTCGATCTCTCTTACAACGGTTTATCTGTTACAGCAGAGAATGCCAATCATTATGTCAGCCCTGGTTTTAGATACTTAGGATTGGCCTCTTGCAACCTAAAGGTATTTCCTCCATCAATTTGCAATATGAGCCATCTATATTCTCTGGATATATCCAATAATAGCATTGGTGGAATCATTCCAGAATGTTTCGGATCCAGATATTTAGAGGGGCTTATATTGAATAGGCTCAGTTAGAAGGAGGTGCCACATTCCTTGTCCAGATGTCGGTCCTTGAAAGTACTTGATCTTGGAAACAACAAATTAAACGGCACATTCCCTGAATGGTTAAGAGGTCTTTCAAATCTGCAGGTTCTTGTACTTAAATCAAACAATTTCCATGGTCCCATTGGAACATCCACTGCAATTGAACATGCATTTTCTCGTTTACAAGTCCTTGACTTATCCCATAATTGTTTTGTTGGCGAACTACCTGCAAAATATTTTCAAACTTTCAAGGCCATGCAGAAGATGGTAAGCAATAGCACCTACCCAGAATATTTGTCCATGGGTAGAAGCGATTACTCTATGATTGTCGTGGTGAAAGATGTGCAAATGACAGTCACCCAACTTTTGGTTGACTACACAATTGCTGATCTATCCAACAACAGATTTGAAGGGGAAATTCCAAGCGTCATTGGTAGTCTCAAGTCGTTGAAAGTGCTCAACTTATCCCACAACAACCTAAATGGTGAGATCCCAAATGCCTTGGGAAATATGTTGGGGATTGAATCGTTAGACCTATCTTGGAACCAACTGATCGGACAGATCCCTCAAAGCCTTGCAGACATAACTGCTCTTGAAGTATTAAATCTATCACAAAATCGTCTCGTGGGACGTATTCATAGGAAATCAATTCAGCACATTTGATGAGAGCTCATATGGAGGAAATTTGGGACTTTGTGAGTTTCCGTTGTCCAACAAGTGTGAGCAGCTGAGTTCCCACACGTTTATGGTGACGGAGATGAGGAGGAGGTGGATGAGTGGATTTACATGGAAAGTGGTGATGTTGGGATATGGATGTGGAACATTAGTCGGATTGGTGATGGGATATCTCATGTTGTCAACAAGAAAAGTCAAGTGGTTTAATGCAATTGCTGATGCAACCGAGAGTTTGGTCTTGAAGAAGATGAAGAAGAAGAAGACACATATATATCGGAAATGACGTTCGATAATGAAAGGTATGATTTTCACATGTTTTCTTATTTCATCAAATTGTGCAAAATGCCTAACTCTATAAAATCTCCTGGTTGATGCATGTAGAGTAGTTAGAGGAGCTAGGCTGAGTCCTTTTGAATTATGCAGTGGGATATCAGCTTCTCAATTATGATGTTTGCGTTTGTCTCTTAAAATTATGTTGTATGTAATATTAGCGTGTTGTTGAGTATTTATGTTTTTGACCTTAATGGTAATTCAGTATTTTTTTTGTTGGTAAAGCAGCAAATTAGATGGTTGTAGGTTTTCAAGTAACATTCTTTGCCATATACAGTAGCATTTTTAATCTGCCCACCGCCTGCTTAATGAGTTGATTATGAGACCAACTAGCTTTGGAAGCTCCAGTTTGGTACATTATTGGCTCTACGAACACAAATCATAATAAAAGAAATCAATAAATGTTCAGTTCTTTTTCCTTTTTCGATTCAAAAGTAGTAGTAGTGTATTCTTTCGCTTCTCTAGCCCTGTTGTTTCTAACCTGTACTACTTGGAGAAATTCAGCCACATACATGGTTATTGTCTACAATTTGTTTTCCTGGACAAAGTATTTTTTAGAACTGTAGTTTTGTGTCTCATATCCTCAAAGGATGAGATATCGGGTCTATGGTCCCAATTTGAGACAATTGTAATACTTCTTATGAAGGGATAATATGTTTATGAACCATTGGTTTATGTACAAGAAGATATTTTGTTTATGAACGGCCACCAGCTGATGGAAGGCCGGAATGTGTTGTAAGTTGTGATTTTGCCCGTGTTGCAAGTTGTGGTGAAGTTCTGTTTAGATCCGGTGTTACAAAAAAAGTAAAACAAATAAGAGATTAAGAAATAAACAACGCTGACAAAAAATTAAAACGTGATGAATAAAAAAAAAATTGATGAATAATATTCACGCAAATTGATACGATCCCGAACCTAAAGACCCGCCCACTGATGTCGTTTAAGTCCAGTTTCTTAAAAGACTTGGTCATTTAGTTCCCTTATTTTTACATATGCATATTTGAATTAACCAATGTACATGTTTGCCATGCACGTTAGTAGTCATTGCATTAGTTTAGGAGGAACTAGGAAGTGGTCCACCACTCATGCATTGTTTCCCATGTTTCATTTAGTCCTAGTCTTTGGTTTACTAGTCTTCAGTTACTCCTTATCATTAGGAGATCATGCAAATGTTCTTTGGGTATTTAAGCGTGCTTGCAGAATAAAAATATGTTTACAAGTACGTAGTCTTGTTTCTATCTTAATTTCTTGCTGAGAAATGGTTGGGTAAACTGAGAAACGCAACATACTATTTATTAATAATGTTTTGTTACTCCACCTGTTATTAAGTTAGTTGCAATATTATAAATACTTAGATGGAATTTATTCGGAAAATTGTAAAAGATAAATTGAAATAACAATTGACTGAATCTAGCAAGTCAAAACCCTTAATATCTTGGTGAGTAATGAAAAATATAATTTATATGAACTCTAGAATTTCAAATAAAATGGAATCAATATACTAAACTAATAACAAATTTGCTTGCAGCATGAAGTATGGCCAAATTGCTGCTACAGAAACAGTATACCTCTGTACAAGGAAAACAACTAAAGTAAAAATATGTGCAAGTATGACTCACCTTCACGGTTGTGACACAAGACTAAACATGTGGTTTCGTGATCATTCCATGTACCATTTTACATGAAAGTCCCTTTTAGAGTTTTTTCATGTCAAGCCTATTTCACCTGTATTCCATCAAAACTAAACATAGAATCATTACATAACAACAGGCATGAAGTTTGCACACGATAAATGAATACAGCCAAAAGCGCAAAACCACCTGTAAAACCAGAAAATGAAGCAAAATTGGCGCCAATCCAAGTCCTCAATTCCATAGTGTTTCCATCAGTTCCATGTCTAACCCTGTTTTATCTGCAATTCCATCAAGACTAAAGACAGAAATTTTTTATATCAGACATAAATGTCAAGGACATGGAGTATGGAAAAAAGTTTTTAAGAACTATCGATTAATGAAAAAACCATGAGGAAAGTTGGTGTTTAGAGGCTTTCTACATATCTATAACAGTGTAATTCTACAGACAGAATATATCCACCTAAAAATCCCTTTAAAATATACTTGGCAGAGTTCTAAATGTGATATGATTTTGCCAACAACAGGGGTTGAGCTTAGTGAGCGTGGGGGAGGCTCCCCAATGTTCGACACGATAATAGATACAATGACTACTAGGGACAAACAAACAAACAAACAAACAAACCTGAGGGTTATTCATAAAATTAGCAAATTATAATTTATTGTGGTAATCTTGTGAAAGAGAGCGGTAGAAAACACCCACCCCCCTAAAAAATCTCCAAGTTCTGCTACTACTAGCCAAGTGTAGTTCAATAGATTATGCAGAAGGATATGTCTTAACGTATAAAATGCAAGCAGTAAATACCAAGAATAACCAGTTTTGTAAGAAACTGAGTATCACGATGAGATGCCCTTGTATACACTCGTTTCCATGTATTATGCAGAGATGTTTCTGACAATATGCTGTTAATCAATCTTACCATTTCATTGACCAAAAGTATTTAATCAAGACCACAATAGATATAGATCCCTTATGCTGTTTGTGCAACCCTGCGAAATTGCCAAAGATTTAAAATTAAATTAAGACCACATCAAATATGAATTGCATCGATGGTGCTTAATAAAAGAGTAAATTACCTTTGTTAGTCCTTGTGGTTTGCGTTGACGCATGACCTATAGTCGTTTGACCAAAAAAATGCACGTCGTCCTTAAGTGGCAAGCGTTATGCGCGTTAGTCCTCTTTCTAATGGAGCCCACTAATGGACTTAACGACCAAGTTAACAAGACTTAGCGACCATTAGTGGGCTCCGTTAGAGGAGGGACTAACGATGCATGCGTTGCCACTTAAAACGACAATGGTCAGGATCAAACTGCGATCAACACTAAACTCAAGACAACGGTGCAATTTACTCTTAATAAAATATAAGCATAGAAAAACTGGATACAGCTTAAGCCTTGAATTTCCTGTACATAATTTTAAAACAATGCATGGATGTAGGCTTGGGATTAGCTTGTGGCTTGTCAAGCCTAAAAAGCTCATGTAGTCAGACTTAACTTTATGAGCTAAGCAGTTTGTATAGTCTCGGTTCATATAGACTTATACGTGTCTCATTTCATATGGACTCGTACACTACAAAATTAAAGCCTAAAACAAAAAGAGACAATAAGCTATGTTTTAGAAATTGCAACGAGAACTCCAGATGAGTTAAGCGGTTAATTAAGTACTGAAGTATATACCATTATGTTATAAAATACGAGAATATTTATGCAATAACAAGAGAATGTAAATAAGAGAAAAAGGAAGAAAAAAAAGAAGGTATCTGTACCTGTAGGGTTCCTTTGCTACCATCTCTGTTAACCTGGTATAAACTTATCATCCTTTCTTGCTTGAGAAATTTTGGCATCCTATTTTTTCTATTCACTCTGTGTATATCTTTTTAGCCATAACCAATAGGTAGTTTGTCCTTTTATACGTCATACTCTGCCAACCGGCACAAAATCATTCAATAAACCTCCCCAATCCTTTTCCAGAAACAGTTTCCATCATACTTAGTGTTACCCTTGATTATTTCCAATCACATCATGTTTATGGACGTTTGAGATCTTGGTATGTTTGTTCTTAACTGATATTTTCCTCTTAACTTGATGGAAACGCATATTGAAGCTTTGTTATCATTTTCTTGGACATAATACAAGCTTGACCACCTTTCTGAAAAGGAAAAAGATGGAACATGCATAAAATAGAATGCCTATGCAACATTTAAGAAAGGGTGTGTGTCAATATTTAAAACTAGAACAATAATCTTTTTAGCACAGTTTCCTCCATTTTCCATCTTCAAATTATTGGTATCATCACTATTAACTAACAGGACCGACTAAGAAACATACAAACATAATTTAAAATAACCAAAAGAATTCATGCCTTGAGACACTCTATACAAAACTATAGAAGTAATGCATATGATAAAGAAAATGTATGCAAGTCAAAACTAAGGTGTTCTAAAATATGTATAGTACCCAATGCTGAATCTTTCAGAGAATTTCAATTAATACGGAGTATCAAAGAAAGGTTCTGTATCATATCAAAAAAAGGTTCTGTGTCATATCAAAGAAAGGTTCTGTATCATAAAAAACTCACCATTTTTTCGGATTAAGTAAAAGAGTGGACATTAAATTAAGGCTTCGTAATTTTGGTTCATTCCTCCATTTCCTTTCTTTTACTTGGAACTTGGAAGTTTTATCACATATTATATAGGAACCCACATAAATAAAATTCTACCAAAAAAGAACAAAAACAGAACAAACGAGTAGCTTTAAACCTTTAAAAGCTCTATAAACAAACCATGCCAATAATCAAATCTGAATCTAGGAACATATTATCTAAACCTAAATCTATCAGAGAGTCAAAATTAAAATCAAAGAAAGAGAGTGCAATAAACTATTGACCACCACCATATTCTTTGAACAAGTGACAAGAAATTAACGTTCCCTTCTTTTAGTTCAGCTTACTCCATAACTTCTTTATTTATCAACATTGTTAGCATTCTTTTAATGAACCCATAAAATGCAGATAGAAGTGGAATGAATAAAATTAAAAAAAAAAAAAAAAAAAAAAAAAAAAAACACACACACACACATTAACAGGCAGAGTATCCTAATCTATCAAGAAAATGCATGCACTTGATATAAGTCCTCGATTTTCAGCCATATTACAGATATTAAAAGTCAAGAAGCATCAGTCAGCAGAAATATTAAGAACACATTAATCATGCACATAAACAGAAGAGCCATTTAGCCCATAATGAAATGTATTAAAGACTTGGAACAGGAAGAGAGAAACAGCCAGGACAGACATTAAGAGAAACAGGCATATATCTAAGGGTAAAGCAAAGTTCCTAGGTTATGTTTGTTTGATTGTTTATCTTTCTTGTATACCTTCTATTTATAAGGCATAGTCATTTGATGTGTGAATCAAATCGGAAATCAGTAGACTGAATAAGATAATGGTGAACACATTTGAATCAACAAATAGCTTCTATTAGAAAATATTATATAAGCACTACTTCATCCTTCTAACTTGGAGCGCAATTTTACATGGAGCCAAAGTTGGTTATCAACCTGGATACTTTCACCTAAAAGCACAAGGTCCAAGGTTCAAAAGCCTCCTCGCGCAATCATTCCTTGAAGCCTGGCCTATCAATACATTTCTTTGTAACCCCTATTTCCCATCAACAGTAATCAAATACAGGGGCTGTTCAAGGTATGAAGGTTATGTTCATTATTCATCTAGGCAAGTAACTATATTCATATTCATATCGTATAGGCAGCAGTTAGGAGGGACTTTTTTCTTCTCCCTACATTGTCTATTTTCTACGGTTTTCGGTTAGAACCATAAACCCTTAACACAAAAGAAAAGAAAGAAAAAAAACTTAGCCGAATGTCTCTCAAGGGCCCATATCGTAAATTGCCACAGATGAATATAAACAGTATCCTACTAATCTACCAGCAAGTTTAACCATCACTATAGATCGCCAAAGACCGTCGTCATCTGCTGCATGACTCCCTTTGCCAAAGGAAACTTGTTCCCAATAGACAATATCTTACTGCCGTAATCGGTATTTCAGAATTGCAAGATATTGCCCTCAACTTTAGACCTAGCTCCATTGTCCGCATGGACAATCATCAACCTCGGTCCAAGTTAAAGGGCTTACTCGCTGTTAGCTTGCAGAGGCATATTAGCAACATTACATTGACTCCGGATATAACAAGATGAAAATTTGAAGTACGAATGATAAGATCAATTCTCAACAGCTAATTTCAGATGGACAAAAAAAATGATGCATCCCCTCTAAAAAATTTCCCCGACATTTGAAATGAGTAGCTTAATTGTACTTTGTACTTCGGGTTTGATACTTGGATCCTGAGTATTATTTATCCTAGTAAATACAGTTTCCTTTGGGGTTCTTTAAATTCAAACATAAAAGGCAAGCACTCTAATTTTGTAAAAGTCAAAACATAAGTGCATCACGCGTAAGCTCATTGATGTTATGTGGTTCCACCGTATAGATCTTATGGCTGGAGGTTGCCATGGTGCTCTATAGTTTATATCGTAACAAAAGTAATAAAATGTTTTGAAGCGTTTGTGTGAAGTGTTGCGTTTATCAATCAAGTTACACTGTGCTCAAAAATACCTTTTACAGACACCTATCTATTTCTATAGTATTTAATGTAGATAGGGATTAAAATAAATCTACTTTTCATTTTCCTTCCAAATTTCCATTTGTGTTATGGAGGATTTATAATAATATTATGTAAGGTAGTCCAATAAATACGGATCGCATGTATTGATATCTAAGATGATCTTCAACTTTGGCAATGCTTTCAGATTCCGTATTGATTCTTTGTTCTTCCATATTGATGATTGCACCTTATATATCAAGAATTGCACCACAAGTGGGGTCACTAGGAATGGGCTTTCTAACTATACTCACATCTATCAGGAATTATTTTATTATTGTCTTAAACCGCCAAATGTGCAGTGACATGCTTCGAGTTGTAGACTTTCTGGTGCTACTTTAATTATGGCTTTTGATGAGCATAACACATTCTTAGCAACCAAAAAGGCATTTTTTAAGCATAAGGTTTAGAAATTCTTAACAACCACAAAGGCCATGCCTTAAGAGGCCTTGGAGACCCCTTTTATATAGTGTTTCAATAATGTTGGATGAATTATCCTTAGAAATAGATCGCGCGTTTAGAAACTTTTGCAACTAATTGTGAATGTTTTAGTGCTATCTATGATACTAATTCTCTATACCTTATGCATGTGTCGTCCGTGTGTGGGCTTTTTAAGGATTACTCTATTAATCCCTCTAAGACCTAGTGAATGTGGCTTACAATTTTAAGCATGACGTAAAGACATTTTTTGCAACTAGAAAGGCCTTAACACGAGAAGCCTTGATGACCCCTACTTTTAGTGTTTCTTACGAATAAGATGTGTTATCCTTGACCACATTTTCACCAATAACAAAACTAGTACGTGAGCGACAGTTAAAGTATGACGACGTGTAGCCTTGTTTTCACACCTTCCTCCATAGCCCTTTAGTTGATAGCCTTGATGACCCCTACTTTTATTGTTTCATTCGAATAAGATGCGTTATCCTTGACCACATTTTCACGAATAACAAAACTAGTACGTGAGCAACAGTGAAAGTATGACGACGTGTAGACTTGTTTTTACACCTTCCTCCATAGCCCTTTAGTTGATACA
Organism: Chrysanthemum lavandulifolium; assembly: GCA_022545495.1. Taxonomy (NCBI): domain Eukaryota; kingdom Viridiplantae; phylum Streptophyta; class Magnoliopsida; order Asterales; family Asteraceae; genus Chrysanthemum; species Chrysanthemum lavandulifolium. The sequence continues at coordinate 144,741,102 of CM040240.1, forward strand.
TACTTTTTACGTACCTTTCAACACTTTGTGTAATGTGTATTGAGGACGGCATTTGTGAATCAAGTTAAATTGTGCTTAAAACAACTTTTAAGGGCACCTCTCTATTTCTACGTTATGAATGTACAAAAAGAATAAAACAAAAGAGAGGATCTAAAGGATAGTTTTCCATTTGCTTTTCAAGTTGTCATTTGTGTAATCAAGGATTATTAATAATGATGTGTAAGGTTGTCTAGTAAATACGGATTGCGTGGATTGATATCGAAGATGATCTTGTGCAACTATTGGTTCCATTCAAAGCTTTTACATTTATATTAAATCTTCATCCTCCCATATTGATGATTGTACCTTATATATAAAAAATTGTTATTCTTTATCAAGGTAGGGTTTAATGGATATTGCATTATTCCACCAAATGCCTCATGGCAGGCTCTTTGAGTTGTAGATATTGGGCTCTTTATGAGGTTAAGACACTCTTAGCAACTATATGGTGTTTCAACAATGTTACTCGGTTCCGAGTGTAAATCGAAAAGAAGATAAATGATAAAGAAGAGAAAAGAGACGTAAAAATTTTGATTTTTAGTTTTATGTTCTCAAGTTGGAAAGAAAAGAGAATAGATGGAACCAAATTAAAGACTAAAATTCCACATCTCTCCATATCAACCGAATTTGGGAAGAAGATTAGGAGGGGGAATTTGGCATAATTTCCTTCACTTTTCTTTTCTCTCGGTAAGAGGAGTAATTTCAATTTCCTATCCACTTCTTTTCTTTCCAAATAGAAACTCTGGAACAGAGTGAGCACACGTTTAGAAATATAAGAGGATCATTCGCCATCACTTTTAAATGTTTTAATGCTTTCACCTATGGTAGTAATTCTTCTTTCTCATTGTACCATATGCATTATTGATTCTTAGGCTCACCGTAGCCATGTATTGTGTTGTCTATACCTTATGCATTATATGGGATTTTCAGGGTATCACTCCGTGCTTTATGTAGCTTTTGGTTTTAAACAAATGAGAAGGTTGTGCCCGAAGAGTCCATGGTGACCCTTATTTTAGCGTCTCTTTGAAGCTAGATGGATGAGGTTTAAAAAACTCTTAAAAACGACAAAGGTCTTGCCATAAGGGACCTTGGAGACCGGTCTTTTAAGGTGTTTCAATAGCGTTAGATGCCTTATCTTTAAACAAACGGATCGCACGCTTAAATATAAAGAACAAAAAACCGCAACTACTTCTAAATGTTTCAATGTTATCGCCTATGGTACTAATTCTTTTTTCCAAGCGTTAGCCAAAAGGTAATGGGTCCATAGGCATTGTTGTCCGTATATGGGCTTTTTGTAAGGCACTAATAAACTGTCAAGCCCTACTCGTAGGCTTTAGAGTGTTAATCCCAACTTATTGCAATGTTCATGTTAGGAATGAAGTAAAGAAAAATCTTAGCAACCGGAAGGCCAAGGCCTTTGTAACCCTTATGTTTGGTGTTTTATTTCTAGCTAGATACCTCATTTTCCCCAATAATATAACTAATGCGTGAGAAATAGTGGAAGTGCGAAGGCATTTAGCTAATATTGCAATTGTTAGTGATTGGGAAGCCTTACACCTTCCTCCATAGCCCTTAGTTACATACATACTTAATCGACATTTTGGCTTGTGCCTTCCGCACTAATTATTATTCCATCGTTATTAATACATGTATATTAAGCTTACATACACTCTTTTCTTATCTTGAAAAAGGGAAATATCGGCATATACGAATGACTTTTTTTGTGTAAGTCAAAACATAAGTGTATCACGCGTAAGTTCATTGATACTATATGGTGCCTAACGCTGTTATAGCGTATAGCATAACAAAATAATAAAAAAATTTAAATCGTTTGTGTAAAGTGTACCGAGGATCGTGTTTATCCATAAAGTTAGATTGTGCTCAAAAGTACCTTTTAGGGGGACCTTAATACATGTCTACAAAATGTAATGTAGAGAGAGAATAAGACAAGATTGTATTTATGAGTTATTAAGAGGAGAAAAAGGATCTAGGGGTAAATATTTTTCATTTTCTTTTCAAGTTGTCATTTGTGTAATCAAAGATTAATAGAATGGTGTGTAAGGTTGTCCGGTATGTATGAATCGCATGTGTTGATATCTAAGATGATCTTTTACGACTATTGGAAATGTTTCAATGCTTTCACATTTCGTATTGATTCTCCTTCACTCCGTATTGATTATCTTTACTACCTTATAATGCATTTAGGACATTTACTTAAATGGCAAGGCTTAAAATTCATATTTAACAAATTACTTATAATGGAAAGATTTGTGTTACTTTTACATTAAAATCAATATCTTGTACACACATAAATAAAAGTTATTACGTTCTTGTAACAGCTCCAGCTTTCATACAACCCATTTAAGATGTTAATGGCCCATTTCAAAACGTCTTCAGCATTATAGTAACAGCCCTCCAACTCATTTAAAACAAAAATTAAGACTCACAAATCACATCATATATAAATCTATTCTCTATGTCTCTCTCTCTTTAATTCGAGACACACACAAAAGAATTTAACATCCACACTTCTACCTCTCTTTTCTCTCCTTTGAACCACCACGATTGTAAACCTCCATCGGTAGGCGCCCTCTTGCCGCCACAATAACCACTAACATGCCGCCATCGCCATCTTTTTAATATCTGAAAGGTATAAAAAAACAATAACCAATTTGTTGTTTTCTTTCTTTCTTCGGTCAAACAACAACAAATACACCTTACGAGACCTTTTATAAGATCTTGAAGCCTTTTGCGAGAAACCAATTGTGGGGTGTTCGTTTATCGAGAGAGAAGAAAAGGTGTTGTATTTGTTGTTTGGTCTTCATAATCAGTAAGAAGGATCTTGTGATAGAAGTGATTTGTTGCTTGATTTAATCGAACAAGAACCTATATGAGATGAGATGTTATATTGTTGTTGCGATTTTTTTTGGAGTGCATTTTAGGGTGAGGATAATAAGGGAGTATTATATATTAGGGTATTAGATTTTTGGATTTAGGCTTTATCCACATGTCTTGGACTCGTATTGGTTATATCCAATTTTGTTTGGGCTGTGTTCTTCTGATCCGAAATTTTGGTAGATAATATGTGTTTGGGCTGAATTTGGTAATTAAGTTGGTTGTTAAAGCTTAATTTGTGGAATAATTATTGAACATGGTTATATTTTAGCCATCTAATTTTTAGAGGTTGATTATTTCACATGGTTTAATTTTGTACATGAACAAAAATGTGACTAAGGGGATTATATGTTAGTACTTATAAGCAGAATAGATACGTAGTTTAAAATACGTAGTTCGCCAAAAATTAAAATACGTAAAAGTTATTGTTACAAAAAACATATAAATGAAAACATTTGTTCGCCACAAAATTAGTCATAGGGTACCCGGCGCCGCATTGCGCGGGTACCCTGCTAGTTGTATCTTATACATCAACAATCGGTCCTTATCTTGGACCTAAATTGTTGGTTCAATAGGCATGGGCTTTCTAATTATACTCTTCTAAATTAGGGGGTTATTGTATTGATCCATTAAATATCGAGTGGCCAGGTTCGAGTTTTAGACTTTGATGTGCCAAATCTATTTATAGATCTTATGAGGTGTCAATTCTAAGTAACCACAAAGGTCGTGCCTTAAAAGGCCTTAGATACCCCTCCTTTATGATGACTTAGTTATGTTTGATGCCTTATCTTAATATAAATATATGTGGGTAACACGTTTATAAAGTACAAGAGGATCTTTCGCGTAGATGTTCAAATGCTCACATATGGTATTAATTATTCTTTCTCCTTATACCTTATGCATAGATGATTGTCCCAATCTTGCGAAAAGGTAAAGGTCCATAGGCATTATAAGGCTTTTGTAAGGGTTGCTTCATTTATCCTCGACCCTTGGTGGTAGGTTTGGACACCTACCAACTTTTATGGCTTTTCATTTTCAAGTATGAGGTGGCGACATTTTAGCAACCCGAGCGTCGTGCCGTGTGAGGCCTTGGTGACCTCTATTTTTGGTGTTTCTTTCTAGCAAGGTAGTCAGCGGCGCTTAGGCGATGAAGCTGGGCATTTTGCACCAACCAAGGCGGAGCTTAGTGAGGGCAGGAAGGGTCCGACCCCACAGGCCTAAGTCCGTTAGTTTATTTTCGCGATTTCATGTGTTAAAAAATTTGTTTCATCTCGGCCCTCCATCTAATGTTTTCGGAAAAATTTTGTTTGACCCTCCAAAAAAATTTCTAGCTCATGTTGGCACCAACAATAGTAGACTTTAAGGCTTTAAGTATATGAATAAATTACTCTTTTTTGGGGCTTTTTTTTATTAGAATGAAGATTTAGGTAATAATATTTTTTTAATCATTGTTATCATGTTAGGCACTATCATATGCACAAAAGGTATAAAGTTCACTCAGGCGCTCCCTTTTTGTCGCCTCTCGCCTTAGGTAAGGTACATTGCCTTAAGGTCGATTTCGCCTTTAACTACCTTGCTTTCTAGCTAAATGCATTAGTACGTAAGCAATAGTGTACATTATAGCTAGTACTATGCTTGTTTGTGGTAGGGAATTCTTATACCTTCGTCCATACCCTTAATTAAACACAGACGTTTAGTGTATCTTCAACATTGTAGCTTGGACCTTTCACATCGATAGTTGTTCATCCATATTAATGCACATATGGACGTTCCATATACATACACATAATACACATATTTTTTTTACCTATAAGGAGAAGAATATACAGAGATGAGGATGGGCGTTTTTTTTGTTGCTAGTTAATGATCAATTAATGATCATACGAAAAATCCGAAAAACTCCTCAAATGAAGCAATGAATCTATGCATACTTAGATATTCTCTAACATGATTATATTCGCCCATTAAAATAATTTGGTTCACGGTTTGGGTTCAAGGTTTGCTTCACTTGATTATGAAAAGGTTTAGGGTCGATAATATGTTAATAAGTGAAAAAGTATTACCTATCTCCAATAAAATGGGATATCATTAATACATAATTGTGTTTCAATTAGAGTTTAAAAACGTCTAACTTAAGAATCCTAAATTTTTTATTTATTTTATTTTTTTGGTAACCATGATTTCTGACCTTTTTGGCCGACTAATCCACAGGGTTTGAACCCACCGCCACACAGACTCAAACCGGGTAAAGCCCTCCCTTTTCAGGAGGTTGGCGTGGCCACTTAAGGTGGATTTGAACTTGAATCCTAAATTTTGAAGTATGCTAAAGAGGAAACTTCATGTATGTTGGCACATATACGTTCATTTAGATAAAATTAGATACCCTATCAGTTTATAATGTATGCACCATAACCCCATACTCCAATTACACTTAAAATCTCAATATAATGTCATGCGTTATATTTCCAAATCTAAAACTCCTAATTCATCACTTGACTCGGATATATGAGCTAGTTGAGAACACGAATGAGGGTATTTTAAATAATATTGCGACCACAAGCCAATATAGTTGACCTATACTTAACATTGTAGATTATTTCAAGAGAAATATCCCAAAACACTTCCACGACTATGCAACCTTAAAAATCTTATAGACGTGAAAATGAAATTAAAACTTGATCGAGATTTTAATTATAGAGTAATTTAAAGAGATGATGTTATGAAATACGAAAAACAATTGATTTAACACACCATTGTGTCTTTATAAGATACCACATCTTATAATATCATATTGGTTTAAAATTGAGTGCATCGTTGCGCTCGCATTGCTCATCAAAGTGATGCGTTTAAAAAGCATAGCGAGAACGATGCGGTTGTTCGGGATCACGTGAACACATCGGTCGCGACAATGTGATGCTACATAGCGGACGCCAATGGATGCATCATGTCGCAACAATGTATACTCGCATAGTAAATAGTAACTGACTTTTGAGATTGTTGTTACTCGCTAGGAATATGTATGTAGGTGACATATTTGATATTATAACATTAAATATTCTCAATATGCACGAGACTTATTTCATATTTAATCATTTCTTTGTCAGTAATTTAAGTAGAAATATTTTATATTTATTACCTAGCGTCGCCCGTCCGTGATGTGCTCGCAACTACATCGCACATCGGTCTTTTGTACCTCGAGCGCAACGGATTGCCGCACGCAATTTAAAACCAAGTATCATCTTATTTCTATAGGAATACTAAATCTCTAAAAGGAGCCAATATGCGAAATTTACATTTACCTGACATGAAATGAACCTACTTTACTACCAATAAGCAATTGTCACCTATATACACTTAAGATCGAGAGAAATCATGACATAAGTATATGTCAAAGGCCAAGTGTATTTCCTTACATGTGTGGGAGGAACTTACCTTCGAGATATTAGCTAAAGATAATGAATTATCTTATCTTAGGTAAAAGTACTAAGCATATGAACACTTGCAAGAAGTGCAAGGGGGTACACTCTATACTAAGTTAACAATAGATCAAATTATTTCTTAGTTGCACATCTAGTTTGTGCTAGAATAATGCCATGTAACCCTTAAGGTCACCTATATGAGTTAACTTGATGACAAGACACATGCCAACGAAAAGTAGAGTATCAAGTACAAGACCAGTCAGATGAGCTTTCATACCAAGATTAACCCTAGTTAGCAATAATGGAATTGTTGTTTGCAGATGATCTAAGGAGAATGCCAAAAATCATGCTAGAAGTTACTGAATTTGTGCATTTAAGCTACCTTGATGGCATTAGTTGGAAGGTTTTTGTTTGTCTTTTCCTTTGTAGTTCTTATTCTTACTTTTGGATGATTTAGTCTCCTTATGACCTGCAAAAGTGAATTTAGTAACTCCTCCCATATATACAATTCATTAAGCTCTTTTAACGATAAAAATGAGAGCAACTTAACAGGAAAATCCACATGCATTAAGCTCTTTTTTTGTGCTAAAACAGATTAAACAGAACCAACATACAACTTTGAAGTAACAAAAAAACAAGATAAGAGAAACAAGTTTGCACACTCATGAAGTCATAGAGCTACAGATATACCTTCATTTTCTCCATTAATAAATGACATTAGCTCATCAATAGATCGATTATCCACAGGTAGCGCTTTAACCTCAGCATTCTGAAAACCATAAAAGAAAAATCAAGCAAACTAAAACCCAAATTCCCAAAAAAAAGTTGATGACTAGACAACTTACTTTCAGTTTCTTGTTTTGTTTAATCTCTTTCCTCTTTCTTGCGCATAATGTATTAAACAATCGAACTCCTTGATTATCAGTATTTATTTGGATAGGTGTCCACTTATCTTCCTGCATCAATCAAATGTGTATCATTACTAAATTCCAATGAAGAGTACAAATTCCTGAAAGCAGTACAAAATGATAACATGCCAAACATATACACTACTTGCAAATACATGATACCTCAGTAATATCATCAGGTAGATCAAAGGCTTGTGAATTTCTTCATCGGTTACTGCGTTCAACTTCTTTACTAGTGGTCCACAGAGAAGATCTACCAATTGTGTCATTTGCAGACTCTTGGCAGGAGTCAGCAACTCAGTAAGACTTTCCCTATGAACCCAAATGAACTTCTTATTAAAATACTTTAACTCCTGCAGGCAAGGAAAGCAAGAAACAAGCTTTGTTTTTAGTACATAACGGAATTTTTAAGCCTTAACATCGTATAACAACTTTGAGCTTCACACTCGTATAAATGTGCTGCAAGTATGTATTGGTTTAGACCAAGACACAAATAGTGTTTAGCAAGTGTTTCACATAATAGAATTTACAAAACCATGTTTCGCATGAAATTGGAAGCAAGAACTAGTTATGCAACCATTGTTTTTATATTCTTTTAAATTAATCATACATTATTAATAATGTAACGTGAAACAAATTTATCAAACCAACGGAAGATATATTCGTTAAAAAGCATAAATACCAAATTCGATCGTCCAGGTTGGTGGTAAAATTGACAGTAGTCAAGGATAGCACTAAGTACTGTGGAAGTAACTGTTTCCGGAAGAACGATTGGGCGTGCTTCTGAAGATCCCCCGCTGGTTGGCAGAGTATGACGGATGAAAGGACAAAATAGAGCAACATCTTGTTCCACTTGCTGAATTAACCCATCACCAGTTTGAAGCCATATGTAAGACTTCATCGACTGAAAAAGTATGGATAACAACCCATTATAAGAATTAAGAAATGTCACAGAAGTACCCATCAGTCAAAAGCAAAAAACACGGATAGAAATAAACGAGAAAGAATATGACACCAGCATTATAAAGACATTTACAACAAAATGCAGAATATAAATCTGTTATCCAACACTTTGGTCTAGTATCTGTCTTACATGCTTTTAAAAACAGTCATAATAAAAGGTCTTACGTAGCTGTCATAAAACATAAAGATTTTATAAGGCATCTTTCTTTCTGAAAACAGAGTGAAAAAAAAAAAGAAAATACAAATTGATTTTCAACAAGCGCGGAGTACATCTTTTATCTTAATTATTGTTTCCACAAGTTATCTAAAGTATTGATTCCTGCCAAGTTTAGGACCCTTTTTTCACATTAAAAAAAATGGTTTATTGAGATAAAAAGTCGTTTACTATGGTTCAAAGATTGATCAATTAATTACATAACATTCACAAAGTAAACCAGTTAACAAGCCACAAAACACTGACATGTGAGTGCAACATTAAGTGAAAAATCATATTAAAAAGGAACACGTAATAAAGAAGAAAGGACGGAGGTGGGGCGTTTGGTTGGGGTAATTTGAAATTCGAATTTTAAATTCTAGAAAATTTAAATTCTTGAGAATTTAAAATTCGAAATTAAAATACCTGCATGTTTGGTTGTGAAATTTATATATTTTTTATTTTTCAATATAAATTTCATAAATATTCTAATTAAAGTTTATAAAAAAGTTTATAAAAATTAATAAAAAATTTTATAAAAAAGTTTATAAATAATTTATGAAAAAGTTTATAAAAATTTATTAAAAAGTTTATAAAAATTTATAAGAAATTTATAAAAATTATAAAAAAAAAAAAAAAAAAAATTATAAAAATTTATAAAAAAGTTTATAAAAAGTTCATAAATATTTTATTTAAAGGTTTATAAAAAAAATAAGAAAAAAAGTTTATAATTTTTTTCAAATAAATTAAAATTTCTCACTTTTTGGAGGCATTTTGATTCTCTCCATTTTGGCAATTCGGGGAATTGTAAATTACTTCAAATGCCTACATTTAAGTTACCAAACGAGACATTTGAAGGGAATTAAAATGCAAATGCCCCCAATATCCTCCAAATTGCCCCAACCAAACGCCCCCATAAGTTTATGCAATACCTCAGGTTTGGTTCCAACTGGTGCTGACATTCTTCAAAGTATGACCTGTATGAGATTTTAAGTAATGAATTCAAAAGATGTTAGGTATGTAAAGAATGGGTAAATTTTAACTGGCATCAAGTGTTCATGCATTATTGCTTCTTAAACGAGAAACAAGAGATAACACCGTTCCACAACACCAAAATAAAAATGCTTCTTACAGCACAAATATCAGTTAGGATCAAAGCTTATGACTATAAACACAATAAACGCAAACAATCATTGACAGTAACCAAAATAAAAAACACGACGTACAGATTCAGTTAACGTAAAAGTTCACACATAAAAAATGATACATAGTCATACGCCTAATTTAACAATCCAAGTCACAACGTACATACATGTTAGCATCTAAATAAAATCATTCACACAAAACAAAAATTAATTCATAATAATCCAAATCAAAAACACAATCCACGTCACAACGCGCATACTTTACATGATTAAACATACAAATTAACGAGTATATACAATCATCCACACAAAAAAAAACACCAAAACCAGAAAAAACATGTTGATCAAGTAGTAATGTGTATGGATTAAACAAAAAATTAAGATTGATTACATTTAATTAAACAGAAATTGAATAGATTGATTTTTTTATATACCTGAGTTGCAGGTTGGAGTGAAATTGAGTAGTTGTGAGTTTTCGAAACGGTCGAGGAAGGTGAAATGGGTATATATTTATTTTGAATATTGTTACGTTTAAGTCCTTTAAATTTGGTCTTGTTGTGAATGTATAACTACATTTTTGTCCTCGTACTTTTTTCACTTTTAGTCCAATAGTTTAAAAAATCTCGAATTCACTCCTAAAATAAATCACTCGTTATATGTTGGTCCAATTTTTCATTGACTGTTAGTTTGAACAGTTAAAAACTAATGACTAAAATACCCTCGTTTAATAATAAGATAGCCTCATATTTATGGAAGCCATCTTTGTGCTTAATAAAATATATAAAAAGACAAAGACAACCTCATAACAATCAATATAAGTCAAACAGACGGCGTTAGTAGATTTGGACTAAACCCGTAACTGGCGTTTCATATTAGGAGTGAATTCGAGATTTTTTAAACTATTGGACTAAAAGTGAAATACTCGACAAACCATAAGGACAAAAAATGTAGCTAACTCAAAAATTTATAAGTTATGAGAGTGTTGAAATAAAGAGTTTTATTGGGAAAAAGGATATTGAATTGTAGTGAATTCATAATTAAGTGAAATGCCACAATGGAACCTTTTTTTTTTTTTTTTTTTTTTGCACAAATGGCATGACTAAAACCGGACTTACATTACAAATCAAATACACTTACATATTTTGTTTAGAATCAAATCCTAAAAAGTATTTTTAAAGAAAGTATACTCAAATACCTTTACAACGATAGGTGGCATGACAACCATGGAGTTACGGTTTATTTTATACGATTTTTTGAAGACCGATCAAAATCGCGAAACCTCATCTAACCCTTGGTGCAGACGTTTAACATGACGACTAAAACCCTAGTTGTCTTGGTGGAAATTGTTGTTACCTAAGTTATGCATTTCTCGGAAACTAACTTCCTAAACCTGATATTTTACCAAACTTTCCTGAATACTTTAAAACCTCATATAACATAATTACATATTGGAAAAACACTCTAAACATATCATACTAAAGTTTTACAACACATAGAAGCACAACACTAGTGTTATGGGGGTTAACCCAAACACCCCATATCAACTCATTACTACGTTGTGAAAAACTAGAAGGGAGGGTTGAATAGTTTTAACCGTTTTAATGTCTTTTTAAGAAAACTTTAGATTCGATCGTTGATGTGAAATCAATGCAAACAATATATGTATACAAGTACAATAACTAATAATCAAATGCGGAAAGTAAAGGAAAGATCAGACCAATCGACACGATGATTTATAGTGGCTCGGCACGAAGCTCACTTCCTCGCCCTACTCCACTCCCCGAGTACCCAACTCGAGAGTTCACAAGCACTGTATCAACAAGCTCCCTTTCGGCGGAGAAAACCTTACAACGTCGCTTATCTTCGTTTCCGATACTAAGCTAAATATCGAGTCTTTCCCAAGGCAATACCAACCATATCAATCAATGTATTTTAAGGCCTAAAGTACTAACCACACTCACTAAGATGTTGTATGATGATGTCTACCCAAGTTGATAGATGATGGTGATGTATGATCACATACAAAACATATACAAAGTATAACAACTAAGGGGGCGCTTGGTTCAAATTGGGGAATGGGAAAGGGAAAGGCAAAGGGAATGCAAAAGAATAGAATGGAGATTATCATTATCTTTGATAGTGCTTGGTTTAAGAAAAACACATTAACCTCTAAAGTGGTGGTGGTGGTAGTTCTTTGGTGGTGGTATTCTTGGTGGTGGTGTAGCTTCTTGGTGGTGGTGGTGGCTGTTTTTGGTGGTGGTGGTGGCTGGTAGGTGGTGGTGGTGGCTGCTGGTTGTGGTGGTGGCTGCTAATGGTGGTGGTGTTGGTGGCTGGTGGTGGTGGTGGTGGTGGTAGCTGCTGCTGGTGGTGGTGGTGGTGGATGGTGGTGGTGGTTACTCGTGGTGGCGGGTGGTGGTGGTGGTGGCTGGTAGGTGGTGGTGGTGGCTGCTGGTGGTGGTGGCTGGTGGTGTTGGTGGTGGCTGGTGATGGTGGTGGTGGATGCTCGTGGTGGTGGTGGTGGTGGTGGCGGCTACTGGTGGTGGCTGGTGGTGGTGGTGGCTGGTGGTGGTGGTGGTGGTTGCTAATGGTGGTGGCTGGTAGTGGTGGTGGTGACTGGTGATGGTGGTGGTGGCTACTGCTAGTTGTGGCTGCTGGTGGTAGTGGTGGGTAATCATTACCATATTTCCCAATTTACTGGGTAATGCCCCATTACCCAATACTAAACAATGATTGCATTCCCTAGTCGTAACCAGGCATGTTTAATCATTACCTTTCCCATTCCCCATTACCCTGACCAAGCACCCCTAAGTATATAATGACACTAAACTAACTACAACACTTTGAAGCTTGAAGACTTTTGTGTTCTTCACTTGAATTCAAAGTTGAGATCTTTGGATCACTATGAATGTGTTATAAGTCAAGTGGAATGATCAAAGTGTTTAATTGTGTTAGAGAATGATAGAAATGAAAGTAGTGTGCTTTGAATGGCTTAGAATCATTAGTTGAAATGTTTGAATGTCACACTATTTATAGGTGCAACTACGCAAAAGCGGCCTTTCGGTGGATCTGCGGATCCACAATTGTGGATCCGTGCATTATAAAAAGCGGATCCATGAGGCGTATTTTGTGCAGTTATTTGCCTAAAAATTATACAATGTTTTGTACTTAAGTTAATTAAAAATCATTCCTTCTAGAATTACTTGGGCATGAAGGAGTTTAATTAATTTACTTTTGATTTAATTAAATATGAAAGTTATTTGTAAAATCAAAAGTATATGTATAATAGTAAATGTAATAATTTAAGTATGTTTAAAATTATTTGTTTACTTGAACTCTTTGATCATTCGACGTAAGTTATAATCACATTATTCATACCTTAAGTGATATACGTCGGAATGTAAACTTACAACTAATAACTTGGTTATGTAACTGTTTTACGTTGTATTATAAGTCAAGTGGAATGATCAAAGAGTGTTTAATTGTGTTAGAGAATGATAGAAATGAAAGTAGTGTGCTTTGAATGGCTTAGAATCATTAGTTGGAAATGTTTGAATGTCACACTATTTATAGGTGCAACTTGTGCCCCAAAACGGCCTTTCGGCGGATCTGTGGATCCACAAATTGTGGATCCGTCTGTTATAAAAAACGGATCCGCAGAGCGTATTTTGTGCAGTTATTTGCCTAAAAATTATACAATGTTTTGTACTTAAATTAATTAAAAATCATTCCTTCTAGAATTACTTGGGCATGAAGGAGTTTACTTAATTTACTTTTGATTTAATTAAATATGAAAGTTATTTGTAAAATCAAAAGTATATGTATAATAGTAAATGTAATAATTTTAAGTATGTTTAAAATTATTTGTTTACTTGAACTCTTTGATCATTCGACGTAAGTTATAATCACATTATTCATGCCTTAAGTGATATACGTCGGAATGTAAACTTACAACTAATAACTTGGTTATGTAACTGTTTTACGTTGTATAAAATTTATAATTGCCATTATCAAAACCTTAAGAGACCGTAAAATATATATAACATTTTTACGCGATATTCGTATTAACATACGTATTAAAGTATAAAAACATACATTTCAACATAAATTTAACCATATACAGTTTTAAACACTAAAACACCATTACTAAAACATTTGGGGTGTAAACAAGCTAGTACGAGAGAAAGGTCGAGATGCTTGTCACCTATATTCCTCACGAGCATTACCGTTCCCATCTTAACCCCTTCTTCTAACGAAAGCCCCAATACTGGATCTTCAACCTACAAAAAGATGGAACTAGCATCAGTAAGTCATAAGACTTTTATACGGAATTATACATAACATAAGTACGCTAATCTACAAATGCTATGCGACCAATTTCTAATTGGACCTTTTTCTAAATTACTACTACACCATTCTACTTCGTTTTTAGCTATAATATATAACAATCTAACTTCATACTATTGTTATGTGATTTCTAATCACATTGCCACTATTGTCACGATGTCTAACCATCGTACTAACATATAGTGATATTTAATCACATTCTACATACTAAACGGTATCTAATCGTCATTCCATATCTTGTGATATCTAATCACGTTACTAATACTAGACGACATCTAATCGTCATACTACTAAGAAGGATTTACTTAGCTGACGAGTACTCTTCTAAGGGCTTTAATTTATCATACGTGCTTTTCTAATTAGGGTCATCCACGAAGGATGTAAGTGCTATTCAAAGCACCGGTCATCCACGAAGGACGTAATGAATGCGTGTACCAGACATCTACACAAATGCATGGGTCATCCACATAGGACACTTTGGTCATCCACATAAGATGCTACTATGTAAAGCACGTGTCATCCACAAAGGACGCAACTATAGGAGTTCATTTTTGTGCATCTCTTAGGCACACTACATACTAATGGTACGTTTACCAAACGCGTTGGCACTACTAACAACTAAGCATTAGTTAGATGTCGTAATCTCAAAATTATTGCTATGCTAGTGGCTAAACATAATCGTAATAAAATTACTCATGAAAATACTACTAAACGTATTACTACTTCTGTAACTCACCTCGCGTTTAGTTTAGACATGCTTATTGCCTTCCACTAACTTCCTTGATCACCTAAACATCATATGATCATTCTAAACATTATTAGGAACTATTTCATCAATCATATATATCCTTTATATCACTATCGCACCATTAAACAAGTTTTTATGCAAGTACCAAAATTGTAGAATTTTGGACAGTCTGCTGAACTTTGGTATTTTGACCCACTTACACTTTGAATTAAGACCTAGAACCAATTTTATTGGAAAGTAGGCTCAAAGAATTACAATTTTTCTTTAGACCTCATCTTAATCCGATGTACGGTTAATTTACTACAGTTTTTCAAACACAACACAAATTTCTAGAAACCTTGTTGTCCTAAATTCATAATTGACCAAAATCATCAAAACTTAACATAAATCAATTCTAATCACTTATACACTTAAACCTTAGCTTACTAGACATCTTAAAATCATTTTTCAATAGGTCCTCAAGTAATTTCATTAGTTTAAGCACTATTAAAACCTTGTGACAAACACCCCCTTAAGGTTGTAACTAGACATCATCTTCTTTATAAACAATGAACTAGCTTATAGTTCATGTTAATACAAATAAACCGTAAAAACGTTTATTTATATTTTACGATCTTCTAATGTTTTATCGATAACAAGCGTAAATCATTTTAAAGAAACAAATAAAATACGTAAATGGTTTGAGCCAATAGTTTACTAACACACTTCGTTTTCACATAAGCGTAAACAACTAAAAGTGGTTTTATGATTTAGTAATACATATGTACAACTATTAGTGTTTACATATTGGGTAAATATATACATAACTAGTATGTATTATAATGGGTAATATAAATGGGAAGAAACTTAAGTATTTGACCCATTGACCAAATACATTGAATGTAGTTGGGTAAAACCCAAAGTCCATGACCCATACCCATGGAGCATAACCCATAACCCATTACATGACATCATGCATAAGTCATATATGGATATTATCCATGACCCATGGTTTAACCCATGACCCATGGACTAGATGCATTGCATCTTGTAGATACATTGTATCTACTTGGATACCCATGATCCATAACCCATGACCCATGACCCAAAACCCATGGGCAAGGGGCGTCACGGATCCCGATGTCTGCTGGAAGGATCCTCAGTGAGGATCCGTGGAACAATAACTATTTTCCTCTATAAATAGTGAGCGATTTCCTCATTGTTTCTCACCCTTTCTCACATATTTTCTCTTTGAGTTATAAACTCTCTAACCTCATATCCAAGTGATCTATGTATGTAGTTTTGTTTTGTGTGATTCTCTAGGTTCCTCTTAAAGGCGAGATCACCACCTTTTAGTCGAGCAAGCTCAAGTCCATGAGTTGCCATGCTTCGTTATCATCAAGACTACTGAGGTTCTCTTGTTGCTAGTTCTCTTCTTTCTCATTAGAAGTGTAGTGTCGAAGACATAAGTGAAAGATGTCTAAAGGGTCAAGACGAAGACATTAGTGAAAGGTGTTGAACGTCTGTATTGAAAGCACTAGTGACGGGTTCTTAGAAGTCAAGGCTGAAGGCATTAGTGAAGGGTGCCTAGAGATCGAGTCAAAGGCATTAGTGAAAGGTGCCTAAGGTGTACACTCGATATGGTGTGTTCGATGTACAAGATAGATTAGCATTGGGTCAAAGGATATTGATATCCTTGTTGAGGTTTTTATAAGGATTGGATCTCCTTAGGGATAGGTGTTGTGTAGTGTTGGGTAGTAGTTCCTCCATTGTAATGGAACTCGGCATCTAGCCTAGTACCGGATAAAGTGTAGGCGACGTTGTGATAGGTTTGGTTCTACCTCGTGGAAGAACCCGGTATCTAGCCTAGTACCAGATAAAGAGTAGACAACGTTGTGAAGGCTTCTCCACCATAAGGAGTTGGTGTGGTGTAGTGTTCTGAACTCGAATAGGTGACTCGGGAGTGGAGTAGGAAAGGAAGGTGTCCTTGTGGCGAACCACTATAAATACTCGCGTTGTGGTTTTGTGCTTCTTACTCCTTATTCTTTCATTACATATTTATTTATGCTTGTCTATCAACATCCAACATACATGATTAAATAGATTGACATAAGTTGATCTAAATAGTTTAAAACCAAGTTTTAATCGGTAAAACTATTCAACCCCCCTAGTTTTCCTGATTGGCATCGAGCTTCGTTACCAAGTTTCTTAGGTATGTTGTACTTTAAAAACTTGATACGATCGTGTTAATTGAAAACTACAAAGAAGGTCTCTTACAAAAACAAACACCATGTTTTAAAAAAAAACACCTTGTTTGGATGTTGATTAGATGGCAACATTTTTCTTATTTTTTTTTCACTTAATTGCACTAACCTTCATAGTCATGTTGCTTAGTTAAAGCTCATACCTATCAAGCCATAGGAAATGCTTGGTAACAAGAATACCTTCCTAAAGGTATCTTAAACACGAAGGAACCGGGTTGTCTCGACATTTGTTGTGTCATTTGTAAAGACATTCCTAAGTGCATTAGAGGTATGATTTCCCTTATCTCTAAATAACATTAGCTTAATTAATAAGTATGCTTACATAGGAATTTATATGATTATATTTTAGCATACTCATATATTACACGTAACCGTTAGGAAACTTTTCTTGCATCGTGTTGCTCTTTGATCTAATGTCTAGATTTATATAATTTGTGTTTTATTTCACTTAATCCAAAACTCATATCTTTCTAATAATAAAACAAAACACAAATCTCAAAAATTCCTCCTTCCCCATAAATATCCCTTCCGATCGTTTCCTCCACCAAACCCTCATTTTTTGAATCTTCCACTTTCAAAAAATACCTCTCATTCAAAACTTCATCTTCCTTCTCATCTCATCTCATCTCAAACCGAAACCAAGAAAGATCTTCATCATCATGGTTTACATCGCCTTCGTACTCATCGTCTTGACACTCATCGCTCTCGTGTTCCCCATGATTAAGTTTTCTTATGGAGACATATACTTTGTGTTGTTAATCTATATTGGTGTCATATACCCAATCCTTTGTATCGTTCTTAGCATTGAAATGAAATATTACTAAATGTTTTAGTTTATCTAGTTTATTTTTCATCATGTGTTTGTCGTTTCTCTTATTTTATATCGTTCGTATTTTTTATCTTGAGATACGTTAGAAACCGATAATGCATGCTAAAAATAAAGGTTGGGTAATATACATATCTTGATATAAAACTATAAGATGCAAAAACCTATGTTTTTATCAAAACCCTCTTCATCACTCTGGATCTCGGATCCTAGTTCCACTAGCGGATCTCTTTTGGAAGGGAACCGAGAACCGTCATAAAATCGGTTTTCATGCAATATAAAACGTTTTTCTTCCTAAAGAAATATTCCACTAGAATGTTAAACATTAAGTGAGTTAATTATCATTGTTAATAAATATCTAGTAAAAGCGTTAAGTAATCATTGTTTTACCCTCAATCGTCTCATCTTATAAACTCATCACTTATAGGTTTCGTCATGTAGCATGAGTATGAGTTCGACTTTTCACTCACTTGCGTTTACACCCTAACATCTCTCTTGAACCCAACACCCACGACAATCATGTATGTGGGTTCAATAATCTCAAACCGTCACTTCCATGAAGGGCGTATTGTCGACACTCCTCTGTCTGAAGAAGTTATCAATACCTCATTCCGAATCATAGGACTTGAATGTCTTCTCGAAATTAACGAGAAAATATGTCCGAGGTTTGTATTGGAATTCTTCCGTCAAGTTGAACTCGTTCGTAATGATGATCGCTCTCTATCTCTTTGGTTTAGGATCAAAAACCAAAAGTTTGTTCTAACCCTTGGGCAATTTGCTCACATCCTCCAAATTCCAAATCATGGACAATGTTCCTTCACTGAAGATTGGTCTCTTGATTCTCTCTTCAACTATCGTGAAGAAAATAGTCCATATTGTTCACATACCTTCCCTCGAGACGACTCGCATGATATGCAAACCTCGACCCTATCACTATGATCCAAACATTATCTATATCGGGATGTCAGAAGAGTACAAGCCTCTCGCACTCATCCTCGTGAAAATGTTTGGAGTCTTAGAAATCGAAATCCTTCCCGCTTGTTGTGCTCATAATGTATTGTTTGCTAACAAAACAACCATACAATCTCGCCTACTTCTTGCAAGGCGGTGTAAATCTTCAAGGCTCCAGAACAAACTAATCCCTTATGGAATGTTCTTGACCGCCTATCATCACATCATGTACTTCCACCCTCAATTTCAAAGTTCGTTTATGCGTACTTGTGAACAAGATGATGGAACCTCTAAACACATCTCTCATGAAGACTTTCTTCATCCACAGATCGGTGAACACTCATCAACCATTTGATGATCCATCTAGCGAAAACGCTCAAGAAACTTAATTTTTCTTTCAAAATAGGGTCAATCCTTAGTATTCATGCTTTATCAATGTAATGCAATTTCTTTCATGAAATAAAACATCTAACGTTTGATTAGTGTTAGAACCTCTTATACAACACTAACTTTGAAATATGATTCCGTGTGCAACCATTGCATACCTTTTGTAAAGGTTCTGTTTAGCAGGAAGACGGATCCCTAAGTTTGTGCTAGACGGATCCCTACTCTTAGGGAACCGTGGGATCAAACAAGCAATCTGATTGCAATCATTATGCTTCAAACCATGTCTTTAAATTACTTCACACTAGCTAAACATAGTGCCTTAGGACCAATTGAGTCCTTATCAAGCTGAGTAAAAGTTTCGTACTCACGCATAACTCACTTTTTTTGGATAAAAGGGACCACCCTGGTAAAATAACTCACTTAAATCACACTCAAGGCGCTTGTAGATCTACCGTTTCACCAAAACTCATTACTCTTCCGCTCTTGTGCTCACACATCATTCCTCACAGGTTAAAACATCTAGCTTTAGAAATCTTTCAATTTTAGCAAATTGATTTTAGTCATCTTTACCTCAAAATGGGTCAAATTATAGTTTTTCCATTTTCTATAACTTTTAAGATATCTTCCAAAATAGTATCTTAAGTTATTATCTGGTCTCTAGGACCACTTAGCTCCATTTGACACTCTCAAGTTTTTAGTGTCATCTTTGTTCATTCATTGGTACTCATAAAAGTTCCAATCTCTTCCATAAAAGGCAATCATTAGCTACATCACTCATTGCCCTTGAACATTTAAGTACCCTTCCATTTAAGATACTTAGGAGGACTGAAAAACTCAAAAAATTATAGGCTTTAGACCTTACAAACATCATTTTTATCCTTTTCTAGCTGTTGAGAGCCGGATCCCTAGGATTAGCCTAGACGGATCCCTGATTAGAGGGAACCGTGGGATCCGGGTGACAAATTCATGTCAACTCTAGCTAAAACAATCATTTCAAGCTCATCTTGCTAACTTGAACACTCCATATTATCTTAATTAAGATCCTAGATAAATACAACTCTGAAGTTGACTCTTATGCATGCTAATCATCACATTTCAAAGGATCTTAGTGGCTTAAGTCTTGAATGCACTTGCCAAACTTCTTCTTTATAAACCACATTGCTAAGACTCCTAAAGTCATCATCTTCATCCTCATTCTCAGCACTTAGAAACCTTTACAAACCTTTTTAATTATCTCATCATGAGAAAGCTCTAGTGGTAACTCATCCACTGAGGACCACCTAAGAAATTGCTCGTGTTGTACGAAATTTCCTCAACGAATCATCTCCGTTAAATCCACAAATGGTAGGATCTCCTCACCTATCAAACCAATCCCAAAAGGTTGTTCCCACAAAACTACCAATGTCAAACACCACCGTACCTCCTAAACCAAATGACCCCATTTCCACTAAGCCATCACCATTGGTGCCTAGAGCCCTATCATTCACCACTCTACTCTCATCACCACACCTCTACAATCTAGAGGATTTGCCTCCTAGGCCATCTCATCCTCCACCACCGGCGACATTCTCCTCTTTAGGAGGAATAGTGGAACAAAATCAAGGTGTTGAGTCAACACTAGCTCAGCATCCTTTCTCCATCACCATCAAATAATCCTTTTGGATTATGAAATCATCAATGTCAACCACCCGACCACATGAAAGTTGACACCTCTCTACCAACACCATCATTCTTGGTGAGCCATCTTGAATGCGCCTCCGCCAATCCTCCTTCTTTTGAGGCTCCTTGGCCCGCTTCACTTGATCCTTGCATCAAGCAATTCCTTTCTTCCATCACCACTACCGAGCCATGACAAAGATTGTTATCATTGTCGACATGTTAAAGTTTGATACATGAAATGCGTGAAGATCAACGTTTCATGTTTTATCACCTCCTCGAGCGGTTCGGCGAGATTAAACCTAAACAAACTTGAGCTAGAGGATTCTAGTGGTGTCACAGTATCAAGCGACTTAGATAGTCTAGTAATTCAAAGTCATGTATTGTTCATTTTCTTAGTTTTAGAGTCATGTATATCATATCTCTAGTTTTATTAAATGGAATTACATGATATTTGCTATATTATTACGAGTATATGATTATTGGTCTAATACATATCTCATTTTGATGCCAACATCTTTTGGTACATCACATTTCTTTGTATTTTAGTTACGATCAGACGGATCCCTACGGTTTGCCTAGGCGGATCCTCAAGGAGGGAAAGTGGGATCCGTGCTGTGAAGACTAGTTTTCTACTAACTTGAGTCTTATTCACAGGAAATTATGCATTATATACTTGTCTTCTAACCTTTGTTTTGTAGATTTTCAATTTACGTGAAGACTTTGACACCTAAGCTAGGGGCTTTGTGTCAAAGCAATACATTGCAAAATCACTTGCAATATTAAATTACATTTCATGACGTCCCTTTGCAAATTTGCAATCATCAGGGGGGAGCATATTCGTCACATAGACGAAATCTTTTGCAAACTTAGTTTTAAATGAACTAGCTTAATATTTTTTTTACTTGACGCCCTCACAAAGGGATGAACTCGTCAAGGGGGAGTTAAAACGAGAACTCTTCCCATCACTTGCTCTCTATTTTTTATATTTTTTCTTTCACATTTTTTTCTTAAAACAATGTGTTAGTCTCTTTTCGAAGCTCTTTTTGTTTCGACAAAAAGGGGGAGAAGAAAGTAAAAACTACAATTCGAACTTTTACGAATTTTAAGTTTTTCCTTAAAATAATTTTATGTTTTGTCATCAAGAAAAAGGGGGAGATTGTTAATACAAATAAACCGTAAAAAAGTTTATTTATATTTTACGATCTTCTAATGTTTTGTCGATAACAAACGTAAAATTATTTTAACGAAACAAATAAAATATTTAAATGGTTTGAGCCAATAGTTTACTAAAACACTTACGTTTTCACATAAAACACTAAACAAGTAAAAGTGGTTTTATGATTTGGTAATACATATGTACAACTACTAGTGTTTACATATTGGGTAAATATATACATAACTAGTATGTATTATAATGGGTAATATAAATTGGTAGAAACTTAAGTATTTGACCCATTGACCAAATACATTGAATGTAGTTAGGTAACCCAAAGTCCATGACCCATACCCATGGAGCATAACCCATAACCCATTACATGACATCATGCATAAGTCATATATGGATATTATCCATGACCCGTGGTTTTAACCCATGACCCATGGACTAGATGCATTGCATCTTGTAGATACATTGTATCTACTTGGATACCCATGATCCATAACCCATGACCCATGACCCAAACCCATGGGCAAAAGGGAGTGTCCCACGGATCCCCAGTAATACACTGGACGGATCCCTCAAGTGAGGGATCCGTGGAACAATAGCTATTTTTCCTCTATAAAGAGTGAGCCATTTCCTCATTGTTTCTCACCCCTTTCTCACATATTTTCTCTTTGAGTTATAAACTCTCTAACCTCATATCCAAGTGATCTATGTATGTAGTTTTGTTTTTGTGTGATTCTCTAGGTTCCTCTTAAAGGCGAGATCACCACCTTTTGAAGTCGAGCAAGCTCAAGTCCATGAGTTGCCATGCTTCGTTATCATCAAGACTATTGAGGTTCTTTTGTTGATAGTTCTCTTCTTTCTCATTAGAAGTGTAGTGACGAAGACATAAGTGAAAGATGTCTAAAGGGTCAAGACGAAGACATTAGTAAAATGTGTCGAACGTCTGTATTGAAAGCACTAGTGAAGGGTCCTTAGAAGTCAAGGCTAAAGGCATTAGTGAAGGGTGCCTTGAGATCGAGTCAAAGGCATTAGTGAAAGGTGCCTAAGGTGTACATTCGATATGGTGTGTTCGACGTACAAGATAGATTAGCATTGGGTCAAAGGATATTGATATCCTTGTTGAGGTTTTTATAAGGAGTGGATCTCCTTAGGGATAGGTGTTGTGTAGTGTTGGGTAGTAGTTCCTCCATTGTAATGGAACTCAGTATCTAGCCTAGTACTGGATAAAGGGTAGGCGACGTTGTGATAGGTTTGGTTCTACCGTGGAAGAACCCGGTATCTAGTCTTGTCCGGATTAGAGTAAAGCAGCGTTGTGAAGGCTTCTCGCCATAAGGAGTTGGTGTGGTGTAGTGTTTACGAACTCGAGTAGGTGACTCGGGGGAGTGGAGTAGGGCAAGGAAGGTGTCCTTGTAGCGAACCACTATAAATACTCGCGTTGTGGTTTGTGATTCTTACTCCTTATTCTTTCATTACATATTTATCTATGTTTGTCTATCAACATCCAACATACATGATTAAATAGATTGACATAAGTCGATCAGAATAGTTTAAAACCAAGTTTTAATCGGTAAAACTATTCAACCTCCCCTTCTAGTTTTCCATAGTTCCTAAACATATACTTCAAAAATTCATAAACATAACTAATCATAATCCATAAAACTTACTAACATAATCTATGATCATTAAACATATACAAATCATGATGAATAAGGCTAAAACTATCCTTAACACACTTTATAACCAAAAATCCCTAATTCCACCATAACATGAGATTAAAACTAAAGTTTAACTACTTACCTTGAATAGGTAATGGATTAAAGAAGCTTATAGCACTTTGGAGATAGCATAAACACGCCAAAAATCCATCCTAAATCATCATTATGATGATTTCTTCATCCTTAAGCTAGGTAATATTTTTCCCTCCTTTTTCTCCTATCTAAGACACATCCCAAACACCAAACACGTGTGATATTGAGATGAAACCTGGAATTATAAGCCTATTATACCGAAAGGGAAATTTGGTAATTTCAACATTTTAACTCCCGTTAGTCCCTGCCATTAAATCCTTTGCACCGTTAGTCTTTTTTTGTTAACTATTTGCACCCAAGGTGCTTATTTCATTGGAAACTTAACTAAACCATTATTCTAATATTTCATACTTAATATTATATTACTTATAACTAAGTCATAAAATTTCGGGTGTTAAGTTAAGGTGTCATATTGAGATATGCTAGAACCACATAATTTTTACAAAATAAAATTCACAAAATGAGGTGTCATGATTATTAGCTTTCAAGTATGAGATGATTTGAAAAGAAAGAGAGAGAATACCACCCATTAACATGCCACCTCATTTGATTTTGTTTTATAAAAATTATGTGATTGTTAGGATTGAAAAAGTAATGGTCATTCTATATTTAGGAACTTTGTATTTTGTGATAGACTTTGTAATAGTTGATAATGAGCTTACTGGATCACTTTAAACAAACTTAAACAAGCTTAATGACCAGAGAAATGGAAGTATATGAGACTGGATGTATACAAAGAAAAATATGTGCAAAAAATTTGTTTTTATATGAAAAATGAACAACTATTTATAGGCAGCAGAAATCTGCTTGTTACAGTAGGACAATTCCACGGTTCCCAGATATATTTGGGAACCATCCCTATTTAAGGGATCCGTCCCATACAGACACTCCTTTTTCGTCTTTTTGTGGTGAAATGTTTATTTGGTGTGGGTGAGAACTGTTTTGTAGGGAAAATGCCCAGATTTGAAAATTTAAGATATATACCTAATAAAACATTTCTTAATTATACAAAAATGATTTGTCTAATTAATTTTTGTAAAAATGTTGTCACATTTGTAAAAATGTAAAGTGTATGAAAAATATTATTTATTTGATCATCCATCAAGTTTGTTAATACAAATAAGCCGTAAAAACATTTATTTATATTTTACGATCTTCTAATGTTTTGTCGATAACAAACGTAAAATAATTTTACCAAAACAAATAAAATACGTAAATGGTTTGAGCCAATAGTTTACTAACACACTTACGTTTTCACATAAAACACTAAACAAGTAATAGTGCTTTCGTGATTTAGTAATACATATGTACGACAACTAATGTTTACATATTGGGTAGATATATACATACTTAGTATGTATTATAATGGGTAATAGAATGGGTAGAAGTTTAAGTGTTTGACCCATTGACTAATATATTGAATGTAGTTGGGTAAAACCCAAAGTCCATAACCCATAACCCATTGCATGACATCATGCATAAGTCATAATGGATATTATCCATGACCCATGGAGCTAACCTATAACCCATGGAGCTAACCTATAACCCATGGACTAGATGCATTGCATCTTCTAGATACATTGTATCTACTTGGATACCCATAATCCAAAGTCTAGGACCCATGACCCATGACCCCAAAACCCATGGGCAAGAGGAGGCGTCCACGGTTCCCCAGTTTACCTTTGGACGGATCCCTCAAGTAAAGGGATCCGTGGGATCCGATGGAGCGATGCTATATTTTCTTCTATAAATAGTGAGCCATTTCTTCATTGTATGTTGCCACTTCCACACATACATTTTCCTAGTATTGTAAACCTTCTAACCTCAGATCCAAAGGATCTTTCTATGTAGTTTGTGTTTGTTTTTGTGTGATTCTCTAGGTTCCTCTTAAAGGCGAGATCACCACCTCTTGAAGTCGAGCAAGCTCAAGTCCATGAGTTGCCATGCTTCGTCATTATCAAGACTGTTGATGGTATCTTGTTGATAGTTCTTTTCTTTCTCATTAGAAGTGTAGTGTCGAAGACATAGGTGAAAGATGTGTAAAGGGTCAAGATGAAGACATTAGTGAAATGTGTCGAAGATTCAAAGTAAAGGCATTAGTAAAAGGTGTCGAAAGTCCATGTTGAAGGCATTAGTGAAGGGTGCCTAGAAGTCGAGCCAAAAGGCATTAGTGAAGGTGCCTAAAATTCAGTCATGAGGCATTAGTGAAGGGTGCCTGAAGTCGAGTCAAAGGCATTAGTGAAGGTGCCTAAGGTGTACATTCGATATGGTGTGTCGATGTACAAGATAGATTTATATTGGGTCAATGGATATTGACATCCTTATTGATGTTGTCATAAGGGTAGATTTTCTTTGGATAGGGTTGTGTAGTGTTGGGTAGTAGTTCCACTTTGTAAATGGAACTCGGTATCTATCCTTGTACCGGATAAAGTGTAGGCGGCGTTGTGATAGGTTTGGTTCTACCTCATGGAAGAACCGGTGTCTATCTGTATGCGGATAAAAGTAGGCGGCGTTGTGAAACTCGAATAGCGGCGGTGGCGATTGTCACAGTCAAAAAGTGGCAAACACGGTTAATAATACTATATATATTTTCACATATTTTTCATTATTGTGTGTAACACTTTGGAGAGGCAAACCCTAGAACAAATTTCACAGCTTTTGTGAAGGTTTTTTAGGCACTTTGGCTCATGTTTAATTGAAGTTAAGTAATCCCTCTTTAATCATTCAATATGTTTATATGTTGTTTGATTATATACTTTTCTTCTCTTTAATTTAAAATGCTAGGCTAAATTTATTAGTGTTTTCTTAGATCTAATGTAACCTAGTTATTAATTATTGATTGTCATCTCTTGTTTAATTGGTTGCCTCGTGTTAGGATAAGAAAACTAGCTTAATTATTATATGTAGCTAGCTTGTCCATCTTATTAAACACAAACCTAGAGTGCACTAGTGGTTTTCCTCGTTGTATTTATTCCGTGAATTGCGGCTTGTAAATCCTAGGAGACTTAATATACTTTAAGCTTCTTAGGAAGACTTATACGTTCATAGAGTTGGTGCATTTGGCACCTCCCTACGACTAATAATAAGGAATACAATGGTCCAATTAAAACAAGGACATGACAATTCAGCTAATCAATAAGAGATAACTAGGGAGTAAAGAAATCTAAGTAAACACATTTTCCTATCATAAGAGTTACCACCAATTTACTTTTTTTGCACGTAGTTTAATTTCAATCAATTTAGTTTTGTTTTAGCTAGTTAGTAGTTAAAACGCCCACTATTCAAACCCCGAGATTTTAATTTTCTTTTTAAAAAAAATATAAAAATACAAAGAGACTCATCCCTCACCTCTAGACCTATCTCGACATACACTTCGGCCTTCATAACACTATTCTCCTAGAGAACGATCTGTGGAAAACTAGAAGGGGGTTTGAATAGTTTTGCCAATTTTAATTTAAGTTTCAAAACTTTAGATTCGATCTTATGTGAATTCGTATGGATGGATAGAAAGTATAAAGCAATAAGTAAAGTAAATAATGAAAGCAAGTAAAGTAAAGGATAGAGTAGTGACACAAGTAATTTATAGTGGTTATTTACAGGACACTTTCCTTGCCTACTCCACTCCCGAGTTCCCGCTCGAGAGTTCAAGCTTGTGTCAACAAGCTCCTTCAACCACGGCGGAGAAGCCTCATGGCGTCGCTTACACTTTTTCGGTACAAAGCTAAATACCGAGTCCTTAGCACGAGACCAAACCAACACAACTATTACACAACAACTATATGAAGTATGAAATACAAGATCTTGCTACAGAAATCTTATGGAGGAACAAATCAATCAAGGACCCCTTGCTTGGATGACTTATAGTACGTGATCTCGCCTTTGAGAAGGACCTATATGAGAATCACAACAAGAGAAAGAAGAACTACTAGATTGATCAAGAGATCAGGGGTTAGAAGAGTGAGATAATATATGAGAGAATTTGTAAAAAGAGTGGTGAGTAACAATGAAGAAATTGCTCACTATTTATAGGCAAAAAAGCTTACTGTAGCCCGGTTCCGGCGAATCCCTCACTTGGGGGATCCGTCTGGTGCAATCCAAGGGATCCGGAAGACTGGGTTATACCCGTCCGGATTTTGGGTTGCAAACCGGGTCATGGGTTATGGGTATGAGCCTTGGGTACCCAACAAGATACAATGTATCTAGACAATGGGTCATGGGTCATGGATAATACCCAACATGATTTCATGCATGATGTCATGCAATGGGTCATGGGTTATGGATTAGCTCCATGGGTATGGGTCATGAGTCTTGGATATTACCCATCCTTTACATAAACTATTACAACAAATGAATTATTACAACATTTTATGTGAATGACCAAATGTATATACTTTACAAAAATAACATGTATTCTTATAATTTTACTTATTATAACTTTATATTTGTTATCAACAAAATACAAAGAGATCGCTAAATATAAATAAACGTTTGTACGGTTTATTTGTATTAACAATCTCCCCCTTTTGTTGATGACAAAACATAATGTTATTATGAGTAAAACTTGAGATTAAATGTATGTTTTGAAAGCATGTGTAAGTTTTACTTCTTCTCCCCCTTTTTGTCGAAACAAAAAGAAAACCTAACGAAGAAATAAATGGTGGAAAAAAAATAAGTATGATCCACAAAGCATTAGCTCCCACTTGACGGTAGCTCCCCCTAGAATTGGGCGTCAAGTGAGAAAATATAATACCTACAAAAAAAATGTTAGTAGTAACATGTAATGTAATCTTGTATAAGACGAGAAACAAGATAGAGAGCCAAGTTACGTAAACAAAGCCTTGTAATAAAATTTCAAAGTGTAGTGGTATATATGCCACATACAAAATGTAAAACTAAGAACAAGGTTTGTTTAAAAAATAGAGAAAATAGTAATATCATTCCTTCCATGCTTGCATATGGTTAATTATGGAAGTTTTGGTGAGTGATAATGTTGATGCGATCAAGGATGTGGTTGAGTATGAATCGTATCTCATCCCTTATTTCCATTGCAAGTTCCCTAGTTGATTGACAATGTTCGCAATGTAAATGGTGAGGGTAGTGTTGCTGGATGGTTTCCGGGTAGGTTTGATTTGTGGATGGCAGAATATGTGGTGGAAATGTTGGAAAATATGGATCAAAGTCCATGATGTTGGTGAGTGGTGGTGGATAAGAACCTAGATGTTCTTGTAAGATAATGGGAGGTAGAGGTAGTGAGGTTTTAAGTTCTTTGTAGATTTTGTTTGGAGATGTTGGAGGTGTTAAAAAGACTAGTTCTTTTGGGTTTAAGTTGGAAGCTAGTTGGGTAGATTTGGATGATTGAAATGGAGTGGGTGGTGAACTAGACACGGGTAGTGGGATTGTTTTCGGAGTCTTAAGGAGTTCCGATAGGGTGAATTGAGTGTTAGGTAGAGACTCGGTAGGTGAATGTGGTGATGAGCTTGTGGGAGATGATGGAGGTGCTACAATGTAGTCATTTTGCGAAGAGTTAGTAGTTGGTGATGGGCTTTTTGACAAAGTTTTAGCTAAACAACAAGGCCAGATGCTAATCCGTGCGGTTCTTCTAGATTTGGTTGGTGGTGGCACTACGGAATGTGGTAGGATGAAGTTTTGGATTTCTTGAAAAGGATTGTTTTCACTAGATGGTTCATCAATGTTTGAGGATGTTTTGGATGACATGATGATGATTGTTTGTGAGGTTGAGAGTGATGGATATGCAAGCATTTTGGAACCTTATTTATAGAGGAAATAATGCATTGCAATAAATGATAAAACCAAAATGTGGACTAAAATCTAATGATTAGATATGAATTTAAGACATGTGATCATCAGAACACAAGTATTAAGTAACATATTCATCATTGAAGAGGCTAAAATGTTGAAAATAAGAAAGTTTTTAGCCAAAGTGAGAAAAATTGAAGAATTTTTTTGCTTATGTGGCACGGTTCCCACGGATCCGACCCTTTAGGGATCTGTACAACGTAAAAGCTGGGATCCGTGGAACTGGTGTTCTCAGGAAGCTCAAGTTTTCCTTTTGGAAACAATGGTGCCTAGTGTGTACCTATATGCAAACCATTTGGAGTTTCGGTTATCTCGACTCTTAAAAAGAAGAAAAAATAAACAAAGAAGTGAAAAAGCATATATATATATATATATATATATATATATATATATATATATATATATATATATATATATATATATATATATATATATATATTATATGAGATAACTTAGAGTGCTCCTTTATTCATTTTTTCTTAAATGAATGTACCCGAAAACACATATTAGTTATGTATTTCCTTTAGCATTCAAAAGACATGAGATGTAATGAAAAAGGTTTTTACTTTGTATTAAAAATGAAAGAAAAAGTTTGTCCTAGACGTGAGGGTGATTTTTAGAAAAATGATACGGGGAGAAGTATCTTTTTAGAAAGCATGTCGAAACTTTTCTTGTATAGAAAGAAAATTTATCTTGAGTTTTAAACATCCCCATATTGTTTGTGAGTTGTGTGTGATATAGAGATCCTAGACTCAGAAAAAAAGGTAAGGTAAACATCTATGTACCTTCTAGAAAGAAATTTCATGATGATTGTTCCATAAGACTAAGACCAAGACGAAGCAAGTTGAATTGTTCCCGCTTCAACGGTTTGGTGAGGACGTCGGCTATATTGTCTTCGGATGATACTTTCTCAATAGAAATGTCCCCCTTTTGAAAATTGTCTCTTAAGAAGTGATGACGGATCTCTATATGATTGGTACGAGAATGCACCACCGGATTTTTTCTTAAGTCAATAACACCTTTGTTGTCGCATAAAATGGCTATGTCACTTAGATGAATGTCGTAGTCAACTAAAGCTTGTTTCATCCATAGTGCTTGTTGGCATGCTTTGCCGGCGGAGACATATTCGGCTTCGGTTGTTTATATGGCCAATGTCGTTTGCTTCTTCAAAAACCAAGATGTTAAATAACACCCCATAAAAGTACATACACCACTTGTACTTTTCCGGTCAACATAATCACCTGCATGGTCAGAATCCGCATATACAATAGTTTCTACCCCCGTCCCCTTGGGATACCATAATCCCAATTGAGTAGTACCCTTAATGTATCTAAATATCCTTTTGACGGCTTCTAAGTGTGAAGTTTTAGGGTCTTCTTGAAACCTAGCACATAGACATACACTAAACATGATATCTGGCCGACTAGCCGCAAGGTAGAGAATACTACCAATCATGCAACGGTATTTGGTGTTATCAACGGTTCACCGTCTTCATCTTTGGTTAGTTTAGTATCGGATGACATTGATGTTCTTATAGGTTTTGACTCTTCTAAACCAAATTTCTTTAGCATTTCTTTTATGTATTTGGATTGATTAAAGAAGATACCATCTTCAGTTGTTTGATTTGTAGACCAAGAAAGAAACTTAATTCTCCCGTCATACTCATTTCAAACTCATCATGCATGATTATTGAAATCATCACACATGTCTTGACAAGTCGATCCGAATATAATATAGTCACGTATATTTGAACAATAATTATATCGATTCCCTTTTCTTTGTGCAAAGTGTATTATCAACTAACCCATGGTATAGTGGTTTTGATTAAAAATGTTTTGAGTCTATCTTACCAAACTTTTGGGGCTTTTAAGACCGTGAGAGCTTTCTTTAGTTTGTACACGTGGTTAGGTTTTTTGAAATCGATAAAGCCCGGAGGTTGAGCTACATAGACTTCTTCACTAATAAAGCCATTTAGAAAAGCACTTTTAACATCCATTTGAAAAAGCTTAAGATCATGAGCACAAGCATAAGCAATAAGTATTCTTATGGGATGTTTGGTAGAACCGAATGATAAGGAATGGAATTAGAGTTAAGAATAAGAATGAAGTGAAAGATAATCAACTTGAGAAAACATAATTTATTCTATTGTTTGGTAAACACACGGAATGCACATAATGAATGGACCATAAACTTATTCTCATGTTTGGTAGCATTGTCCATCGAATTGGAAGTAAATTTAGTCATCTCATTTCTTCTTTTTAACAGTTGACTATCACAAGCATTCATTAGTTAGCATTTTGTAATGAACACCAATTGAAGAAAACATTTTTGTGAATAAATAAAAAAAAATTCAAATTGAACTTGATGCTACCAAAATCCGCATTCATCAAGGTGCTTGGTTGGCCGTCTAACTTGTTTTGACCTTGACCTTTGGGTCTTGATATGATCTTTGAAAAGACAAAGAAATATCGTTAGAGGTCCCGGTGAGCCGAGACCTCCGACGATCAAGTCAGTATTGATGGTAATAGTATGAGCATGCATGCTTAGAAGCTAGAAAGCAAAGCTATAGATGAGAGTTATGTGAGAATGTTGTGTAAGAATCCCTTTCGTCGTTCCTCATCATACCTATTTATAGGATGAGAGATGACAAACGATTTGCACATGATCGAATATAATCTTAATATATCTTTAACGCAATCAAATATAATCTTTAGAAGATTTCAACATATCTTAAATATATTCTCTTTCTCATTTGATCGGATCTTTTGCTATATATATGAGATTGGATAATATACGATTGGATTTGTATGATCTTTTGCTATCTATGAGATTGGATATTATATGATTGGATTTAGATAATCTTATACTATCTATGAGATTTGATAAGATCTCCAAAATATTTTGATCCCACCATACATAATATTTCATGCAAGTCTCTACATTTCGGTATGTATATTTCATGTAAGTTGTACATGTTTATGAAAGTAACATGTATGGACTTATTTATTTTCAAGGGTCGGTTTGTAGAATGACGCATTTTGGATACTTGACTTGGTTTGTTGCTTTGCATGATGGAATGTCATGTCTTTGTAGCGGATATGTTTATGGACCCGCTATTGCACGGTATAGTTCCGCTACTTTGAAGTGGGCGTGCCACTTTGCACGATAAGTTTCGCGTCTTTGTAAGCAATATAGCTTCTTATCCCTTTTAATGGCGGGATGGTTTTTGGTACCTTTTTATGTACGTACAGATTGCTATTTATAGCTTTCTTAATCCCTTTAATGGCGGGATTAATGTCTTTTCACGATGGAGTTTCGCATTTTCTAAACGTAGTTATTGCCTTGCGTGATGAAATTTCACGTTTTTAAAGCGGTTTTTTGCTTTTTGCGCATTATGATTCCGCGTCTTTGGGGTGGACATGCCACTTTGTGTATTAGCTATTTATAGCTTTTTAATGTCGGGAGATTTTTGTTAAAGTGACTATGTCACTTTCGCGCGATGAGGTTTCGCGTCTTTTGTTGGACGTGCCACTGCGTGATAGGTTTGGCGTCTTTGTAAGCAATATAGCTTATTATCCCTTTAATGGCGGGATATTGTATTGGTCGGACCTTTTCACTTAACCTTTTAAAGCTCTTCATCCCTTTAATGTCGGGAGATAATCATGGAAGTGGTCATGCCACTTTTGCGTGATGGAGTTTCACGACTTTGGGCGTTGTTACGCTTTTGCGTGATCTGGTTTCACGTCTTTGAAAAGGCCTTGCGGTGTTGCGTAATTTATTCGTTCTTGACTTCGACATCATTATGTAGTTTTCCTACAAAGTTACATAAAATTCTTCCCTTTTTTCTTGTTATATCAGTTTATATAGATAGATATAAAATGATGATATCCTTTTGTATAGCACTCATATGATCAACTTTCGAGTATGGCATGATTAATTTATATGCATATGAAACTAAGAAGCCAAACCTGATCGTCAAGTGACGATGTTGTTCTTGTTGTTTCGTCGAGACTGAAATGAACGGGTTGCGTCATGTGTTTCTTCAAGATTTTTTAGGTTGGTCTTTAATGCAGCATGATCTTGGATTTCTGCCTTGAGCTCAGACACCTTGTGAGAATGAACAACAGAACCTTCTTCGGTGTCCTTGCATTTCTTCTTAAGTGTTGTTAGTTGTTCTTCAAGCTCATGGATTTAAGTCCTTTTTTGCTTCAAGTAACAACTCCAACTCACTCGCCTTTTTCCCATCATTCTCTGATTTGGAACTCAAAATCTTGATTATATCTTCAAGTTCAACGCTACGTTGATGACTTTAGTTGGCTCGTTCTTCATGATCGAGTTGACTTGTCTGATCTTGCACTTCTTTGGTTCGATTTTCTTTTCTTCTTCAAGGCGGCTAACGTTGAGGTAAGATAATTTATCTTAGAAGATAAGTGTTAGGGCTCTTTCGATTTCTTTAGCTTTGATTTCATGGAGTTCCTCTAGTGATTTCAACCACGCTCCACTCTTCACGATATGCCTTAGCTTGAGATAAGAGGTGTTGTTTTCACTTGACAATTGTAAACTTTGCTTCAAGATCAACATAGCGCTCCTTAGTTTGTGTTATCTCAATTTCAAATCAACCACAACCGCATCTGGAGCTTCTTTTTAGTGGTTGATTTAGCTAATTCTTCTTGAACCAAAGTCAACTCATGAAATTTGACTTTGACTTCTTCAACTTGGTTTCTTTAGCTTGTAGCTCTTCTTTAGTAGATGATTCGAGGCTTTTTTACAAATTTAGTTCTTGTGTAAGTTCGCGATTCTGACTTCTTGTGAAGCGTATTTTGTTAATTTCAACTACTTGTAATTTTGAAGCCTCCAATTCTTCTTGGATCGTGATAAGTCAGATGGTCTTCTTAAGTGCTTCTTCAACCTTTTCATGATTGACAATTTTTTCATATAGACCCTCTTCTTGGACTAAAGCCATTTGATCTTCCATCTCTTTTGCACTCGCGTGAGCTAAATGAAGCAATCTTTTAAATTCTAATGCTCGTTTTGTCTCTGATTTAGCATCTAAACTGCTCTGT
Source organism: Chrysanthemum lavandulifolium (assembly GCA_022545495.1). Taxonomy (NCBI): domain Eukaryota; kingdom Viridiplantae; phylum Streptophyta; class Magnoliopsida; order Asterales; family Asteraceae; genus Chrysanthemum; species Chrysanthemum lavandulifolium. The sequence goes on from CM040240.1 coordinate 144,775,675, forward strand.
TTATGTAACTCTTCATATTTTTGAGCATCACTTGCAGAAAGACCAAGCTCTTGCTCCAAGTCTTGCATCCTTTTTCTTGAGCTTTCTAACTCGCTGTTTAGAGTTTCAAATGACTTTTTTACTTGGGCTAGTTCCTTTTGGTTCGACTCTTGAGCTTGTAGTTCCTCTCTTGTAGAGCAGTAATCTTTGAACCGTATCTCTCTTCGGCTTCTATTAGCTTATCTTGTAATTTCTTATGGTTGACTTCAAATTCTTCTTGTTTTTTCTCTTGTTGCTCGAGTTTCTCCTTTGTAAGTGAGAATTGTTCTTTAAGTTCAATATTTTCAGACTCGGATTGCTTTAATGTTGTGGTGACTTTTTCCGATTCGAGCTCAAGTTCATTTATTTCCTCCTCTGCCTCAAGAACTACTCTTTTGTGTCATGTATGTAGCTTAGTAAGGCTTGCGCTATGTTCTTACAAGTGATCGTGTGATGATACTTATAAGTGAACATATATAATAAAGAGTAAATTACACCGTTCGTCCTTGTGGTTTGCGTTGACCCATGAGGTTTAGATCCTTTGACCAAAAAAGTTGCCGTTAGTCCTTAAGTGTGAAGCGTTGTGCACCATTAGTCCTCCTCTAGCAGACCAACTAGCGGTCGTTATTATTTACTAAGCATCATGCGATCAAGGCGTTAACTTCTTTGTCATATAATAGTAACCGATGCCCCAAGTAGGTAAAATTTGTCGTTTACACGATGCGCTCAAATATAGTGCGTTTGTTTGCGGATCTGGTCAAACAAGCGGGATTCGTCAATCGATAGATCTATCCACAATATTGGCGCTCACTTCACTCGTGATTAATGATTCATGATTTAGGGACTTAAGATTGGCAAATCACGGTAACTTAGTGCAAGTAAAATAATCGGATAAGTATAGAATTTGAAAGCAATGTGTTCGGTTTAAAATAAAGCATGTATCTCCCCAAGGGTTTGTAAAACAATTAAGTAATAGAAAGTGGGGCTGAACTCACTTAAAAGTTGATGATATTAAGTACTTTAACGGATGATGGATAAGTCGGAAGACTTCTATGTGCAACCTAAAATGAAATGTTGCGACTTAGGTTTGGAATAATGTTTAAGGAAACATAAACCATCCTATATATATTCTATGTTGATCATGATGTAGTCAATTATCATTTGATGTTTATAGAAAGATCTTTAATATGTGAAACATATTTAGTTTATAGATATCGTTACTACCGTTAGGGCCATCATAATTGAGAGGTCATGCGATGGCGTTAGGAGCTAGGACACTTTAATTAGTAAATCCGACAACTCGTCGATCGTTTACTCAAATGAAACCCTCATGAAGCTCCCTACTATTGTAGCACTTAGTAAATACAACATATGTTTTGAGTGAAGATTGTTATAACATAAAGTTTATCATGTTTTAATAACTATCTAGTTTTTACAAGTTCTAATCGTTTCAAACAAGCCTTGAGGCTTTAGCCATGGCCTTGCCGTGACTTTGGTCTTGACTTCCATGGTCTTGAGACTTAGCTTTGGCCTTAGCCGTGGCCGTGGTCTTGGCTTATGGCCATTAGGCCTCTTGGTTTTCTTTTAGTTGTGATAAAAGTATAGTTGTGAGACTTTATTTACTGATTTCTGTTTTGAAAGATTATGGCCTATTTATGCGTTTTCAAGGTCCGAGCTTCTTTGAAATTGAAGGAAAGCGTCGTTTGGACAACTTTCGTGTTTTAACTTTTAATGATTCGGACGAGTACCACTTTTAAAAAGCAGGCGAAAGCAACTTATACATGGTAGTTTTGGCGTTTAGGTTTCGCTAACTTCTTTTGCTTATAACTTTTGACTTGTTTGTCCGTTTTGGGTGATTCAAATTGCTATGTTTACCTTTTATATTGTCTACCATATTATGTAAGTTAGAAAGTCCTTATATTACTGTTTTTAATGGTCTCACATGTGTAGATTATGACTAGTTTACTAGTTTGTTACTTTTATGACCATATGTGAATTAAAACAAGTGATTGAGTATATGTACATCATGAATCAACATAGTAACTATATATATAGCATGAAATAGTTAAGATTATGAATAATAAAGATGAGATGATGGTGGTGATAAGTTGCTTACAACTTTTGGCTTTCAATAAGAAAGGAGTAACTTAGTAAGGTTAGGACTTTGATTGATCGCGTAAGACTTGATTGAGCTAGCTTTCCACATGGCACCCTTGAAAACTTGAAGAGTTGGTGATGAAGTACTAAGTGACTTGAGTGGATCTAAACTCAAGAAGATCACTTAAACTTGCTAGAGATTTGATGTAGTAGCTTGATCTTTGGAACTTCCTTGCATAAACTTGGAGTTTATAGATCAAATGATGGAAGATGTGAGTGTTTTAGGGTATGAACGACCAAATTCAGTATTTGAGGGAGTTTATGATGTATTTCACTTCCTATTTATAGGAGGGTAAGTTTGGTTAACCATATATTGGGTTAATTATTAACCATGGTTAAGTTAGGACACTTGTAATGATCAAAATGAACCTTGGTTAGGATTAAGCCACCAATATGATGACTCCCCCTCCTTAGGTCAGTCTCAATGTGTCTAGGTGGCTTAGATGATAAGTTTTGATAATATCTTGAGTTTAGAGTAAGTTTCGGTTCCGTTAAATGCCAACCGTAAGTCGTTAAGCCATAAAGCGTAAAACGGGTATCGTAAAATCGAAACTTGCGGAATGATGAGACTCATCATTATACTCCATCTAAAATATAAAATGGGTGATAAGTATCATTGGGTGCAAAAAGCTGCTTAAAATCTGAAATCTGGTCAAAAAGCGTGTCTGTGATTTTCGAGAAAGAAACGAAATTCGGGAAGCGGCCAGTGAATTTATTTAGAGTAGACTAAAATTAGTCTAAAGTGATATGAGATGTTGAAATGTGGTTTCATCATCGGCGGGATAACTACGATTATTAAGTGAAGTTTAAAAGTTCTGTGATTTAAGCGAAATGTAGAAACGTACAAGGTTAATTCCTTTATGGTCAAAGGAGGAGGGAAATATGTTTGACTTTTCCAAAAATGTAAAAGTGTCAAAAACATATTAGAAACACAGTCGAGAATCGTTAAGTACGGATGTAAGTAGAATTGTTTAAAGCGTAAGTTTAGTTTTGTTCATTATTGGGCTTATTTGGTAATATTAAAATAATAAATCTTAAAATTCTAAAATTAATCATGAGTGATCTAAAATTTATCGATCACGAGGAAAATTGTCGAGTTGATTTTAGTTATCGTGTGATGTTTAAGCGGTGGACCATCTAAAGCGAAACTTTAAAGCGATGTTTACTTAATAACTTTTGCGAAAATGATCTAACGATGGTCGAACTCTCGGGTTATTACTAAAATAATTTATCTTACGAGAATGTGGATTAAAATTTTACGAGATGAATAGTGAATGTGAATAGAAAAAGTGAATAGTAAATCTCGAAAATGAAAAGTAACCTAAAATGCGGGTGGTTACACAATGGACATTTGTTTTTCATAAAACTTTGATTTTGTTTTAGTGGAGGTGGTTGTTTGACATTTCTAATAGTAACATGGGTTGGTTTCTTCTTGTTAACAATAACAAAGTCGGTTCTAGATGATGTGGTTGCATTATTTCTCTTGTTGCTGATGCAGGACCCACGGATCCACTGGTTTGCACTAGGCAGTTCCTTTTTCAAGGATCCATGGGATCCGTGACTTCTGATAACTGTTTTCAATTGCTTTAACGAATTGTTTTCTTTAATCTCGCTAGTTGGCCTTGATGAGTTCCTGAACACCTAAACCCTTTTGGTTATTTCCCGTTTTAAAACTATCAAGTATTTTATCAAGAGTATTAGTACTCGTTCTAGCAATCTTGGAATCAAGATTATCAACTAACGTTTGAAGTTGAACACAAAGCTCACATTCACTATCTACTTCCTTTCCCTTTTCTAAACGTTTTAATTTATCCTTTAGCTCAAGAACTTCCTTTTATAAACATTCATTTTTGTTTTTCAAGATCTTATTTTTGTTAATTACTTTTAGACTAATTTTGCCAAGTTTATCATATTCATGATGTAAAGATTCATCATCTAATAATGAGCTACTATAATAAAGAGATTCGGGACTTACCTCATTTGAGTCCTTTGCCACGAGACAAATTTCTTCGTTCTCCTCCTCACTCATTCCCACGAACCACTTACGAACGCCTTTTGTTTGTCACGTTTGGGACACTCACTAATGAAGTGATTAAGATCCCTACATTTAAAACATGTGCGTTCGTCCTTTACTTTCTTGTCGTCTTTGCCTTTCCGGAACCCCTTCTTGTCGTCATATGGTTGCTTGACATATCTTCCTTTTCTCTAAAAGAACTTCTTGAAATCCCGTACCGCCATTGCATATTCTTCATCATCACTTCCCGAAGATGAGGTTTCTTCATCGCTTGAGATATTCTTAGCTTTTAAGGCAAGAGATTTGTGCTTCTCTTTCTTTTCTTTTGAGGCTTGGTCTTTAGCAGGGCGAGCTCATAGACCTTTAGATTGCCTATGAGTTAGGTCGAGTGAGATTGACAAGTCTTTGAATTCTTGATGGCGTTACCTTTGGTCTCACTTTGATGGGCGCCCTTAGAAATTTTCGACATGATTACGACTGAAAAGACTCATTAAGTGCTTGTAATGAAGTAATAATAGTATTAAAGTTAGCAAAAGAATTATCCATACTATCCTCATCCGATATTGAAAATTGTTCATATTGTTGAACAAATAAATCTATTTTGTTGTTTTAACTTGTTGATTTCCTTGGTGAGTTACAACTAAAGAATTCCAAATTTCTTTAGAGGTTTTAAGCATAGAAATTCTTTCAAATTCCTTTTTAGGTAAGGCATTATATAAAACCATTTTTGCCTCACTATTTTTGGAAATCTTTTTCTTTTGATTGTCGGAGAGGCGATCATGAGGGATGTTTATTTCGTTGTCGGTTTTATCATCTTTTGTAGTGGCTTGAAAGTCACCTTCAACAAGTGTTTCAAGTAGTGGAGGTCGTTGCATAGATTGCCCTTCTCTATAATTTTCAAAACTCATTGTGATCAAAAAGTTTTTAAAATACAATTTACTTTAAAACTTTTGTAAACCTTTCTCTTGATGCCAATTGTGGAAAACTAGAGGGGAGGGGGGTTGAATAGTTTTGCCGAATTTAATTTAAGTTTCAAAACTTTAGATTCGATCTTATGTGAATTCGTATGGATGGATAGAAAGTATAAAGCAATAAGTAAAGTAAATAATGAAAGCCAGTAAAGTAAAGGATAGAGAGTAGTAACCTAGTGATTTATAGTGGTTACATTACAAGAACACCTTCCTTGCCCTACTCCCTCCCAGGGTTCCCACTCGAGAGTTCAAGCACTATGTCAACAAGCTCCTTGACACGGTAGAGTAGCCTTAGCGTCGCTTACACTTTTACGATAAAAGCTAAATCCAGGGTCCTTAGCGGACCAAACCAACATAACTATTACACAACAACTATGTGAAATATGAAATACAAGATCTTGCTCTAGAAATCTTGTGGAGGAACAAATCAATCAAGGACCCCTTTCTTGGATGACTTGTAGTATCGTGATCTCGCCTTTGAGAAGGACCTATATGAGAATCACAAGAGAAAGAAGAATTACTATATTGATCAAGAGATCAGAGGTTAGAAGAGTGAGATAATATATGAGAGAGTTTGTAAGAAGAGGGGTGAGTAACAATGAATAAATGGCTCACTATTTATAGGCAAAAAAACTTACTGTAGCCCGGTTCCGACGAATCCCTCACTTGGGGGATCCGTCCAGTGCAATCCAAGGGATCCGGCAAACTGGGTTGTACAAGTCCAGATTTTGGGTTGCAAACCGGGTCATGGGTTATGGGTATGAGCTTTGGGTACCCAACAAGATACAATGTATCTAGACAAATGGGTCATGGGTCATGGATAATACCTAACTTGATTTCATGCATGATGTCATGTAATGGGTCATGGGTTATGGATTAGCTCCATGGGTATGGGTCATGGGTCTTGGATATCACCCATCCTATTACATAAACTATTACAACAAATGAATTATTACAACATTTTTTGTGAATGACCAAATGTATATACTTTACAAAAATAACATATATTCTTATAATTTTACTTATGATAACTTTGTATTTGTTATCAACAAAACACAAAGAGGTCGCTAAATAATGATAAATGTTTTTACGGTTTATTTGTATTAACATGATCAATCCCCTGTGTCCTACCTATACTACACTTAAACGATTAGGTATATCGCCTAGGAGGATTGTAAAACTTTTGTGGTTTTGCAAAATTCTTCTATCAAGTTTTTGGCATCGTTGTCGGGGAATAGTTTAGGTTTCGATTTCTATTTCATTTAGGTCTACTCACTAGATTCCTATCAAGTGAGATTTTTATTTGACTTTTATTAGATTTCTCGTAGTCTATCTCTGTCTCAATTTTTTATTCGTAAAATCCGCCTTGGTCATCATGGAAAACGATGACCTCAATAACCGTAGGCAGCCTAGAACCCGTAGTTCCCTTAAAGCACTTGTTGAGCCTTATATCGAACCCGAAAGAGAAATGCATAAGAGATCGAGAACCCTTCGTGCACACGAACTACGAGGCACCACTATTAATTTCGATGAGGCCCTTTTCTGATGAAGAGGTCGTGCTACATCCCGAACCATAAAGCGCTTTTTCTAGTGTTGAATACACTTCCCCTGATGAGGAAACCCCACTCACTCCTAGAAATGAGCATAATGAACAATCTAATGAAAATAATGTACCTAAAAGCCTCAAAGAATATTCCTCTCCTATTTCTTCTGGATTTGAAAACGCTATTGTTTGTCCTAGTGAACAGACCAATGAAGTATTGCACGCAGCTGACATTTGGCTTGTCTAAAATGTGTGCATATTACATGGATTGCACATTGAGAATCCAATCCATCACATAGAAAATTTTAAAAAAATTTCGATACAATTTACACTGACGGGGCCACACAAGAAACTATAGGCTTCGATTCTTCCCACTCTCCTTTTAAGGAAAAGCCAAGGAGTGGCTTGATAAGTTACCCTCAAGGTCAATTTTTACATGGGATTAACTAGTTTGAAAATTTTATGATAAATTCTTTCCACCTGGAAGGACTGCATCAATTAGGGACAAGATTCTTCGCTTCAGTCTAGGAAAAGGGGAATCCATCTTTAATGCCTGGATTCGTCTCAAGGACCTCATACGACAGTGTCTCTCGTAACGATCAAAAGGGGAATCCATCTCTAATACCCATGTTTGATGCATGTGTTGCCCCAGTTGGATTGTCAGATGTTGGACCTGGTGCGGCTGAAACACATGTGCATCACAAACGCGCAATAAATATATAAACAACAGACCAATGTATAAATGTATAGTGAATGCAATTGGAAAAATGTTGGAGCCCATCACTACAAGAATCGGAGAAACGAAGACGAATACAATGCCGGCGCTTGCGTGTGGCGTCGGACAATATATGCTACGACAAAAACCCTTGACCATGGGGAGATCGTTGAAAATTTATGTTAATATAATGACAAATGCGGTCGTGCAATATAAAAGTCAAATTGACTTTGTATTTTCGAACAATTTTTGGCGGGATCTTTTGGCTCATATATTCCCGATGCCAGTCGTCGGAATATAAATCCAAATAATTCTTGGTGATTAGCGTGTGATTAATGCAATCTGTTTGGGCGATTTGGGTTGTTTATGCATCCAAATATCCAATGAATCAATCATTTGTGTTATAAAACTTACCTAAAAGAGGAGCGGGTCAAATGGGTTGGTGGGTCAAAAGTCGCCTAATGATATTCCAATGGCTTACAACCTTTTAAATGGATTTATTAAGTTTTACTTTAGCGACATAGTTTCTTCTTATCTTGTTGAATATCTATAAATTCAAATTAATGAAAAAAGTATCGTGGTTAAGCCAACGACATGTTGCCCAATCCCATTAACACACCAATTTGCCACCCATATTTATTATTCCTTGAACCAAACATTTCATGATATATCTATAGGTTCTTGACGGCATGATGCATTTTCGTTTGGATGTGCGGGTTATTGATTACTCTGACCACATAGAAAACCATTGCAAACCTTCATACAAATAAACCACCACAAGAGGTGGCAGTTTGAGGTCAAGGTGCTTTCATGAGACAACTTAGCGACTTCTTTACATTTGAACTCATAACTTAATCTTGTGGTTGGACTTCTGAAATAAACACCAACGCCTTTTTAATACATAATTGTTTGTTCAGAAGTGGTTTAGACTTCTCATTGTGTTGGCCACTTTCATTTTTAAGTACTAGTAATTGTTTAGCTTTTGTGTATATAAATGACTTGAACATTGGTGATTTAGCAACTTTGTGTATGTTTAAGCTAGATGTGTAGTTAATATCACCCGTTTTGTAAAATTTGTAACTTTTAGCGATTATATATGTGATTTAGTCGTTATGAGTTGTTTTGGAATATCGGCATATTGGTTTAAAGGTTTTAGTTGAAAGCAGTGGTCTGAGTTATGTAGAATTTTCGGAAAAATTACGGGAAGTCTTTGCAATCTTTTAATATTGTGGCATATGTGGCATATATTACAGACGCCCGAAAAGTCGGCAATATATAAACATTTTCATAAATTTGCATACAATCCCTCGCCGTGGCGTCGGGAAAAATAAGCGAATACTATTTTCATGATCCGGCGCCGTGGCGTGGGGATAATAAGTAACAATGCAAGTTTAATACTATCAGCATGGCGTGGCGTGAAATATTGCAAAATGTTATTTTTGGGAATAAGCGGGATAAGTTAATTCGTTTTAATTTTGCTAACTAATTACATGATTAGTAATATGTTGCCGACGGCGGGTCGTCACTCATATTTTCTATCAAAAAACTTTGACGAAAACAATGTGGGTCCCACGTTGGCGTCGGGAAGGTTTATTTTTGGCGTCGGGAAGGACTTTCCTCGAGGCTCGGCCGACTAGCGTTGGCTATGCCTTGTCGTCCGGGAGCGAACGGCGCGCCTCGCCCGTCGTCGGAAGGTGTTGAAAAGTCGTAGGCGGAAGTGTCGATTGTACTGAGTGCATGTAACCTGTAGACGTAGCGCGCCGCCTCCTAGTAGTTGCTTGCGGGCGGTTTGAACAGACGCGGCGCCTTGCAGCTATACAGAAACAAATAAATATGAACGTATTGCGTATGTAAAATCTACAACCGCAAGCTGCTGACGACGCATTCATAAAAAGACAGAAACCAATAACTGCAAATAAAAGAGGCGTACCATTTTTAGCGGGCACGGCTGTTCTGTTAAACTAAATTGCTGTAGCTGGTTGTCAACGGTAACAGTGGTAGCAACACCTTCAACAAAATCTAAGATCCGTGTACCACCTGTGTATGGCGGTGTCATTTCAGCCACTCCATTGGCGTCATACAATGGAGTGTGTATGGTATACGACTCTGTATACATGGTTACAAAAACATATTAAAAAAACAAAGTTGGGGAAAGAAGAATGGCAAAAACTACACATAGTAAAAAAATACCATAGGTGGTGGACGGGCCATCGGTTTGCTGCAGCTGGTTGCCAACAGTGACGGCGATATCTACACCTTCAACAAAATCTAAGATCCGTGTACCACTAGTGTATGCTTGTGTCATTTCAGGCACTCCGTTGGCGTCATAGAATGGAGTGTGTATGGTAGACGACTCTGTATAGACGATTACAAAAACATGTTAAAAAAACAAAGTTCGGAAGAGAAGCATGCCAAAAATACATATAGTAAAAAGAATACCATAGGTGGTGGACGTGCCTGCGGTACTGTTAGGACATCCGTTCAAATTAACAGGCTCGGTAAACATAGAATAGGAACCGTCAACTGTCGGAACATACACGAGACCTGAAGAATCGGATTGTACTTTACGCTTCCCTTTATCTTAAACAGGGTTAATATGAACGTGAGCCTGTGAATGAGACGGTAGCACGGGTGGAGCGGCATGAGGCAAAAACAACTCGTGAGAAGGTGACATGGTAGGAAGTATAAAGTCAGTATTTGTATACATATTCGACCCACTTATCCCTTTTCCTTTGGCCAAAACCGGGTTGACATCAAAGGCACCCCAGGGTTATGTGTAATCGTGTGCGTATAACACGACTCTCGTACTATTATATTACCAACACACCGGACACCACTGTCGTTATCAACATCATAACCAATATACTGATTCATACCTACCTTCAACCGTTTATGTATATCTGTTATTTCGTACCCAGTATCATCAGACTCTGAATTCGAAACTATTATTCCCACATCTACAGTAACTAGAAGACTGGCTGATGAAGAACAGACTGTTGATTCAGAACATCCCGACACGTTGGTTTTACGAACAGCTTTTCGATTACTTTTCATATTTCATTTAAAAGCAAGGATAACAAATAAGGGATATTAACCGGTTGGGAACAATAGAAATAAGACATCAATGTTTATGTAACAAAGACCTACCCGATACGGTTAAACAACATAATTCCGGCTAGACTTTAATGGAACACATTAAAGCAGCAGCACAACAACAATTAGCACAGATATTCTAAAAAAATGGCAATAAAAAAAACACACAGGAATAAAAAAGGCAAACTGGAACGACACTAAAGTATGCAAACAAACGAAATCCATTTACCAGCTTTTGAGTAAATACATAAAGATCTAAGAGAACGGTGGGAAGAGGCGGTAAAACGTAGCTGCAACTTTCAAGAGGGAAAAGGTGGTCAAGGTTTGAAAGAACGTCTGGTTTGTTAAGGTAAGCAACCCCAAGGAACCCAACAGGCCAAATTGTTGAGTAAAAAGGGCTAAGAAGAAAGCCCAGTAAATTTACGAATATAATATGAGCACTAAACGACCACCAATAAGAGGGCTTTATGGCTGCTTTAGTATCTGACTAGCGAAGTCTTAGCGTTAAATGCATGGAGACGTCATCTGATTAAAATATTAATCGAAATTTTTTAGTTCTATATTTACAATCTGATAGATATCTGATGATGACAATTTTAGTTTTGAATAATGTTATGCAACAAAAAAACTTCATATAAAAATTGTAGATTATTCACGTGATGTGGTGACGATACTCGATTGATAGTAGGTATATTGTAAGGCGTGAGGTAAAGGTGGTTAATGATGGTAAAGTAGTCGTAAGTTATCGTTAAATAATAATATAATAGCGAATTTTAAAAATCACTACATTATCTTAAAATTTGGTTCTCAAAAATAATGTTTGTTAAATTTGTCCAAAATAGATGGATGATACAAGTAAAAGGTTACTTATAAAGATGAGTAAAAATAAATATTGAAGAAATCATGTGGGTTACTTTAAAGAGTATAATTATTAATATACATATATAATATATATAATTAGCACGTAGCACTTTGCACCTTTGCATCATTTTCTTTGAAAAAATCGTTCGATTTTTATAAAACAAAGTTTTTAGTTTTTACGATAAGTTTTATTAAAAAAAATAAAAAAAGGCACATATGTTGATTCTCGAGACACTCTTGCGATTTAATAATATTTTTAAACATTGTAATCTAGTATGCATTTTTAAAATCTATTGATTTAACAATATCATTTTCGGACGACTTTTATGGGAGCGGTGGTGACTCAGGTTCGGTTGAACCGTTAGTCCGATCCGTTTTAAAACCATGTACCATCAACTTGTTTACATATAAATTGTATGAAGATTTGTGTGTTTTATTAGTTTATATTATATGTATAATAACAAATGTTTTTAATATTAGGGGTGTTTTAAAAATAACATTTATTAGGCATTTATTGTTACGAACGTTTTTTTTTCTTATATTAAATTACTTTGTATTTTTTTATTATTTTTTTAAAAATATGTCTAAAAAAGTGATTTAAAATGTTACAATAAATGCTATTATAGATGTACTTATTAAAATTTGCCATTATTAACAAGTGTTGAATCTTAATTTTTTAAGTCTTCTTTTTTAGGAATATCCCAAATGCTCTATAATATAGCATAGATAATGAGAATACCAATTAATGATGGGATGAAAAAACATAAGCCCCCGTATGTCGTATTAATAATAAAGTTAAAATGAAGGTACTTTAATTTAGTGATGACTGGCCATTACTCTTTAGAAAAAATTAATAATGAGAAAAAACATTGAGAATATGTTTAAATTGAAGGTTAAAGTAACATCGGATGTTAATAATCTTTTTATATTAAATTACTTTGTATTTTTTTATTATTTTTTAAAACATGTCTCAAAAGTCTTTAAAATGTTGCAATAAATCTTATTATAGATATACTTACTAAAATTGCCATTATTAGCAGTGTTGAATCTTAATTTTTAAGTTCCTTTTTAAGAATGTCCAAATCTTTTATAATATAGTATAGATAATGAGAATACCAATTAATGATGGGATGAAAAACATAAGCCCCGTATATCGTATTAATAATAAAGTTAAAATGAAGGTACTTTAATTTAGTGATGATGGCCATTACTCTTTAGAAAAAATTAATAATGAGAAAAACATTGAGAATATGTTTAAATTGAAGTTAAACTAACATCGGATGTTAATAATCTTTTATATTAAATTACTTTGTATTTTTTATTATTTTTTAAAACATGTTTAAAACATCTTTAAAATGTTCAGATAAATCTTATTATAGATATCTTATTAAAATTTGCCATTATTAGAATGTTGAATCTTAATTTTTAAGTCTTCCTTTTAAGAATGTAGAATCTTTTATAATATAATATAGATATAAATAAATGAATCATTAAACTATTCTCTCCGTCACTATATTATTTGTCCACTTTGAATTTTAAGTCTTTCGTTTTAACTTTGAATTTTAAATATTTTAATTGTGTTATATAATCTTGATGCGAAATATATGAATAAATTGAGTTTTAAATGTATTTTTAGTGGTATAATTCTTGTTAAATATATATGTAAATAAAAATATTTAGGTCGAAGTTAAGAAAAAAACTTAAAAATCAACAAACAATTAATGGGACGAAGTAGATCTTGTAATAGTCGGTAGACATTAATTCATGCATATATTTCATATCACATGGCAAATATACTAATCTATATCACGTATTAATTTGGGTACAAACATCAACCAACTTGCAATATCTAATTTAAATATTGCATCAGTTGATTAATTTACTAGTAAAACCAATCATTCAATTAATAGTGTATTACGAGTCATGATTTGGCATCAATCCAAACACACATCTTTTCAACCTCTTCACTACGGTCGCCACCCTACCGCCATGTTCACCATTTTCCACCTTCTCCAAACCAGCCAATAACATCAAAATAGTACATCGGGCCCAATGGACTCCATAAATGGCCCAAGTACAATCATTGAGAGGCTCCTAAAGGTTTCCTGTAAACAACTAAACGCAAGAATGGAAACATCGCACCACTCGATACATGCAAGTTTCTTGTGTCACAAATTTATCGACTCTCATTATATTATGACCAAAATCCTGAAAAAGCAGAATCAACAAAAAATTCCTACTATCATTCTATCTAGAAGATCATTTGGAGGAATAGCAGCTCCCGATGGTCCAAGGAAACCACCACAAGAGCAGTCTATTCTTGAGAATATATTTAAAACACTTGATCGAGCAATAGTCAAGTTCCTTGATCCTCCTCTTCACCTGTCAGTAGACCCTAGCCACATACTTGCTGACAATTTTGCACCCGTTGACGAGATAAGCCCCACTGAATGTGAGATCGTATATGGCTCCATCCCTCTACTCCTTGATGGTGCCTACATCCGTAACGGACCAAACCCACAATTCTATCCCAGTGGTCCCTATCACTACTTTGATGGGGACGGGATGGTGCACTGCCTTAGGATATCTCATGGACGAGCTTCTTACTGTAGCCGATATGTGAAGACAAATAAGTATCTTTCTGAGAAAAAACTTAGATCCCACGTCGTCCCAAATATCATTGGAGGTATGCATGTGCTCGGTCCTTTTGTTGCTCGGGTAGTATTGTTTATTGTACGAGCTGTTTTCAGGCAATATGATATTGGTAAAGGTTTTGGCGTTGCAAATACAAGTTTAACCTCTTTTGGTGGCAGACTATATGCGTTATGTGAATCTGATCTTCCTTATGAAATTAGAATCAAAGAAGATGGAGACATAATAACTTTCGGTCAACAAGATTTTAGTGGTAACATTTCCATAAACATGACGGCCCATCCAAAGATTGATCCTGAGACAAAAGAGGCGTTTGCTTTTCGTTATTGGGCTACTCGCCCATTTATGACTTACTTTCGCTTTGATGAATATGGAAATAAGCAACCTGATGTTCCCATTTTCTCCATGAAACAACACTCTCTTACACATGACTTGGCAATCACTAAAAGGTATGCAATCATCTTTGATATTCAACTCGGAGCGAGTCCTATGAATCTTGTTCATGGGAGAAAGCTATTAAGTGCTGACCCAATCAAAGTACCAAAAATTGGATTTCTTCCTCGTTATGCCATGGATGAGTCTAACATTAAGTGGTTTGATGTCCCCGGATTAAATATTCTTCATGCCGTTAATGCTTGGGATGACAATGATGAAGATGGTAATGACGTCGTTGTGTTAGTGGCACTGAATATATTGTCACTAGAACACTTCCTCGAGCGGGTGGATCTGATCAAACCAACTATGGAGAAAATTACGATTAATTTTGGGACTAGGGTTGTGTCGAGGCACACCATGTCGACTGATAACATGGAGTTTCCTGTAATCAATCCAACATATGTTGCCAAAAAGAACAGGTGAGTCACCAAAGTTTCTTTTCACCTACTGCTAATCTTTTATATAATAAAACAGAACCTGTGAAAATTTTTCATTTCAAAAAAATCAATTCATACCTTCTTTAGTACTACGTAATATATTTTTTATTTATTATTATTTCTATTTTAAAATATTTACGGAAAAAACTCAAATATTCTAGATTTGGCAATAGTTAAAAAAAACGTTCTTATATATAGTCAAGAAAAATAAAAATAAACATAAAAGTTTAAGTGTCAAAAGTATAAAGAAAAAAACTTAGTAAAAAGGAGTAGTGATTTTAAAAATATCTGCGTCTAATATAAATAAATAAATAAAATCACTCGCAAATACATTTACCTTCCAACCTATGTGAAATTTAAGATTAAAAGGTTGCTTCCACCTATTACCCTACATCGACACACGAGAAAAAAAAACCTAATTAATATAATTAAGTTAAGGGAGAATTGCATACATCCACTAAAACTTAAAATTTGCATATTTCCTCAAAATACAAGTTTTCAATGCATGATCACAATGCAAGGATTAAGCGTGTTTTGGGTATATGCAAATATCACAATTTTATTGGTATATATCTGATCATGCTAAATTAATTATAAGGTTTGTATAACAAAATTTACAAATCTATATAAACAAATAATTACTAATTGATTTAAAAAAAAAAAAAACAATATATAAAAACACATGAGTACGCTAGTATTATAACTAGTACTCTATATTAGTAAAAAAAATCATAATACAGCCTTATGGTTTGAAAAACACTATTAAAAACAATCCCAGCCTACTCAAGTACTCATATTATTTGCTATGGTTTGGTCCCTAGCTCAGGTATAATTTTACTATTGGTCCGAAAAAGGTGACTGACAAGGTATAAAAATCCAAATCATAATATGAATGACTTTATATTCCAAGAGCTTCGACGGTTTCCCGTTATTTTTAGCAAGTCACATAGACGGTTTAATTTATGTAATTTACTCTAAATCTTATTCAATTTTTCAATACAAGAGAATACCATTTTTCTAGAAATCTAGAATAACCTGTCACTAAACAGGTATGTATATGTTGCAATGTTTGAGAAAACACCGATAAAATCAAGGATGATGAGGATGATAGGAGTGGCAAAGCTTGACATTGCAGCATCAAAAGACAACAAGGATCCACAGGAGCATACAATTGCTAGTCGGATTTTTGGAGATAATTGCTTCGGTGGGGAACCATGTTTTATTGCAAGAGAACCTGAGGATCCAAATGCACAAGAGGATGATGGGTATGTGGTGTCTTATGTGCACGATGAAGGTGCAAATGAATCAAGGTTCTTGGTAATGGATGCCCAATGACCTACTCTAGAGCTTGTTGCAGTAGTGAACCTACCACAACGAGTGCCTTATGGTTTACATGGGACATTTCTTAGCAAAAAAGACCTTAGTGAAATGTCTTGGTGATGGATACCTAGTCACCTATTGTGTAACTCGTTGCAGTAGTAGAGCAAGTTTGCATGTGTAATTTAAACTTAAAAAGCATAGCTACTAATATTCGCATTTAAAATATTCCTTTCTAATTAATATGCACTTTTATTCGTGATTTACGTATCTTTATAATTAAGCAATGTGTTCTTAACTATTGTGAAAACATAACCTCATTTCGTGGCACTATCGTGTCTTACCATAACTCTTTGCATTTTAGAGCATTCACAGTTTATCAAACTATATAGATTCATAAATGATTGTATCTCTTTTTTCTCACAAATACATGTACATCACAAGAGATGCACTAACTAATGATTAGTCTTCATCATATATTGATATCACACACCTGTTTCAAGAGCTTAAAGTTGGCCATCTCATGTTTTGAGGTAATAGGGAGGGTTGTACTCATTCTAGATTTATGCATCGTCCGACCACTGGCTGAAGGGCTCTAGATGACATTTGCTTGATCATCTTATATGCACCTGTTTAAATGTTTAATGCTCGAATCTATAAGTATTTGAAACTGTGATGATCATAAGAAACCACGGAAAATCTTGCTGAGTTTGTATTCCTCCCACATTTTTGTGCCAGCACTTTGAGTTTTTTTTTAAAAAAGGGTGCTATTTTTATATTTGTTTGTAAAAATGGGATGGGGGTTTCTTTTGTGTAAATATGGGTCACTTTGGTATTTGGACCCGGGAATGGATCTAGTGAGAAAAAAAATTAAAATGTGAGTGAAAAAATCTTAAATGACAAAATTAAAATAAGAAAAAAGAAATAATTGGGAGATGCATATATTTTTGTTGATGCATCTAAAATTAGTGGTTGTGGTTATTTCTCATTCTTCTTATCTTAATTATATTTCTCATTTGATCTTCAGTCATTTGGACCCACCAAACTTGTCTGAATTTGTATGTATATACAGGGGTGAGATCAATAAAGATCACATAAAATCTAAAGATCAAATGGATTAATCTCAATCAAACATTTTTGATCAAATTAATTAAATTCACTTTTACCCTTATATTTATAAATTAAATATCAGCGCGAACAGATTAATAGTTGAACAAAACTATTTATACCATTCATGACAAGAATAAAATTATCTTTCTGGAGATCCAATATTGTATCTTTCGACGAACTTATTTTTTATCGTTTTTGCGGGTTTCGATACATTACACTATAAATAAAATTTTAAAAAATACTCTTTTGTGTTAACACAACCCCTAAACTACAAACCCTAAACCCTAAAAACCCTAACCCCTAAACCCTAAAAACCCTAAACCACTAAAACCCTAACCGCTAAACCAAAAAAACTAAACCTTATCTGCTAAATCGTAAGAAAACCTAAACCCTTAACCCCTAAAAAGTTTAACCCAAAAAAGTCAAACCCCTAAACTCTAAACACCGTAAACCCTAAACCCACAAAAAAAGTCGAAAAAAAATTAATCGAAAGGATATGATGTATGATATCAAATTAAAGGTAATTTTATGCTTGTCGTGATGGTATGATTAGTTTCGTCTAACGATCAATGGTTCATGAGATATTTAGTTTTTAAAAATGAAGGTGAAAGTTTATTTAATTATTTTGATGAAAAAATGAATGGTTGAGAATGGTTTATTTGATTTTAGTTTTTAACGATATTTGTTGAGCCAAACTCATATATATATATATATATATATATATATATATATATATATATATATATATATATATATATATATATATATATATATATATATATATATATATATATATATATATATATATATATATATATATATATATATATATATATATATATATATATATATATATATATATATATAGGGAAGGTTAACTTTTCGAACCAAGAAAAATGAGAAGCTGCGAGAAGCAAGCGTCCACCAATCGTATTTTTTGGATATTTAATTTTATTATTTAATTCAAAAGGGCATAATAGTAAAAGTATATTTTTATTTTCTTTTGATTTTTTAATAAAAATGTTTTTTAATTCTAAATTTTAGGATTTTTTTTTTTTTTTTTTTTTTTTTTTTTTTTTTTTTTTCTTCATGATTTCAAAAAGTAAGATGCGTATGTGTTTTTCTCATATAAGTCGAGGTCTTGCATGTGTTTTTTAAATAGTGTTCAATTGTTTAAACCCTTAAATTTTTGAAAGTTTTTTTTCAACATTTATGTTTTTAAAAGTATGGTGCGTATGTGTTTTCTTAAGAAGATAATTGCACATATGTTTTAGCATACAATTCTTTAATATTCAAACACGAAATTGATAACATAAACATTATACATATGTCTAAAAAATGCAAGTACAATATATCGATTATACATGTGCACTAATAATAATTAACCCATGAAATCTACATGTGGTTTTAATCGCTGTGCACATGTGTTTTTCGTCATTGCCACTCTCGATCTCTTTGTATCCATATGCCCTTATATATACGTATGTGCATTCTTGATATTGCTCATTATACTCGAACACGTAATCACATGAACAAATAGTAGAGGAATTATTTAATCATAACAACTAACAAAACATATATGCACAATCCTTTCATAACAACTGAAATTAAACAAAAGAAACAAGTTCATGAAACTGTAAAAACACATATGCATAGAAGGTTTCAAATTCACAACCTTAAAAACACATGTGCATTCGTTTCAAACACTCATGCTCGAGATATAAACACATATGCATTCATTGTCAAATTCTCATTTTCATCACGTAAATACATGTGCATTCTAGTACCAGTTTTCTAAAACCTTAAAATGATTAAGATTACACGATAGTTGAGTAACGTAATAAAGGCCTAACAACAAATTAAAATAATAATATAAAGGTACATCATCACACAAGTTAGCATACTAGTTCCTTCTTAAAAGAAAATACTTCGTAACATATATGAATTAGACACAAAAATTCAAACCCAAACATGAATTAAAGAATATAAAAAACCCTGCACATGACTTAAACATTTTTTTAGAACCATAAAGAACGGAATATGCAAACGTTGAAGGTGTCAAAATAAATAATGTCGTAAATGTAACGGCCCAGGTGTAAATATGAAAAGCAAAGTGTTTGGTCAGGGAATACCCGAAGCCAATCCAATAATTGATGAAATATTCATAAAAATAGCAGAGACAAAATGGGTTGTAGTGATAATTTATCTTGTTTGTATCTAATTGTCGTAATAAAAAATTTATGTTTGTTTTTATGGTGAATTAATTATAAAACTTGGGGGACCAAGAGTACATCCCTGTGAAAGATGAATCGACTACTCAGGCCAAGTGTGATGTGGAGCAGTAGCAGCAACCAGTTGCATTCCGCTATAAATTATCATCTACCATATCCAATATTTCATTTCCAGATCCAATCCTAAACCAAAAAAAAAAGCGATCCAAACCAAAAAAAAGGATCGAAAGTAAAAAAAAAATCAGATCGAATAAAAACCGAGGACCAACCTCCTTTAATTCAATTGATTCAAAACTCAAAACATATAAAACCCAAGATCTTGAAACCAATAAAAGATTTACACTTACAAAATAAAATTGCTTCTTCTTCTTCTTTGGTTAGCTACCTTTGGTGCTGTCCTCTCACCTTACCAGCACGAGACAATGATCCGTGAGCCTTTCCCATGGTGTTGTATTGGTTTTCTTTTTCCGGCTGGATAGATCTATAGCAAGTGCGGTTGGTTTCATAGTTGATAAAAGATTGTTTTTTTTTCTTGATTTATGGGTGGCGGCTTATGATTAGGGATTTAGGGTTGGAAGAGATGTTTGAGAGAAAAAGTGAGAGGATACGAGTACAAGAGATTTGTAGCTACTCCTATTTTTTTTTTGTTGATGTATTATAAGAATTCCATAATTGCCCTTTTACTTAATAAAAAATATTAAATGAAATTCTTCTTATTTACCATAATGCCATTGCATTTTCATCCATTGATTATTTTGATCGATGGTAGTGTTGATCGCATGATTCTCGGCCTTTTATGGTTCGAAAATAACCTCTACACTATATATATATATATATATATATATATATATATATATATATATATATATATATATATATATATATATATATATATATATATATATATATATATATATATATATATATATATATATACAGAGTGTGGTTAGTGTAAAAGGGATTAAGAGTAAAAAGTATAAGAAGGATTGGTGACCATTGGATGTGTCATTAATGTGATGATGTGTGGTTATGATGAATAAGGGTAATTTTTGCATATTTTGAATAATTTAGGGTATAGTGTTGTTATTTTGAGGGTCGTTACAAGGTCTCTTTTGTCTTTTCATCACCAAAAACAAACGAATAAACTTAACTTGAAACCTTCATTGCCGGATATCTCGCTTCTTTTGAAACATCAGTAATTGAAACCTTCATTGCCGGATATCTCGCGTATTTTGAAACATCAGTGAGATTTATTGAAGCAAATAATAATCCCACCAAAATTGCGCTTATAATCTGCTGGACATTCATTATTTGATGTGTCTTGTGTGCCGCTACCTTATTATCCCCAAATAATAACGGAAATCACACACAATTGGTTACAATGAATGTCGATTCATCATTTATTGTTACAATCCATTCATTTAATCATGTATATCACCAAAGGTATATGCAATTATGTTTAGGGCTTATTCGATCTTAATTTTTTCAAGTTCAAATTGTGTTTCTGCTAGCTTAATATGCAACAAAAGTATGCATTATGTTTCAATATTTTTTTTGTAACTGTTTGATTACTATAAGGAATGGTGTGTTAAATGAAGATAGTGTTAATTTTCATTGTGGGTCACTCCCATGGTTGTGTGTGAGTTATGCCTGTGTGTCAGTCCTGTTCTGGCGTGTGTAACGTAGTATGGTATGTTTCAAAAAAATAACTCAGTGTGTATGTTTGTTACATGCTTGTGTGTCAGTCCCGTTGTGGCGTCTGTCAAAAGTTAGTATATAATGTTTATGTGTGTCAGTCCCGTTATAGCAGTTGATTGTGTATTTTGTCAGTCGCGTATGAGAATTGTAGGATGGTGGTGTGTCAGACGCGTATGGGAATTGTAGTATGCCGGTGTGTCAGTCCCGTTGTGGCGTGTGTAACTTAGTGTGGTATGTTTCAAAAAAATAATTTCTTATGTAGTCAATAAAAGGCGTGTCATGGTTATATCAGTTGCTTGTGTAGTAAATTGTGTATGTAGGTGTTTGTAAAAAGGAACGGTGTGTCAAAGGAAGAGCGTGTTAATTTTTCTTGTGGGTCACTTCCATGTTTGTGTGTAAGTTACAGTTGTATTGTGTGTCTTTCAGTTGCGCTGCATTGGTGTTGTTTGGTATGTTGTGGTTCATGTTTATTATGAGAGTTGTAGAGCCACGTGATGAAAATAGCATGGATTCTTCTGATCAGAGTGAGTTCAGCGATGAGTATTACACTAAGAAGTTGCATAAAATGAATAAAGAAGATAGATGAGACAACGATAAGCTAAGCAGACAGGTAATGTTAATTAAAAAAAAAAGTTAATGATTATATCTCAGGTAATATTAACTTTTTAATTGTTAATCAATTTTCAGGATATAGTAGATCAATTGCGCGCTAAATCCATAGTGGCCAATAAAACTATGTTTGAGATATGTGAGCTGATGAAACGGGGTTTAATCGAATGCCCGGGGAATGATTATTTTAGAAGTGTAAACATATTGAGACAAAAATTTCATCCAAACAGGTTTGGTAACGGTGAAAGTGCTGAAATTCAATCATGTGACAACCTGATCAACAATGATGATCCCAATGGTACACGCGAAGTTCTTCATGAATTGGTCGAAAATGAGTGTGCAGCTACTGTTAATATTGGGACCGGTTCAGATGGTGTTTTTTGGTGACTTCATGTCATAGCAAGCATCAGTACAATAATTCATCAAAAAAGAGCAAAAAATCACTTTATAGTATGGATTATAACGAAAAAAGAAAGAAAAAAAAAACTGAACGGGTCATTTTTATAGCATGGATTATAACAGGTTATAACATGCCTTTTTTGTAGAACGGGTCATTTTTATTGGTCATTGTTCTAGTATGGGTTATAACAGTCCTTTTTCTGTAGAACGGGTTATAACGGATCATTTTTATAGTATGGATTATGACGAAAAAAAAAATAAAATAAAAATAAAAATAAAATAAACCCAAAACGGGTCATTTTTATAGTATGGATTACAACGGGTTATAATAGGCCTTTTATGTAGAACGGGTCATTTTTTATTGGTCAAGCATCAAAGTTGAAGATGAAGAGTTCGGAAATGTGTATGAGGTTGGTGCCCAATATATTTCTTCTTCACGTCATACATGTAACTCTCGAATGATTTTGGGGTTGCTCTTCTTCACGTCAAAAGTGGGAAATATAAATTGTGGTTCATGTTTTTATGGGTCAAATAATATAATGTCTGTGTGAAGTGTGTCTCGGGCGGGTGCCTAACAAAGTCCTTGTGTGTCAAACCCATATATTCTTTTATCATTTCATGTGTGTAATGAACGGTGTGTCATGTGTCAATTACATGTTTGTGTGTGAGTTATGGGACTGACACATAAGGACGATGTTACGCACCCGAACACAACGACACACGTAATTTATATTCTTGACACACAATAAACAATCAGATTCCTAAAAAATCAGATTACTATAATAATTCACTTGTGTGTCAGCCTTTTCACTTAAATCAGATTCCTAAACACACTAACCATTCAAAATCAACTCAAATCAGAACTAAGGCCATTGTCATACATATTTGGTTAAATTTCGCAAAAATAGCGAACCTGAGTTTTGTTTAATAGTGTCCGATAGCTAACTAAAAGCTCTCCACCGAGCTGCCCGCCACAATTAGAATTAACAGCACGTAATACAGTATCAAAAATCCCTTTAGACTAACATCTTCAGAATCACAAGTTACAGTGCAATCTGATTCGGATTTAGACTTCTGTATAAAAGTACTCGCGAAAGACACATATATATTTTTAACAGATTGCATATGATCTAAGTACTTTTTAACTCATAAATAACAGCCTCAAATCATGGGATGAACCTTTACCATAAAGAACTGTACAAGCATCTTAACCATAAAGTTTTGGACCGAATTTATGAAGTTTTTGGCTGGTTTGTTTGGACCAAATGGGTTAAGCTGTCTATATGGTTACTATGACAATAAGTCAGGAAAAAGAGCTGGCAAGATGGACGGGTTGGGATGGTACGGTATTGGGTTACAACGGGTCATTTTTCTATTATAGGTTGAGACTAGTCATTTTCTATTATAGGTTGAGACTCAATAACTATGCTGCAAATATATGTGATAGTAAAAACCGCTCTGCTAACAGATATAACTTCAAAATCTTACATATCAAAAATAAATTCAACTAGTAACTTTATTCATAACCAAAATTAAACACAAGAAACTTTCAAGACCATGATACTATAGCATGTCTGGTAGGTAATAATCTAAGCTTAGAATGTCTATAATAAGTCTTAGAAAAACAAATAACAAATCAGTTGTTACTAGTAGATGCCTCTCCTTTGTTTTTAGTAGACAACCTTGCTTTCTTTGGACATTTTCTAGAATCATGAGCCTTTTGTCTTGCACCACACGTGTTGCATTTCCTCCAAACTGTTGAAGCTTTATGCCTTGATAACCTTGTGTTGGATTGGTAGCTTTTGTTACGAACAATAGTTGGAGCATGAATTAATATCTGATTAGGTTCGATATCCTTGACTATACTTGTGCGTCTCGTTCACGAATAAAGTTTTTCATGTTCCTCACGTGATTTTTATACTCAATAACAGATCCACCATTTTTTTTCAAAACCACCACAAATCTCTTTCATTACCTTAAATCCCTTAACAGGACCAATGTTCAATGCGGCGAGCTGTTGCAAAAGCCCTTTCTTTGGATACATAAGTTGACGGCTAGCCCTAAGGAAGTGAACATCATTGGGGATTTCATCCAGAACTCCAACTGAAACATAAAACATAAATAATTTAATTAATAATAATCATATATAACTTCAATAGAAACACATGTGCATAACTTTGAAATAAATGTCCATTGGTAATTAATTTACACTTACTTCGATCTGTTGTGAGTATTTGATTCAATGATTCTTGTTGTTAGATGGTTGAATCTTGTGTCATTATCATAACATTGGTGAGGCTCTGTTCATTTTTTATGCCTTCGCCATCATTGACAATTTTAGAGAAAACTTGTGATGCTTTTTCCATAACACATAATCTTGTTTTTAGCAAAATGATTTGTGATTGTGTGATTGGAAAAAAATGTCGTATGTTGATTTCTAGGAATAGACAAGAATAGGTTTGACATATGTAACAGCTCTTTTATCACTCCTTAATCACAGGAATTTCACAAATACGTTATATGTATAATGAGAGTTATTAAAAATGTAAAATACCCATGCTACCCCTCAATAACCCTTTAATGACTAGGGACACTTGTCATGCTCTAAGCCCTTCCTATCCTTTCTATCCTAATTACCTTTCTATTTGAGCCGTCTATATATATCGTATATATATATATATATATATATCGTATATATATATATATATATATATATATATATATATATATATATATATATATATATATATATATATATATATATATATATATATATATATATATATATATATATATATATATATATATATATATATATATATATATATATATATCATTTTTACTGAAATCTTCATTATATTATTAGATGATAGTTTATATGTTAGTTGGCTGAAGCCCAGCAGCTTGGGTCCATAAAATGTATCTAGGGTTTTTGCTACCTTTTGTACTTTATATATTGCCACGGGGTTAACATCATTCAACATGGTATCAGAACAGGTATGATTTTGAGACCTACTCGGTCATCAAGCCACCACTGTTATACTACCCCGTCAAAATCTTTTTCTCTTTATTTCTCTAAGGTCGTCAAAATATTTTTCTCTTTATTTCTCCAAGGCCGTCCTGGCTAAATTTTTCTTTATCTTTGTTTCACCACTTAATTCGATTGTTCTTACATATGAAGGTATTCTCATGGTTGATTGGAGAGGTAATTGTGTTTTCTGGTTAAAGAAAGAAAAAAAAAATCAAAGTCAAAAACCTTTTATTTGATTGTTTTTACGAATATTATATGTTTCCTATTAAAGTTTTCTTGTGTTTGCTTAGTTTTCTTAATACATCATTTCTTTCTTGTTTTGCATTCCCTCAATCTTTATTTTTTTTCTTTTTTTTAATGGTCATTATTGCAGTTTTTCTTTTTCTCGTTAAGTTTCCTTTCTTTGTTACTTTTTCAATAACTATCACTTAAATCTTTCTCAAGCAATTACTACAATCACTTCTTTAAGATAACAACAAATCAAGTTTCAATAGCGTTACAAATATTGTATTGTGAAGATTTCTCTCCGCTTGTTACGAGATGTTTTCATCAACAATTAATTATTTATGTTTTTGCTTTTCTATTCCAGTCCGAACTTTCGTGATTTCACCGTCGAACTGCCAAGGAGTATTAGATGATAGATTATATGTTAGTTGGCCCAAGCCCACCGGGCTTGGGTCCATAAAATGTATCTAGGGTTTTCTATGTTGCCTTTTGTACTCTATATAATGCCATGAATCATAAAGTGTAATCCGCGGGTTAACATCATTCAACATGTTAGAATGTATTATGTCATCGGGCTCAAGCCCAGGCCCGAGTCTAGAAGACTCCATATTGTAATATTTATATGGAAATGTAATTGCAGTAGAATCAATCAATCAAATTAATCATTATCATTACCATTTTACATGGTATCAATAGTCCACCATTACCGATCCTAAAACCCTAAACCTAAACTTTTCCGTCGGCTACACGCCGGAGGTTCGGAGGGCTCCCTAAATATCCTTAATGCTTCTCATCTTCTTCATCACTCTTGCATGCAATAAAAACTCTGGTTTATTCAAGGATTCATAGTTTACAGTTTTATGTGTTTTGGTGGCTATAGTAAATGATCAGGTCATCTAGCAGGGCTCTGGAAGGATCCATTAATAAATCAAATGTTATTGTCTCTTATGGCCATCAGTTACGATGACCATTCGCATTGTTTGTATTTGTTCTATTTTTTTGTGAATTAATGTTTTCAAATGATTAATTCCATGGTGACTTGATTAACAAAAAATAAATAAAAATAACAAAAAAAAAATAAAAAAATTGAGGCAATATTGGACCCCACCGAGGTTTTGATGTTTAGCTGTGAGAGTGGATCTTTATGTTTTTATAGAGAAAAACACGCCCCGTTTGTTCGAAAAGTTCTTTGAGGGTTGAAGTTTTAGAACCAACTTTCGTTTTCTCATCTTTTCTTTTCTTTTGTTGATTTCATGATTCCTGAAGATGTAGGAGGTGTTATAGATAGTTGCTTATCTCATGTTATGCTAGGTAAACCATTTGTTGAAGAATCCAAGTTAAAATACAATCGATTAGAGGGAATGGTTCAATTTTTGGATGGAACGATGAAATTATATATAGGATGCCTCATAGTATGAAGGAATTTCGCTATGTATCCAACTTACACAAGGACAACATTTGTACATTTGAGGATACTACTGAGTAGGATAGGAAAAATGGCATGGAATATGTATGGGAGAAAATGAGTCTTTTCTACAAGGATTGTTTGACCTTAGGACTAAGGTATAAGATTGATAGGAAAGTTGTTAAGAGGATTAAGTATGCTATAGAGAAGAAGAATAAGAAAACGTAATAGGTCATGACTTTGAGTCTAGCTACAAGACTCGTAAATAAAAGAAAGCGCTTCTTGGGAGGCAACCCATGTTTTTAATTGTTTGTTTGCTTGTTTTTTATTTATTTATTTGGTTTGTGTCATATATATGTTTCATCTTCATTGTTTAATTTCCATGTTTCGAATAAATTTGTGAAAATGCTTTACTTTATTTTTAACCTCGTCTTAATCACATATAAATGTATTTTACAAAAAGATAAGTGTAGGGAAGTTTATATTTGTTGTTAGGTCACCATATTATGATCACACAAGTAAGTTAAGATGTAAATAGAAAGAGATGAGAGTGAGAATGGTCGGATTCTATCACACACACACGAATGAGAAAATGTTTAGCATAAATGAAAGAATCAACACTCTCTTAAGAGGGTTTACATAGTATTTTTGGGCAAGGGAGCTATGGCAACACTTCTAGTCCCTTCCCTTATTTAGTTTGGGCCTAAGCATAGGCTCATGGGCTTACTATATAAGTTTAGTACTTAATACATACATATAAGCCTAATTAGCAACCTATTACAATACTAATGACCGACACTTGAATAATAGTTACATGTAATCCCAAAAATCTCCCCCTAAGGGTTGGTCATTTTAGTTGATAGGGTTGCTTGACGTCTTTCTAGCATTCTTCTTTCTTGTGAGTAGATATGCTTTAGATTCTTTAACTTTTATCAGCTTGACGTCTTCAGTATTCTTTGTTCTTAGTTCTTTGTGGATGTGGTGATCATATGTTATTGTCCGCCATTCGTCAGCTTCTTTGGTTAGGTATCTCCACGTCTTTCTCCACCACGCTCACACTTCTTGTGACTTTGAATTTCCGATGTGATGTAGTTCTCGAGTCTTTAAACTTTGTAGATTCTTTGATTTTGACGAAGAATCATCTATAACTTTATGTTGCCTTTTATTTGATGAGAACTTTCATGTGTGATGTTGTTGGTATGAGCATGGGGAGATGGTGCAGTCTTTTCCTCCAAGAAACAATTACCAATACCTGCATGAATATGTTAGAAAAAAATACCAATCGATCACGGTGGACTTTTCTTAAAGAATTAACCACTACGATTGTTTTACAGATGAATGTCTTGATTCCATTCACCTTGGTCGGGCGAATAAACCGTCCAAATCCCGTTGAGGGACAGTTGGCATTACATTGAGTATGTTCAAGTAATGACCCACATCTTCAAGACTCGATTCATGAAAGGAATCTCCTTAGCGGGATTTCTAGCACTTACAAGTTCGAATGTCAAGGGTGTTAACAGCATAGTGTGAAACACATCTCTAATTCTTCGAAGGTTGTTCTAACCTGAGGCCTCAAGTAAGCTAACACGATATACAAGTATAAATACAATTGTGTGAGTCACCGAGGTACACCGAAGCATCACCTCACGACATGAGACCGTTTGAGACATTAAGCGTAACCCAGGGGTTACCGTGACTATTGTCGGTCTGCTTTCCATTGACCATGGCAGAGTTTCCATTCAATAACCGAGGATCACAATTGTGAATCCTCTCATAAATTTTCTCGCAAATTGCTAAGATCTGCGTAGGATTCTAGAATGTATCATTTGTTTCCTTATTGTTGAACAACAAGTGATAAAAAAATCAAGTGTTCCTAAGAGATCTTTTAATGAATCTCGTGGCTCTAGACTCGATTAGTGCGCTTTGGTTTTCCTAAGCGGAGACTAGGAAGAGGGTCTCCTTCTTCAATACCAACCATTTCTAAGAGAAAGTCGATATACTATGTAGGGTTCTCTGTGAGAATGAAACAAGCTCTTTTGAGAGAACTTGAGTAGCTTAGAAGGTTTAGTGCAGTGCGTCACTGGGTCCATGACGACTTTTTCTTCAATACCGGTGTCATCTTTGTGACAACCATTAGCATATGAGTTGAACCCGGTGTCTGCCCTAAGTTGAATCATATGGAGGGATATTTATTTTCACCCTTTCTTTAACTTTTTTTTAATTCTTCAACTCCTTCTTTCTCCATTTCTCATATTCTCCTTTTTCAATCATACCTAAAGACTTTTAATTTCTAACTATTGGTGATGTCCTTGGGTAGATCCCTCCGGCAATGGCGGATCATAAGACGTTTATTCCTAAACTTAGTCACCTTATAACTCCATGACTATCCTATGTTGCCATAAAACCATTCACTTGAAAATCTCTCAAAGCATTTATGAATAGAAACATGTTTTAAAACACTTTGAGAGTTTTGTATTTTTAGAAATACTCCCTCTCTACATGTGCTTATGAGTTTTTACCTAAATCTGCGCGGTGAGGGTAGAGCGTGCACTTTTGAATTGATTGACTCCTGATAGACAATTCTCCGTGAGACACGGTTATGTTGTATAGTTAAAGAGTTCCATTGTCAGCTTTTAGCTGATAACTAGCTCTAATAAATACCTTGAAGATGTGAACAAACCTTGAAAAGGTTTTCAAACCCGTCAAAGTTCATGTCTGTCAAGAATTTCTCGAATTGGTACAGTCTACTAAGACACGTCTTGAAGACAAGTCTTTTTGATTTCTGACATTTCAAAGCTCGTCAATTCATGGGTTAAGTCTTAGCACTTTGAAATTCCATATACTTTTCAACATATTTTGATCACATATATTTTTCTCTCCCTCAAAAATGGCATATTGATGTCGTTTTTGATGAAATATTGATTTAAAATATGACCATTCTGAGTTTTGCGGGAAGATTTCCACTTGAACTTTACATTTGAACAAAATTGTATGCAAATACTCCCCCTCAACAAGTAATATTAACTTTTGATGTTTTGTAATAGATGTGGAATACTTGTTCTTTTGATCAAAATTATGAAAAATATTGAAATTTTGATTAATTTTACTCAAAAGTAAGAAGCTTTAGCTCCTTATATGCGGATTGTGGCACTGAAGTGTACCACAGGGTCCTTACTTTACAAGTACGGGTTGTACACTGTTATACGAGTACAAACCATAATATATATATCAAACAAAATAACAGTTAAGAATATTCAATAATACCAAATGTTTACACAACACAAAACAACTACTGAGGACGTTGGAACGTAAGAATAGGAAGGCCAGGTCTTCCTCCCATGTAGCTTTCCAGCCTCCTCATCTGATCACGGTGTATCAACCTTTCATCGATCCTCTTGATAAACCTACGAACATCCCATTGATCCTGAGAGTTCCATCTTTAATTTTACCAAACTCAAGATCCTTCAAACGATAAGCCAATCCATCTCGAACCATATTTAGAGTATCGTCACAGAACTTGTGGATCTCATCGAACGCCATGAAGCAACTACGGTGATTCCCACTTCGGTAGACGAACCCGAATTTTGGTTTATGGAAGAGTTTTTATTGTGGTTCTTGGTTGACTTCGTTGAAGTGTAGAAGCGGTGTTGTAAGGTTTAGTTGCTTCTGGTAACTTTCGACACCGAGAGCAAGTTATTGCCAAGAAAAACACAATATCCAGTTGTGGAGCGCCTAGTAGTTGGACAACCTGCCCAGTCTGCATCCGAGTAAGCAACCAAGGAAGTAGTAGAAGATGAAAACAACCGCAACCCGTGGTCTAGTGTACCCCGAACATACCTCAGAATCCGCTTTAGGGCCGAAAAATGAGGCTCTCGGGGATCATGCATATAGAGACATACCTGATGTACAACATAAGAAATATCAGGACGAGTGAAAGTAAGATACTGCAAAGATCCCCCAAGACTCCTGTAGAATGTTGGATCAGAAACCGATGCCCCATCATCCCCCAATTTAGACTCAGTATCAACAGGAGTCCTACTGGGGTTACAACCAACCATGTGAGCCTTCTCAAGTATTTCTTCAGCATAATTGCGCTGAGATAAAAACATCCATGTAGGGTCATGTGTAACAGAAATAGCAAAAAAAAAAAAAAAATTTAAGAGAACCCAAATCTGTCATAGAAAACTCCTTGTGCACAGAAGCAATAACCCGATGTAATAAACTCTCAGAAGAAGCTGTAAGAACATTATCATCAACATAAAGTAACAAATAAGCAGTATCAGCTCCCTGGTGATATATAAATAATGAGGAGTCACAACGACTATGAACAAATCCAACCCGAAGCATAAACGCAGCAAAATGCTGAAACCAAGCCCTAGGTGCCTGCTTGAGACCATAAAGAGATCGCTGTAATAAACAAACATAATCTGGATGTTCAGGATCTCGAAAACCGGGCGGCTAATGCATGTAAACAGTCTCAGCTAAATCACCATGCAAAAAAGGCATTCTTAACATCAAGTTGGTGAACTGGCCAATGTCTAGAAGTGGCCAGACTAAGCACCATCCGAATAGTACCAGGTTTAACCACAGGGCTAAGAGTCTCATCGACATCAACACTCTCAATCTGGGTACTGCCATTTGCCACAAGAAGAGATTTGTAACGACTAAGAGTACCATCCGCCAAGTACTTATGACGAAATAACCACATACTACAAACTATGTTGGTATCCTGAGGTCGAGGCACAAGAATCCAAGTTGTGGAAAACTAGAAGGGGGGTTGAATAGTTTACCGATTAAAATCTTTGTTTTGAAACTTATTGTAATGATCAATTGATATTGATCAAAGATATGTTAGTAAATAACAAAGAATATGCAAGCAATATATAAAGAGTAAATAAGGAAAGAAACAATCAAACCACGACAAGTTGTTTATAGTGGTTCATTCTACAAGGACTCTTTTTCCTTGCCCTACTCCACTCCCCAAATCTCCAACTCGAGAGTTTAACTTCACTATTCAACAAGCTCCTTTCACCGGTGGAGAAACCTTTACACTTCGCTTACACACTATTTCCGACACTAAGCTAGATGTCGAGTTCTTTTGCAAGGGTACAACCACTCCCACACACTGTGTATTTTAAGGACTAAAATACTAACCACTCACACTCAAAAGTTTAAGATGGTTTGGTACAATAATGATGTATGAACAAGATTAGATCATACAACAACAAAACAAAAAAGACTTCTAACTATTTGTTGAAGCTTGATTATGCCTGATCTTCTTTGCTACAAAAGAGGATCACTATAATGATATGAAACTAAGTTAGAAATAATAGAGAGAAAGAATGTATGTGATTATGCTAGAAAGGGATAAGAAAACAACTTGGGTTGACTTGCTATTTATAGCCAAAACATTCTGTTATCACGACGGACCACGGAACCAAAAAATTGGTTCCGCCCATGTAACAATTTGGTGCCGCCGAGTCTGACAGCAAGAGTACCAAAATCTTACCAAAGTCAAACAAATCTAACCAACATCATGTAAGATATGTAGAGTCCAAATCTACACAAAATATCTTATGAAATCTTCTAGAGATTTCAATGATGCACCACATGATGTCATATGTTGTTTTATATTTTTAGAAATAATATGTTAAATGTAAATACATATGCAATGTTTTGTTTTAAGAAACTAAAACATACTTGATCTAAAAATGTTGACATACATTATGGTTTAGAAGGATATCAAAGTTAATTGATATATGACTAATCAAAATGTAAATGCTTGAGTGATGAAGATTTTATTTAAGAAAAGATTCTATTAATCTTGACAAGCTTTATGTTTTACAAAAATTAAATTTACTTTTGGCGTTAACAAAACTTAGATAAAGATCATAAAATATAAATAACGTTTAATGACGATATTTGTATTAACAATCTCACCCTTTTTGTTGAGGACAAAACACAAATTTTATTTTTATAAAAGATGTAAAGTTTGTACAAGAGTTATAAAAATATGAGATAAATTTTAGAACTTGAAAGAACTAATGAGTTAGATAAAGATGATAATACAAGGTTTATTTTATCTTATGACTAGTTTGTCAAATTATTTGGTTTTTAACAATTTTGACTTTTCATTAGTCAAAGTATGGTGTCGACTTTTTAGAAAGTCAAAGTATGCAGTTTGACTTTTTAGAAAGTCAAAGACCAAGTTCTATAATATTTCTCCCCCTTTTTGTCAAAATAAAAAGAAAAGGCAAGGCGGAAGATGTAATGAGCCCGAGCCATTATCTCCCCCTTGGCCAATGCTCCCCCTAAATTAGGTGCCAAGAGAAAGATACATGGATTGTGAAAAAAACTACAAAAAAGATGTTAGTAATAAGCATCATCACAAGTATATAAGCATTTCCAATCACCAAGTAACAATCAACAACAATATAAGAAACGCCATTCATTTGTTAAAAATTTTCATGATTTGAAAATCATGAAAAGGAGCACAATGATGTGTTAGTACATAAAGAAAATCCTAAAAAATTAGAAAAATAAAATAAAAAAAATCCCAGAAAAAAAGTAACTTAAAATTTTTAAAATAAAAACTATGACCCTCCTATTAAGGTGGTGGATGAGCAAGAGCGTTTATTCACTCTAGGATGTGGTTGAGGATGAACCTCATTTCACCTTGGAGCTCATGGACCATCACCCGGGTCCATTCGCTAATGTGGGCGGTCCGCTCACAATTTGAGCAACCGTGTCTAGGTGGGTAATAGGATTCATAATTTTGTGGTGGTGAAATAGTAGAGTTGTTGGGGTTGGTGGTTGGAGTGATTAGGGAAGCTAGCAAGGCATTTTGCATTTGCATAGTTTCACTAAGGTGAGAATCCACCATATTGGAGAAGTTGTGGAGGTGGTGGAGTTCAGCTTCTATCTCCGCTTTGGAATGTGGGTGATCTTCCCACATGGATTCATCAATATCCTCGATATGAGGAGACAAGGATGTTGGAGGTAGGGCATGGTCCCCATACAAAGGTCTATGAATGTCATTGTGAATAGGGTGGAAAAGACAAGGTTGAGGCCCTAACGGGGTGTTTGGGTCAAAGGATGGGCGTGGAGACTCATGAGCAATTCGCTCAATTGTACCAAAGGATGGTAGTAGAGGTGGATTGTTTAGCCTAGGAGGTAAGTCCTCCAAGTCCTCCAAAAATGGGTTTGGAGATGTAGGTGGTGTGGAAAATAGTTCTAATGGTATGAGATTTGGAGATTTAGGAGGTGATGGTGATTTGGATGCTTGGATGGGAGCCGGTGGCAGAGAGTTAGCAATGGAAGTTTTTTTTAGTGGTGGAGTGGTGACTACAATAGGTGATTTTGGAGGTGGTGTAGGAGTGGTCAAAGTAAGAAAGTTCTCATCTCTTATGGGAGATGAGATGGTTAGGGGGAGGAATCGGAAGATGAGCTAATGTTGACAAAGCAACATGGTCTAACACTCATTATAGCCGTTTTCTTGAAAGGTTTGTTTGATGGAAAAGAGGTGGATGACTTAGTCATGTTTGCTTAAGCTTGTTCTAGTAGAAGAAGAGAAAAATTGGAAAGGTGTGAGGATGATCATCTAAGAAGGTATTAATTTATAGGATTATGAAATTATGGAGAAATGTGTTTGATTTGATGTTAAACCATAGAAGAAAGGAGGTTTCTAATGATTTGGAAGGGTTTTTAATGCTATTCATATCATCTAAGTCAAGCCATACAAGAAGGTTTGAGTGAAGAGACAAAGATATGCAATAAATGTGTTCTAATGATTGTGGGATCTTGAGAATCAGATCACCCACGGATTACAAGGAACAAATTTTATGGTTCCTTCCTTTATGAAAAAGGCTTCCTTGGGTGAATTTTGGTGGGAAATGGATATCCTATATGTCTAAGTGTGTTAAACTAGTTCTAATATGGATAAAAAGTAGTAAAAACTATCCTAGAAGCAAAATATGGTAATTTGGAATGTGGAAATTAGTGAAATTCTTAAAATAACACTGGGAATCACGACACCAAGATTTTGTGAGACGGAACCAAAATTTTGGTACCGTCGGTCCGCTCTCACAGTTTTGGCACAAAACTTTCAGCAGACGGAACCAAAATTATGGTGCCGTCTGATCCGTGGCGTGCAGAAATCTTCAAAGACCCGTTTTTTGACCATCGGGGACTTTTTCAAAACCTGAAAATTTTCTTAAAACATATGGCAATAACTATTTCTAGTTAGGAACAAGCAATAACGCATACACAAACATAGTGGAGCATCCTTCTAAGGCACTTGAACATCCCCTTGGTTTGCTTGAACTCCGCCGATTCGTTCTTAATCTAAGGAAGAGAGGCATAGTACTCATGAGGTTGTAGCCGAGAGTTGGGGAGACAGTCTTCGGAGCTATTTGATGATGATGATGATGAAGGAGTTGGAGGTTTTGGCCTTTTACTTTTTGCCTTAGTCTTGGACACTCGTTCATCACTCAAGGGCACAAATATGTGAGGGATGAGAGAATAATCTAGTTTCAACCCTTTTGGACTTGGTGGAATGGGTGCAAAAGCTCTATAGAGACGGGTGAGTAGCATCCCGTATGGAAGAGCAACGAGGCCTTGAGTAGGGATATCTACCATTCTCCTAGCAATGTAGTAAGCTAAGTTGAATGGTTGACGAGTGGACAAGTTGTAGAGCATGTTACAAAGGCAAGCATTGATGTGGTCTCTATTTCCTATGGTGCTAATGACATTGGCTCTAAGATTTCCTCCCACTTTTTGAATTCGGGCTTGAGCTCATTGAGTTCCATACCGTATGGATCTCGGTTGACTTCCTTTCCCGCTCGAGTGACACGGGTTGGTGCTACCTTTCATTAAAGAGGTGCTCACGAATGACGTCCTTGTCTACCAAAGGAGTTTGGTAGGGAAGAAAGCGGTCATGGATAGCATCAAGGATAGTGAGTGACCACTTATCCGAGTAAAGGCACATACCACGACAAGGAATTCCTAACACTTGAGAAAATTGGTTGAGAGAAATGGTGTAGTCATTTTGATTGATCCTAAACCTAAGAGCCATTTGATTATCCGCATTTGTGAAAGAGACAACACTAGCATAGAATTCTAGGACAAACCTAGGACAAATTGGTTCATCGATATCAAGGAGACAATCGAAGTTGATAGTAGCTAGTTCTTGACGGAGATTAGTTTCGTCGACAAAAGATGAATGAATGGTCCTACCCTCATGGAAATACCTTTTCTCTATACTCCTAAACATTTCAACTTGTTATTTGGTGAGGCCCTTGGTTTTGTGATGTTGAGGGATGTAGTTAAGAGTATCCTTGTGATCGTAAAATTTTGTGGCTACCATGTTTGTTCCTATGAGCAAGAATTTATAAGTTTTAGTAAAAACGAAAATAAACTTAGCGTTTTTGTTCTAGTGTGTGCCTATATGAAAACAGTTTGGAGTTGCGGTTATCTCAACTCATTTTATGCATAAAATGGTTTTTAATGGTAGTGTTTGGCAAAAGGCAAGAGATAACCCAAACGCTCCTAATTCAATGTGGCTTCATTTGAATATACCCGGGAATGCATATTAGTTATGCATTACCTTTAGTATTCAAGAGACATTATGCAAGTGATGAAAATAACATTTCTATTTGTATTAATAATGAAAAATTGTTTTCCTACAAGTGAGAAGCTTTTCAAAATTTTGACAAGGGGTTTTTGTTTAATTAGGATAATGCCTTATAGTAATTAGATTTTAAATAGTGGGAAACATGATTAGTTTATGCAATTTGACAATATAGTTCATAATTTTAGTAACTAGTTATGCAATTTACCAATTGAGTTCATGTTTTGTACAAGAATATACATAATCCCCATGTAATGGTTTTGTGCATAAATTAGAACCCTAGACTCAGAATTAAGAAAAGTAATGTAGTTAGGATACTTTAC
Organism: Chrysanthemum lavandulifolium; assembly: GCA_022545495.1. Classification (NCBI taxonomy): domain Eukaryota; kingdom Viridiplantae; phylum Streptophyta; class Magnoliopsida; order Asterales; family Asteraceae; genus Chrysanthemum; species Chrysanthemum lavandulifolium. Next base: position 144,812,547 of record CM040240.1, read on the forward strand.
ACAATGATGTTTTCTTCAGTGATTAGTAGGAGAAGAAACCTTAATAATGAGTTAGGTATGTTGGTGGTTCGTTTTGGTAGAGTTGTGTAGAAGAATGTGTTTTGTATTTAAAATTTTGGCTACTGTTGTCACTCCGGACCAGACAGACCCAATTTTTTGGTTCCGTCCGTTTGGTCGTTTGGTGCCGTGGGAACAGTAGCAGAACTAAGCTAAATTATTTTGTTTTGGTTATTCTAAGGTTTAGGCTATGTTTTAACTATATGTTTGGTTCCATTAATCCTAACTTAATTCTAAGAAGATTAAATGGTTCTCGTTTAAGAGGTTTAGTTAGGATGTCGACAATGTTATCTTCGGAGGATACTTTCTCAATTGAGATGTTTCCTTTTTGAACATTGTCGCGAAGGAAGTGATGACGAATTTCAATATGTTTCGTTCGAGCATGTTGGACGGGATTTTTGCTGAGATCAATAGCTCCTTTGTTGTCGCAAAGTTTCGAGATGTCATTGAGATGAATTCCGTAATCTACTAGAGCTTGCTTCATCCAAAGAGCTTGTTGACATGCTTTTCATCGGTGAGCGTATTAAACTTGATGGTTGAGATAGCGAGAGCCGTTTGTTTCTTTGCAAACCATGAGGTGAGACATTGTCCAACAAAAGTACAAATACCACTTGTACTTTTTCTATCGACATAGTCACCGGCATGGTCCGAATCGGTATACACTATAGTTTCTACACCCGTTCCTTTGGGATACCATAATCCTAAACATGGCGTTCCCTTAATGTATCTAAATATTCGTTTCAAGGCTTCTAAGTGTGATTCTTTGGGATCTTCTTGAAAGCGAGCACATAGAAAAACACTAAACATAATGTCGGGTCTACTAGCGTGAGATAAAGTAGCTACCGATCATTCCTCTATATTTAGTGTTATCTACCGATTCACCTTCCTCATCCTTGGTGAGTTTGTGTCCGAGGACATAGGTGTTTTAGTTGGTTTTGAGTCTTCAAGACCAAATTTCTTAAGCATATCTTTTATGTATTTAGATTTGTTAAAGAATATGCCATCTTCTAGTTGTTTAATTTGAAGTCCTAGAAAGAAGTTTAACTCACCCATCATACTCATCTCAAACTCGTCGTGCATGATTTTACAAAAATCATCACATAGCTCTTGACAAGTTGATCCAAATATGATATCATCAACATATATTTGAACTATGATAATGTGTTATTCCCTTTTCTTGGTAAAGAGAGTATTATCTACTAATCCCATGGTGTATTTGTGTTCTACTAAGAAAGTCTTAAGTCAATCGTACCAAGCTTTTGGTGCTTGCTTAAGTCCGTATAGTGCCTTCTTAAGTTTGAAGACATGATGTGGTTTTTCAAAGTCGGTAAAACCAGGAGGTTGAGCAACATATACTTCTTCGTTAATGAACCCATTTAGGAATGCACTTTTAACATCCATTTGAAATAATTTAAAGTCTTGAGCACATGCATATGCAAGTAAGATTCTAATAGACTTGAGCCTAGCAACCGGTGCATAAGTTTCATCGTAATCAATCCCTTCTTGTTGATTATACCCTTGTGCGACAAGCCTAGCTTTGTTTCTAGACACTACACCGTTTTCGTCCATTTTGTTTCGAAAAACCCATTTCGTTCCAATATAGTTTGATTTTTAGGTTTTGGAACTAATTTCCAAACATCATTTCTAACAAATTGGTTTAGCTCTTCTTGCATAGCAATTACCCAAGATTCATCTTTTATTGCTTCGTTTATGTTTTTTTGGTTCAATGGTCGATACAAAGCAAAAGTTACTTTGATTTTGGGCTTGTGATCTTAATGTTCTTTGATTTAGTTGTCCTATGACTTTTGGATTCTTTGATGTTTATAATTTCATTATTTAATAGTTCATCTTCCTTGTCATTTTCAATTATTTCTTGACTTTCAACTAAGTCGTCATCTACAAAAGGTGATGTCTTAGAGGGAGGTGGACTTTCGTCGAATGTTATGTTCAATGATTCCTCGACTCTCATTGTTTCTTTGTTTAAAACTATGTATGCTTTACTAGTTTGTGAGTAACCAAGAAGCACACCTTCATAAGACTTTGGGTCAAATTTGGTGAGATAGTCTTTGGTATTAAAAATGAAACATTTACACCCAAACACTCTAAAATATCCTAAATTCGGCTTTTTGCCTTTATATATTCATATGGTGTTTTGTTCAAGAAAGGACGATATTAAAACTCTATTTAAAATGTATATAGAAGTATCAACAGCGTTACACCAAAACTTTTGAGGTATGTTTTGTTCATTTAGCATTGTTCTACTCATTTCTTGAATAGTTCTATTTTTCGTTCTCTGACTCCATTAGATTGGGGTGTTCGAGGAGCCGAGAAGTTATGTATTATACCATTTGTATCACAAAGTTTCCAAATTGTGTTTCATTGTCGAACTCACGACCATGATCCGTTCGGATCGACACAATGTTAACACCTAGTTGATTTTGAATTTTCTTACTAAGTATTTCAAATTTATCAAAAGCTTCATTTTTAGTTTTCAAAAACATTGTCCAAGTGAACCTTGAGTAATCATCTACTATAACTAAAGTGTAGAGGTTCCCTCCATAGCTTCTTATAGCGGATGGACCAAACAAGTCCATATGTAAAAGCTCTAGGCATTTAGATGTGGAAACCATGTTCTTAGCTTTATGACTCTTATGAATTTGTTTACCTATTTTGCAAGCGTCGCAAAAGTGTTGATCATATTTAAATTTTGGTAGGTTTATAACTAGCTCTTTTGAGGATAGATTTTGGATGAGTCTCATATTAGCGTGACCTAATCGTCTATGCCAAAGAGTAGAGTTATCATCTAAGGTTGTTAGACATAGTTTGTCTTTAGATGTTCTATCTATTTTCATGACATATATGTTATTTTTCCTAACTCCTTTAGCTATGGTGATACCATCTTTTAGTATTGTACTGCCATTTTCTTCTAATAGTACTTTATACTTTTTATCACATAGTTGGCTAATACTAAGTAGATTAAATCCTAACCTATCAACATGAGCAACATTTTCAATAGTTAGGGAGTTATGAGCGATTGTACCTTTGCCAATGATTTTGCTTTTGAGGTTGCTACCAAAAGTGACATTACCTCCGTCATACTCTTGGTATATTGAGAAGAGGCTTTTGTTGCCCGTCATGTGTCTTGAGCATCAACTATCTTTTATCCATTCATCAGGTTCTAATCCAACTTTAAAGCATACCTATGACACAAATAACTCAAGCGTTTGGTCCCCAATATCTCATGGGTCCATTTGGGCTAAACATACCATTTACTTGGTTCATGTATGGAAATGATGGGTAAGGGTTCCATGGCATGTAATTTGGAGTTTGATATGGTCTAGGGTAGTTTTGATTCCAACCGGTACGCTGATATGGTCTAGGGTTCCATGGCATGTAATTAGTACTTCATTAAAACCTAATCCACTTGTGTTTCCTGGTACTTTTTGAATTCTTACTATTTCATCGGCACAAGAAATGTTTTTGTTAAATCTATTAAATTTAGAGTTATGTTCAATGAGAACTTCTTGTGTGAGTTTTAGCGTTTCTATTTCAAGACTAAGCTCTTGACATGATTTGCAACCATCGTCATTTCCTTTCCCTTTTTCTAATTGTTTTACCTTTTATTTTAACTCATAAATTTAGTTTTCTAAAAATTCCCCTTTAGTCTTTACAAACTTGTTTTTAGTTATGATTTTTAAGCTAAGCTCACACAATTGATTATATTGTTTTTGCTAAGTGTCATCATCAATAGAAGAGTAATATGAGTCGGAATGTACCTCGTTTGATTCATGTGCAATTAGAGTGATCTCATCCTTGCTTGATTATTCATCATCCTCA